>JAPUBX010000164.1:0-311137 GCA_028672205.1 Proteocephalus fallax
AAAACTACGCTGACATGTTTTAAATGAGCAGCTGTTATTAAAGAGTGAAAAATATCGACTTTGTTCAGAAAAACACGTTTTCAAGCGGTCGTTCGATTAAAGCAACTGTTTCAATTCGATTTAAAATATTGATTCTTAAACGCATTTAAAAAAAAAAAGCGAGAAGAGATATGCCTTTTAAAACAGTCTCAGATATATTTACGTCAAAAATACAATGTTTGCGGTATTTGGTAAGCTGTTTTCGTGAGTATATACGTAATGTCACCAATAAATCTATGAAATTGGTGAGCTTTAACAAGAAATCGATTTATGTTAAAAGTTACGAACAAAATTCCAATTACGGAAATAATTCTGATAAAATGTTTTGTATGTATTTGCAATAATTAGAATAGTATTGACTTTAACAAAGTCTCGAGGTCCAAAACGACCCGTGAAGCTTTAACTGTATCATAAAATTGAGCAATATACATGTTTACGTAAGAAAATAAGTTTCTACCTGAAAAACCTTTTTTACATACCGTCAGCGTTGCTTATTTCGTGTGCCCGGTCGATATCGGAAAAGGTGGAAACGAAAAATTCCAAATTCGACGATAGTTATATGATGATATGGAGGTTTACAATCTCTAAGCCTGTCGCTTTTATTAATAAATACATGAAGGAATCGAGGTTTGCAAACGTATTATGGCAGCTATCAAAACCCATTTTCTTAAACTGCAATCATGATATGCAATAGCCAGTGTTCTTTTCGTGATTCTCAGGATCCCTTAGTTGTGAAGTCTATTATCCATGCACTCCGTTTTAGAAACCATTCGTGAAGGCATTTTTGCCTTTGTTTGTGTGATTCTAGTTCTGTGTTCATGCCACGTTGTGTTAGCCATTCATGACTTTCTTTGATGTCAGCATTATTCACCCTCAATTTTCTTCCCAGATACTGTAAGTATTTTTTTTAAATAATCACATTTTATCGTCACATTTTCGCGATGACTTCCTTTGGAGACAAGATGAGCTTCTTACCTCTCAAACTGATCCCCACGCCACAAATAGTCTCCAATCCAGTCTTGTGTCTCGCAATGTAAATATATTCCAAAAAAGATGTATTTGCCGCATATGCTGCCGATCCTTTCGCATTGTTCCAGATTTTGACTTTCTACAGTACAGGCAAGCTCAGAGACGACTTAACTGTTCGGTATTTATTACTGTTTTAATATTGCTGAAAGGTGTGGTTTTCGTCAACAAAATAAACCGATAACCATTATCATCATTATTAAATATAAGAAATAGAACCCGTGACTTGAAATATTTATTATTGAGAAGTAAAAAGAGAATAAAACGACCTTTTCGTCAAAAAAAGAATTCAATATTACGTTTCTCACTTGCATATTCCACAGAATGATGCGTTTTAGTTATTCGATATTGGATTAGATATCGTTTTGTTTTAATGTGGCGCTCTATTACCTTGTGCCTGTTTCACAACCAGTCCTCTTCAGCATTATTTTAATGCGTCCCTGAGACCATAGTCCTCATCATCATAAAATGTTTGCCGTGGTAGCGCTTTTTGTTATAATTGCTTCTGTAAACGCTTGTCTAAGGTAAGTCATTGTTTGCTATCGCAAAATAATAAGGAATGGTTAATTTAGCCAACCTTCAAAGCATCAGTGGTTAGTTTTTTTAAAAATTAACTGCATATCTGAGATTCTTGTTTGTCAGGAAGAAGAACAACCTTTAACCCGCGCCGCTTTCTTTGAAGCCATTTCTGTCCAAAATTGATTGTATTCGGATTACATAAGTACGTTGTTAACATATCAATTTATATGTTTATTGTGCAAATTTTAAGCAATGCATTTTATCGATATAGGGGATATACATGGTGAGCTTTAGATGCGTTGAATACTCTTCATAATTTACAACGAGTATTGTTATTTATATTGTTTTTATAGTGAAACATGGTATTTATGATTTACGAAATATTATGGCATTCATACAAATCGACAGAAATTATACGATTTCCATGTATTCTTTTCAGCGACACGGGTGTTGGACAGTATGTTTGTTTACGATAGCCTTATTTTGAATTCCAACACTATGTTGTTTTCCTTCGATTTAGACATCAATGGTATGTTTTGTTATGGATTGTAATAATGTCTACAACAATTTTGGTTTAGCGAAAACTGCAAAAGATATACCGAGTCATCGTAAGTCGAATAAACAGCAAATATATAACGAAATTTATCGGAATGATAATTGATCTGCTTTTGCAATTTCATAAGTTCGTTCAGATGGTAAGCAAAAAAATAACATGACATTTGGTTTACAATTTTACTTGTAATTCAAATTTAAAAATCATTTAGCTCGAGATGCGGCGTGAGTTTCTCATTGCATGGTAAAACAACCTGACAACATCGTATAATTTATATTTATTTCAAACAACAGTAGTGAACCTGACTACCGTAAGCTAAATTTCCTTGAGTGATTAGTTGTCTATGAAGAACATAAAGCAGGAAATTTTACGGCACTATTTGACACAAAGATAATTTAAATTCGATCCCTTTTTAAAAATAATTCCACGATTGGAATTATTACAAGGACGTTTTCTGATGCATATAAAAATCAGAGATTGTTAAATTTCTTTCATAATTTATTTTTATTTTAGCATTAAAGGCTACATTAGCTTCTTGCAAAACTTCTTCGTTTCCAATTTCTTAAATAATACACTTTCCTTCGCTATACATTTTATTTTTGTTTCGGAAAATTTAAAAGTTTACATCATGATTAGCTTCACCGTATTTTTCTCGACGATCCCAAAAGTCGGCGTTTCAACATGGCTCCGGAACACAGTATTCTGAGTTAGACTTCACATAAACTGTTGCAAGGCTACCTTAAGAGAGAACATGTATGAAACAGACGGATTCGCTTGCTTTCATTGGGCACATCAATAAGACTCTAATTTTCTGCTGTATTATGCAACCCAATTTGGTGGAGAGATCGATCTTCAAGTCTGATTGATACTTTTGTGAAATGTTCCGTCTACATTTCATAAACAACGTCAATCTGTCTACTCCTCCTGAGTGACTGCGAGAGACCTCTGGATGATCCGATGCCTTTCGCATCTACGTCAATATGACGTATGTGCCTAAATCATGGGAGAATGTGAGCTGAATTTAATACGTTAAAATCACATTAAAGAAGAAACAGCGAATTGAGCATACATTTCGAAACCGTTGGCCCTTTGATCTTTCGCACGTTTCTGATATTGAAAGGATTGGGATCTTGTAATATTCGGATGACAACTTGGAAAAGCAGACATTCGCGGCGTATTATGTGATTCGTCTTTCCCTGTTCCCTTCTCGGCAACTATAGGAAAGTTTCCGTTGCTACTTCTTTTTTAAATTTAATAAATTCCCATGATTGCACAAGACCTGTTCATTGTTATCTGACCGGACACACATATGGAATAAATGAATACCAATGCTGAAGCGATTTGCGAATCGAATTATATTTATCGAGTATAATACTCCGTATGAGAATGTGATGGGTTGCCTCAGATCGGCTTTAAACACTATTTTGCACAACAGCATCTTATCTCGACTGATAGAGATGGAGAGTTGATAAACTGGCTTAAATTTTATTTATCTAATCGTCGTCAACACACGAGATTCGACAACGAAACATCTTCTCTGAACTTCTTTGTGTTATTAGACACAGCAGTTTCCTTTCCCGGTTATACCTCAACGGGTCGGTCTTTTGATGGCGATGCATTTAAGATGGCTTAAAAAGCATTTCGGGAACCGAATGCCTTGATCCAGAATCAATCCTCTGAGACTTAAGGTAACTAAGTTATGGCTTGCCCGAGTTGTTGAGAATCCTCAATCATCCTGCATGCATGGGATAATGTCTGGTGGCCCACGTATTTGAATTTTGCAACGTTATTCGGATAGCGAAGGTTAGACGCGTGATAGTTGAAAAGGAAGGCAGAAAAACCTCGACCGTTTTTGATTTAGGATGAGGAGGTTTCGTTTCTACTAAGTTTAAATTTCTTAAATTTGTGGTAAAATCAATTAACCGGCTGTATTCTGTTGCCATGCAAAGATAATTATCTAAAATAAATTAAACTTCGGCAAAGTAGCTGGAGAATGTAACGGAAGATCGCATTGCGAATTAGCATTGAATCGAACGAAACGACTGTGAACCAAGCTTCGGAATTTACTGCGCATAAAACCCTAAGAAATTTCCCAATCAGTGGTGTTTCAACTTCGTTCTTATAGCCCAAATACACAGTAAACTCGTCTTTATTATAGGCTACGCCGTTTTACGCACACCGGACACCAAACATTACCGTTTTCATTACATTCAAGTGTTGAATTATGTCAAGCGAGTTCCGCGAACCTTTCAAATCAATAAATGGCCATTGTTACAATAGTTGTTAAACTATACTGAAACGAAAATATTGCAGAATAAATCTAATAAGAATAACGTAGCATAGATTTGCCTGCACAAACTCAAACGATTTCCACTACTGATGAAACGTAGCTCATGCCATAGTTTATTCACGGAGTGACATTGATCATACCAATCGACATTTACCAACTGCATCAAGGTCTCCAAAGTAAATGCTGAAAACAATACGCTTCCACTGGCGCTTTTTAAGTCGGAAACAATTTGGTGGCCTCTTTGCTGATATCAATCTCCTTCTGACGTCATGAAATCCTGATATCTCAAGTTACTTTCTAAAACTCAAACCGTTACGCGACATGCATTTCGAACACCATCTATTTTACGAATGTGATGTGTCCAATAACAGATATTTTCGTCGTTTCTGCCAGCCTACTTATCCAATATAAGCAAATCGTTGCATAAATCGAAACCTGATGTAATGGGTATTGTAGGGCAAATCTGCGTCATACAATATTGTCTGCGAGTTGTATTCGACCCAACCATTTCGAGAAAACCTTCATCGTGTGTGATTTATGATTTTTTATTTAAATTTCCGATATAGATTTCGAATTCTTTTATTACGTAAATAGTGTTACACGTTTTTCATTTATGCCCGAGACCTCTGGATTACCTCATGCTCCTCGAATGGTTGCCAATTCAACTTAATTGACGAAATCATGCGAATTACAAGTGCAGCATTTAGCGGTCTACCGGGTCGGTTAAAACGAAAGACCACACAAAACCGAGGACTCGCCGATTTCATAGAAGAGAAGTCTGGGATTGAAGATATTTTATATACCTTAAACCAAGGATGGTTTCATAAGAAAACTTGAAATATCGTATTTTGAAATAAAGTCGTGCTTAGGGTATGTAGAAGAAAACTATCTTATTTAATTATAACTAACGTTTTTAGGAAGCTTTAACATACTTTCCAATAGCTTCTGTAGTTCTTGTCTCGATTAAGGGTTTTGTTTTAGACGTAACCGCAGCCGTGCTGAAGCGCGGACTTTTGGTATCGTCGATCACGCTATCGTGAGCTTTGTGAAACCATTGATACTCCGATTAAATTACTTTTTTATCGAGGAAAAATGGTGAAGCTAATCAAGCAGACGAACCGAAATATCCACCTATACATGGCCGTGACAACGAGGACATCGACAACTGATTTTCGACCCGTTACTGCTTCAAAAAGCCAATATTGAGAAACTCGAAAAGGAGTTGATGGCGGCGAAAATCTCCGAGCGTCGAGAAAGAATACTGAACAAGGCTCAGTTGTCGCCTGTGAATACCCCGGCTAGAGAACAAGAGCCGTTGCCCGATATCCCCGTTCATTCCCTCGACAGTACAATCAGAACCCCGTTACTGTCTACCCTTCCATGGTCAATAAAATCCCTCTAAACCATGCAGTATATTCTTATTCAAACAGGGTATGCATCAAATGTAATGCGTTAACCAATCGTATCTCAATGCTTTGAGTCTTTTCCATTGCACTGGTAAGTCGCAAACGCAATTAAAACGATTATTTTGTATGCTGGATGAAATTAAATAGTCTTGGCTTAAATAGCACTGTTTGCTTCGAACCAATGAAGACTGCGGAATATTGTTCAGTAGAATTCCTATAGTTTAAAAACATATCTATATTCTTTTCGACCTGGAAGACGTAAACAAACTAAATTTCTGGCATTCAACCACAATTGTGTAATAATTATAATAATTGTAGTGGTGTGGAAGAAAACAGTCTTATAAAATTATAACTAAAGTTTTTAATACAGTTTCACACGAGTTCTAGTAGCTTTTTTGTAATGGTCGTTTTTTTATATCGATTATTGGGTTTTTGTTTTAATGGTCCTTGAGCAAGGCTGAATCTAGGACTTTCTAGAATCGTCGTGCAACGGAGAAACGCCTGCGACAGAGACTGTGCGCGAGATGGCGATCGAGATGAAGAAGCTTCGCAAGCTACGAGGCTGAACAAAGAAGGTTCGTGGTATACCCCCTTTGAATAGCTAAAACGGACTCTTAATACCCATGTTACCAACTCACGACATTGTTCCCCAAACTCTGTTACCCCCAGCCCCCGCCACGCGCCAAGTAACTCTCTCTCCCGTGATGCGTCTCCTTCCCTCTACAAGTGGCTAAATAATTGTGAAACAAATAATGAAGGTTACTATTTTTTTTAATTCGCTTTGGAAATCAAAACTTCTCTTTATAAACGTAATTTTATGCGATATATTAACCAAAAGTTGTTAATCCAGTAAAATCTTAAAAAGAAGACATAAATGCATAACTTAAAATTCTGCTTTTTATATACTTTATTAAATGTGTTATAATATTTTGAAAAGCATAGCTCGACTACTGGTGTTTCCCATTGGTTCAAGGAAATGGGTTGTAAATTAGCCGAACCAGTTAATCACAATTACCATACATATATATTAATTTACGTACGAGTGTAATGCCACCAGCCATCATTCATGTCCGCACGATTTCTGAATCTTATACGAGAAGATGATGCTTAATTGTTTTCATAATGGATTTCATGCTGTGCGTATTACACACTCCAAAGTCTACCAACCCGCGTGAAGCGAAAAAGGAACACATACAAAACCACACGCAACCAAATGCCTCGGTTGAAAGTGTATTATTCACCCGTTGTTAATAACAGTATTCTTAATCTGAGTAGTCACGCCAATGTATAGTGAGCGTCTTCGTTAAACTACGTTGCCCGCGATTGTCACTGAAGTCGTCAATTAATCGCTATGGGAATACTTTTTTTCCTTCGGAATGGAGACATTTCGCTATAAAATCTATTCCGAAACCGGCCAATTGGTCCACGGAAACTGTTAATTATATGCCTATCGCTGTAAGCAGTATGGTACCCAACAGGGGGAAAAGGGCGTACAGTAGACGGGGATGGGCAGAGGGTAACCGGAATGCACTGTTGAGGGGTTAGGGTCGGGGTCAGGGGCCTCAGCTCTGGTATCGTAGCTGGAACGGGGATGTACTGTTGTGGGGGTTGGACAGGGGTGAGGGGCCTCAGCTCTGGTATCGTAGCTGGAACGGGGATGTACTGTTGTGGGGGTTGGACAGGGGTGAGGGGCCTCAGCTCTGGTATCGTAGCTGGAACGGGGATATACTGTTGTAGGGGTTGGATAGGGATGAGGGGCCTCAGCTCTGGTATCGTAGCTGGAACGGGGAAATACTGTTGTAGGGGTTGGATAGGGATGAGGGGCCTCAGCTCTGGTATCGTAGCTGGAACGGGGATGTACTGTTGTGGGGGTTGGACAGGGGTGAGGGGCCTCAGCTCTGGTATCGTAGCTGGAACGGGGATATACTGTTGTGGGGGTTGGATAGGGGTGAGGGGCCTCAGCTCTGGTATCGTAGCTGGAACGAAGGTGGGCAGATACTGGGTCCCATTCTGCATCTTGTCACGGTGCTCGAGCCCCTTGATCTTCGCCTGCATTAACTTATTCTCCAATTCGATGAGTCGTGGAGAAGAAACGCCCCGACGTCTCGTTGTCGGCACCCTCTGGTTGGATCCCTTTCTGACTGCTCGGTGACTTGAATTGCGAGTGTCCATCCGGTTCGTAGTTCTCTTAACCAATGGCGTATAGTTTGCAAAAATAGACAACTAGACACACGCACCGCTTTTCACACGAGGGATCAGACAAGTTCCAGATTCCGCCCAGCTCCGGTATCAGTAAAACAAACTCGATATTTAAGTGACAGTTACAAAAACGACTAGGTTTCGACTAAAAGTTTATAAAAATGTTTAATTATAATTAATTAAGGTGGTTTTCGCCTACAATCGCCAACTCCTCTGTGTTTTTTTGTTTCCCGGTGCAGGAGACTTCGGGTAAGCTAAAACCGGATTAAAACCCCTGCCCTTATTGTTTATTTTTGCTGGTCTCAAATTTTGTGACTAGTTAACTCCCCGTGGGTATTTTTTTACATGATCTCGTTTTTCAGTTGCCTAAATGTGCTCTCGATCTAAGAAACCATCCTGTCTTTTTTTTCTATCCAGGTTTGTTAAAAATTTGTTCGACCAATGCCTCCAAGATTAGGTTTTTTATTTGGAGGTGGCTTTCACTGTCTTCTGGCTGAAGGATTCTTGCCTACGGAAAGTAAGACCTCTAAAGGTTATTCAAAAAGATCTATAATTAGTGCAGATTCTTGATATTGGGTAGTAAAGGAGCTGCGGGTTATGATAGGACGTTTCTTACAGCGGTCAACTACCGCACGAATGCGTATGTAAGAAGGATGGATGGTTCTGTCGGAGTCTTGGCGACTTGAGGGGAGAGCGGCAGCGGTTGTGTGGAAATTGCTGTTGGGCGAAGGGGGATGGTGGTGTGTTAACGTAAAGAGCAAGTTTCCTCTATCCACGTGGGACAAACGCCTGAGCTACAATCGCTAAGGGAACACGTAACAGACATATTGTTTTGTTTTCGCTGTTGTGCGTTCTCAGGAAGCCATAACGCGAGTAAGTTGCACACACTTAATTGATACTATAGATCTATAAAAATTGCAGATGCATCAGATGGGATACAAGAGAGCTTCGATTAATTATGTAGGGTACATTACAGTGCGCAAGTCTACCGTCGATCCACATGTGGATCCAGTGAGGATGCCGTTGGAGTCTTGACGACTTGAGACAACGAAGGGTGCAGTTGTGCGGAATTGTTAATTACTGTGGCACTGGACCTGGGACTACGCTGACCAATCGGGAGTTCAGCATTTGCGTAGCTCCCACTATGTGCAGCCAAGTGTTGACGAGTTCATTGGACATGGAAGATGCTGACATGTTCCCACAGTTTGACACATACCTAGGGGCTTCACTGACCTTCTAGTCCCGACACTCGAGTCGGCACCGCCTACTGAAATACTTAAGTAACAAATGAACTGCTTGCATGGGTCGATGGTCTATGAAAAATCAGCATTTGTGTCTAATTTAAACGAATGTCATCTTTTAAGGATTAGAAAGTCTACCTAGAAAATGCCGAAGCGGAGAAACTGACATTCGACGCGTAGATACTGCATTAATCACGTATAATGTTGTTTCCTCCAAATAAAATCGGTGCAGTGAGTAGGAATAATGCATAAAAAAGTTGCCACGAACGGGTAAATAAACACTGTTAGGCGAACCTGCAATATCCCCAAGAACCCCAAGCATAACGCGCCCAAAAAAATCTTTCATATGTTAAGACAAGTGTGTTTCTTTCCAATAATCAAGTTATGTGGGCGTCAACGCCATCTTCACAAAGAGAAAGAATGCGAGAGCGTGAGATAGTGTTGAAAGCAGAGGTGAAATCCAAGAAAACTCCCTTGACGGCTTTCGCAGTGGCTTGAAGTGAAGGGTGTGTTAAAACGTAGCCACGACGCCTAGAGTGCTTCTATTTGATTAAAAAGCGAACTGGAACGGGTCATCGGCAGTTTCAACGTTTACTTTAATTTAGAGAGGAGATACTTCTAAATCAATTTCAACCAGACAGATGAGTTGGAGATTGGTGTAAACTTCACAGGTCCCGCGGAACCATTCTCTGGTTTCTGAATAAGTGTTTTAGCGACATCTCTCCATGCAAAAGGAAAAGAGCATTCTCCTAACGAATGTTTACCGAGAGCTGTGACAATCGGATAAATCTCGCGGTGACAGATTTATAGAATTGCGGGAGGGACCCCGTCCTGACCAGGCGCTGTTGAGATAGAGGATTCGTTTTTGTTTACCTTGCTATAAATTTTCGGTAGACCAACAACGATGCAGTGGTAAGACTGGGCTAAAGGTGCGCGTTTACGACAGACATACGGAGAAAAATCCGACACAAATATGTGGTCAAGAAAATTCCCTTGGCGTGTAGGATAATTTGCTATGGTGTTAAGACCAAGTATAAGAAGTGGGCAAATTGGCGCAGATTTAAAATCACCACATATTAAATTAAAATAATTATCCATAATTGAAGAAATAAAAGGTATCATGGAACTTAGCTTTGTAAACCTTAGTAAACAGTGAAAATCATCAACTTTGTTGAGAATCGAACGTACACCGAAGAAGACGGAAAGAAGTCAATGGCGGTGCAACTCCGCGAACCGATGAAAGGAATGGAAATTTTACTGGCAGAGCATCAGAACAGGATGCTGACCAAAGACTAGTCGTCGATCATCCCGGCCCCGGCTTTGGAAAGAGTACCGATGCCCGATATCTCCGTTCATTCCCCGCGGTCGTACGCTCCCGACCACGTTACTCTCGACCCATCTACGACAAATGTTATTCCCCCCACTCCCGCAGTAAACTTGATTTCTTACATACACAGAAAACGCTGACTGGTTTAAACAGAGCAGTTATTAGTAAATCGTGAAAATCATAAACGTTGTTGAGAATAAAACGTACACCGAAGCACGCAAGAGCTAGAAGTGATGTATTTGCAGGAAAGAAACTGCGAAATGAATTTTGTCAACCAGATCGATGCCTAGGCGTGGTGTGAATAAGTGGTGGTTTGAAAGTGCAGTAGTTGTAGACAGAAAACCGTTGCCAAGCGGTCGGTCGATAAAAGTCGCAGTATCAATGCGGGTAAAAATTTGATTCTCCGATGCTTTTTAACAAAGGAACCCTGGGAAACCGCGATTAATACTTTATAAAAGTCTCAGATAGACTTGAGTCGACAATAAAGTGGTTGCGAACCATGTCCAAAAACGAAATCATTTAATTCAATAGCAGCTATCGTTTAGTGATTTAGTTTATCCCTTCGTTGTGAAGACACAATTTGCTAACGGAAATTCAATTCTTACTTCTCTTACTGTCTCTGGTCTTTCTCAATGTTTATATATTCCACAAAACGACGTCTATGCCGTTTGAATCGCGCCCTAGCGAGTATGTTATTAATTAAACTTTAACTTTAACGCCAAAAAATGTGCTGACTATTGAGTTTCTTTTATGCATATTGCACAGAAAGATGCCTAATTCGACGATAGTGAAATCAAGACATGGAGGTTTTCAATCCCTAAGCAAGTCGCTTCAAATCGCTTCGCTGTTTGAATCTTTAAGTAAATATAATTAATAAAACAACCTAGGAATAGAGGTTTGAAAACGCATTATGGCAGCCATAGAAATTCAATGTCCAAAAAAGAAATCAATAGCCAGTTATCTTTTGTATTTATTCTGTGAAGTCGATGTGTAGTCGATTATCCATGCACTCCGTTAGAGACACCATTCGTAAAGGGCATTTTACGACCTTGCCCTTATCTGTTTAACTCTAGTTCGGTGTTCATGCGACTTAGTGTGAGCCATCCATTGCTTTCTTTGATGTCAGCATTATTCACCCTTCATTGTTTTCCCAGCTATTTTTGGTAGGCTTTTTAAAAATAATCACATTTTGTAGTCACATTTTCGCAATGCCCTCCTTTCGAGACACAATTTGCTAACGGCAATTCAGGAACTCTTTACTTCTTACCTCTCAAACTGACCCCCACGCCGTTAATACCTTCCATTCAAGTCTTGTCATACGCAATGTAAATATATTCCGTATAAATCTCGAACCAACGGATATGCAGCCGATCATTCCGTATTTTTCCAGATTTGTAGTTTCTCCAGTAGAGGAAAGCTCAGAGACGATTTTCTGTGCGGTATTGATTACTATTTTTATAATGCTGAAAGGTTTGGTCTTCGTCACTTGAATAAAGCGATAACCATTATTATATTAAATATTGCAAAGAGAAACCGTGACATGATTGACCTATCCGCTGCATGACATATTTGTAGTGGGAAGTAAAACGAAAATGTAACGACTTGCAAACAAATATTCCGCCCAAAAAGGTTTGAAATATTACGCTTCTGTTTTGCATATTGCACAGAAAGATGCGGTATAGTTATTCGAAATTGGATTAAATATCGTTTTGTTTTAATGTGCCGCTCTGTTACCGCGTGCCTGTTGCACAACCAGTCCTCTTCAGCACTATTTAAATGCGTCCCTAAGACCACAGTCCTCATACTCATAAAATGTTTGCCGTGATAGCGCTTTGTGTTATAATTGCTTCCGTTAACGCTTGTCCACCGTAAGTCATTGTATGCTTTCAAGAAATAATACTGAATTTTTAATTTAGCCCAGATACTAAGCATGAGTGGTTAGTTCCCAAATTAACTGCATTTCTGATTTTCTTGTTTGTCAGGAAGAACACAACTTAACCTGCGCCTCTTTCTTTAATTTTATATTTCTCATGCAGCAATAGCTGTGTAGCGATTAGCATCCATGGAGTAGCATTCGTACGTTTTAAACATATCAATTTATATGTTTATCGAGACGAGGTATAAGCAATGCATTTTAACAATGAAGGATTTACCGATGGTGAGCATTCGATGCGTTGAATACAATTCGTAATTTACAACGAGTATTGTAATAAATATTGTTTTTATAGTGAAACATGGTATTTATGATTTACCAAATATTATGGCATTCATACAAGTCGACATAAATTATAAGATTTCCATATATTCTTTTCAGCAAGCATGTTGGAGAGTATGTTGGTTTATGATAGCCTATTTTGCATTCAAACATTATGTTGTTTTCCTTCAATTTAGATTTAAATGGTATGTTTTGTTATAGATTGTAATAATGTCCATATGTTTGTTTAAATTTACGAGTCAACAATTTTCGTTTAGTTCAAACTGCATAGACATATACATATTGGATATAGTAAGTCGAATTAACAGCAAATATATAACGAAATTAATAGGAATGATAATTTATCTGCTATTGCAATTTCATTAGTCGGTGGACATGGTAAGCAAACATATAACATGAAATTTAGTGTTCCAATTTTACTTGTAACGCTAATTTATAAAAAAATTTAGCGATGAAATGCTACGTGAGTTTCTCATTGCATGGTTAAGGAACGCGACAACATCGTTTAATTTGTATTTATTTCCAACAACAGTAAGAGGGTGTAGTGAACTTGACTACCGTAAGTTATAATTTTCTTGATTGATTGGTTGTCTATGAAGAACATAAGGCAGGAATAATAACGGCATTATTTCAGACTATTTGACATAAAGATAATTTAAATTCGATACCTTCAAAAAAATTAACGTAGCCCGCTTTAAATTCCACGAATGGAATTATTACAAGGGCGTTTTGTAATGCATAGAAATATTCAAGATATCTAACTTTCTTTCATAATTTATTTTTATTTTAGCATAAAAAGGCTACATTTGCTACTAGAAAAACTACTTTGTTTCCAATTTCATAAATAATACATTTTTGATCGCTATACATTTTATTTTTGTATCGGGATAATGGTAACATGTATATCATGAACGAAAGTGGGAAGGCATTACGACACTTTTATGGTGAATAATTAATAAACTACCGATAATTGCGGATCCGTGGTACACAAACATCGTTGGCTTCATGAATTCTTTGCGAAAATTCAAACGACCCATGGATTTGACTGGCTCTTTGGTCAGTCGTACGTTTCTCATTTGGAGAGATATTTGGTCTACGAAGACGACTAGGCACAACTTTGTAAAGTAGTCATCACATAATGTTTGATTTACCAAGATTTCCCTACTTGTCATCCGAATATTACAAGATGCCCAATTCTCGCAATATCAGAAACGTGCGACAGACTGAAAAGCCTACGCTTTCGAAATGTATTCTCAATTCGTTTTTTCCATTATTTGATTGAAACGTATGACATAAAACTCATATTCTCCCATGATTAAGGCCCCTACGTTAAATTGAATTACACGCGAAAGGCATCGGATCATCCAGAGGTCTCGTGCAGTCACTCACGAGGTGAAGCACGATTGACGTAGCTCACGAAATGAAGCGGAAAATTTCACGAAATTATAAATAAGACTTGTAGATCGTTCCCTCCACTAAATTGGGTTGCATAATACAACAGGAAATTAGAAGGCCATATAAACGTTGCCAATGAAAGCAAGCTGATCCGTCTGTTGCTTACATTTTTCTCAATTTAGGAAGCCTGGCAAACGTTTATGTGAAGTCTTACTCCGACTACTATCTTCTTTTTCGATAGTCAAAATAAAACCACGATACAATCGAGAAAAGAATCGCGCGGCTTTCGGAAATTAATTAAATGTAACTAAATAAGTTGCCTTTTTTTATATAACCGCGCAAATTTGAATTTGTAAAATCGTTCTGGGGTTTTTAGGATAGCCTTGCAGTCGTATAACACCCGTTCTAAAGACCCCCTTTTATCTAGCCCAAGCTCTCCAGACCAGAAGGGCGCTTCACCGCCCACGAACGATCGAGCGCTGACTAGAACGTTGTGCCTTTGTATTATTGAATCAAGAAAACCATCTTGATTATACTTTGGTTGGCGTTCTCTTTCATTATCCTTTTCGACGTGTATGTCATAAAAGGTTTAGTGGTTAAAGTTATCGTCGAACTGCGAATCACGACACGCCCTCTTCGATTCACGACAACCTCATTTGGAGAGTTTCGAATGTCCAAGCGAATGAGGAGTCCAAACAACGAGTTGACATGGCCAGAAATGAATTTAAGCAGATGTGAATCAAGCCGATTGTGTGGCTGATCTGAGATAAGCCTTTGGACTAAGATCCGTGTCTTTCGTTCCGCAATAAGTCCTATTCTAATATACGGCTGTGAAACCAGAGACTAGGAGATTTGCGTTTTTCGTAAATCTTGATATAAATCGATAGTACACACAACGGCCTTGAATGGAACCTTCAGAGAGTCCTTTTTATCCGCTTCTGTGCCAAACTTATAATAAAACAAAACAACTGCTGGTTTTGTCTTGTTCTTAATATTTGCCCCCACGATTGGGATTGCCTCCTAATGCACTGCAGTCTTACAGCCTACCGAGCTACAGTCTTTTAATCAGCCGATTTCTCCCAATTCAATTGGTCCCATGACGCCAGTTGGGGATTCAAGCAAATATTTAACACGGCCTACGCCCTTCACAGTCAACGAACATGCAGGGCTATCGTCAAACTACAGAACGATTCAGAAAATTCAAATTGCGCGGTCGCATAAAACATAGGCAACTCATTGAGTTACATTTAATTAATTTCCGAAAGGCGTTCGATTCCGTTCTTGATTATATCGTGGTTTCTTCGTGACTATCGAGAAAGAACACAGTAGTCGCAGTATGACTCTACATACACGTTTGCGAGGCTACAAAGAGAGACAAAACTTTAAGCAACAGAGGGATCAGCTTGCTTTTATTGGGAACGTTAATATGACCCTCAAATTTCCTGTTGTATTATGCAACCCAATTTGGTGGAGAGAACGATCTACAAGTCTGATTTATAATTTCGTGAAATTGTCCGCTTCATTTCGTGAGCTACGTTAATCTTGCTACACCTCGTGAGTGAGTGCACGAGACCTCTGCATGATCCGATAGGTTTCGCGTGTAATTAAATTTAACGTAGGGCCCTTAATCATGGGAGAATATGAGTTTAATGTCATACGTTCTAATCAAATGATGGAAAAAACAACGAATTGAGAATACATTTCGAAAACGGAGGCTTTTCTGTCTGTCGCACGTTTCTGATATTGAGAGAATTGGGATCTTGTAATATTCGGATGCCAAGTAGGGAAATCTTGGTAAATCAGGCATTCACGGCGCATTATGTGATGTATGCATATCGAACACGAGGAGACATGAAATGGCAATTGCCGACAAAAATACTTAACGTCAAAATGGAATAACCTGATCAACTTCAACCTTCATCGAGTGTGATTTATGATCGAGTTTTATAAATTTCCGCTGACATTTTCGAAAAAAGCAAATTTCTTCATAATTTGTGAGAGAAAACATTCACACGGAATTACCGATTTAATGAAATTTCTTTCTTTCTTTGTTTGATGTTAAGTTTCTCAAACAAGTTCTCAACCATCAGCATTTACAAATCATTTTTTTTAAATTTCAGTTCTCAACATGATAATTAACAGAAACGCTAGGTTCGACAGAGGCAAAGACGGTGGGTTATTTCGCCGCATGCCTCACCCTTCGCCAAGGAGTCGACGAGTTACCCGCAATTTAGGTGAGAATAAGGTTTGATGAATTAATTTACTAGGAGTTTGGTCTGTCAATGTTTCCTTCTCGAAGAGTATAAGGACGTAGTCGCTATCTCTATGGGATATGTAAAAGCCTCAATCGCGACGAAGAGTGTCAGCATTCGGCGGTCTCCAGAGTCGGTAAGAACGAACGACCACCCGACAACGAAGACTCGCCGATTTCGTTGAAGAGACGTCTGAGATTGAAGATAAAATAATTTGCAATATTTTTATAAAAGGTCAATTTCCAAATCAAGAGTGGTGTTGAATAAAATAATTTAAGACTACTTTATGTAATGCTCAAACTTCGCTGCGATGACGTGAAATAAGTTTGCATTCTGCATGAATTAAACCTTTTCTATTATTAAATGAGATATAGCTTCTAAATAGAATTCGCTTTGTGAGATAACTTTCGTCCACGGGCAGAAAACTAAAGATATTTAATGGATTTGTTCATTTAATTGTATTACCTTGAAATTATGCGATTCTGTTAGTATAATCGTTTCGCATGAGTTCCAACATGAAAACATTTGATGACACTGGAATATATTGTCAGCCAGAAACAACAAAATGATATATTTAAATTTATCGTCAGGCGGATAATACAATGACTAGCGGATAAATTGAATTCAAAATTTATTTTGTTTTCAAGGATGGTTGATCCTGCGTTCAAAAACGCTCGCACTTTTACAATGAAAAAACATTCAGGTATAATTGACGGCGCCGTCAAATTTAACGTTGCTGCATTTTTTATAAAATAAATGCCCATGATTGTGCAAGACCCGTGCATTGTGTGTAGATTAATTCCTCTGCAAACAAGACCTTTCAGCATGATAAAAACACGAATCAAAACCACACGGTAAAATCGTCTCTGGGCTTACCTCTTCTTGAGAAACTACAAATCGGGAAAAATACGGAATTATCTGCTGCATATCCGTTCTTATTGGGAATATATTAACGTTGCGTAAGACAAGACTGGAATGGAGGGTATTTACTGCGTCGGGGTTAGTTAGAGAGGTAAGAAGTGAAGAGATCTTGAATTGCCGTTAGCAAATTGTGTATCGAAAAGAGGGCATTGCGAAAATGTTACTACAAAATGTGATTATTTTTAAAAAGCCTTCCAAAAATAGCTGGGAAAACAATGAAGGGTTAATAATGCATGAAACCAGAACTAGATCGAAACAGATAAGGGCAAGGTCGTAAAATACCCTGTACGAATGTTGTCTCTAACGTAGTGCATGGATTCGTGACTACACATCGTCTTCACATTGAAAGGATATACAGAATAATTTATTTAATGATTCATTTTTTGGAAATTGAATTTGGATGGCTGCCATAATGCGTTTTCCAAACTTAATTCGTCGGTGGTTTAATTTGATATGTTTACTAAATGGTAGAAGTAGCAAGGCGATTAGAAGCGACAAGCTGAGGGATCATTTAACTATCGTCGAATTAGGCATTTTTCGTTCCCACCTGTTCCGATGTTGACCGGGCACATTAATTGAGCTATGTTCGATGGAGGCGCTTAACAATCCTATTGGCCGCGGGATGGTAAGAAGTTGTGCGAATTCGCTCGCATCCACGACATCGCACATCTTTCGGAAAAGCGCTAATTCGAATTGTGTTCCTTGGTCGGTTGTCAAACGACGCGGATATCCGAAGCGCGCCACCCAGTTTTGCAGGAAGGCGAGAACGACCAGCACTCCGCCGATGTCCGCTAGCGGTATAATTTCGCACAAACGGGTGAAGCGATCTACACAAGTCAGCAAGTAGCAGAAACCACTGGACGAGAGCAACGGACCGACTTAATCGACATAAACGCAGCTAAATCGTGCGTCGGGTTATTCAAACGTTCCGATCGGTGCCCTGGTGTGACGATTGTCACCATAGGCATGCCCGTGTCTACAGGCGGACGTCCCTTTGCAATCCCTTCCAAGAAAACATTTCCGCCACTATTTAGGTGGTTACGCGAATACCAGGGAGCGAGAGACAATGACCCCTTTCGAAAACTTGGCGCCGCATGCATTGCGCAACAAGCTGTATCGGCGTTCCGTTGGTGACAGACACTTCGAAAAAAACTCTTGTGGTTGCCGCCGATGCTCGTACAGTGCCGACTGCAGTGTTTGAAGCATCTACCATCTTATATAGATGGACATCAGGGCGCAGATGAACCAATAAGGTCGCGGCAGCTAGACCGGCCTTTAACTTCGTAAAGGCTGAACTCTGTTCTGATGGCAGTTCAACCTGACCGTATACGCTGGAGGTCAGAAAGGTTAACGGCGAGGCCATCGCGGCAACATCGGCGATGAAGCGTCGGTAAAAATCCTGCATCCTGAGGAATTGTCGAAGCTGACGCGTAGTCAGCAACCGCTGTTACTTTCGCGTCCAGTGGTCGAACCCCCAGATCATTTACCAAGGAACCCAGGAAACTTCCTTTGGTTCGGCCAAAATGAAATTTCCTGGGTTCACCACGAGCCAGTTATCATCCAGGCGCCGAAGGACCACTTCCGAATGTCACAGGTATTCGTCTTCGTCTTTGCTGGCTATAAGAATGTCATCGATATAAGCACAACAGAAGTCGAAACCGCGAAGAATTTATGAAAGGTTTTGGAAGCGTTTCTGAGCCCAAACGGCATCCGTAATAATTCGAATGATCCTAAGGGAGTGGTGATTTACGTTTTCGGGATGTCCTCAGGGGCGATCGGTAACTGGTTTTACGCCTGGACCAGATCTATTGTAGAGAATATCTTCATTCCATGGCGGAACGAAACACAACCGTGAATGTGCGGCAGGTGATAGCGGTAAAAAATTGTGTTGCGGCGTTCAAGGCTCAATAGTCGCCACATGGACGCAAATCCCCGGTGTGGTCTTCTTAACCATGTAAAGCGGGGATGACTACTTGCTGTCTGACGGGCGTGCGATTCCAAGCGCCATCTTTCGTTCGAATTCCTTGTGTGCTATTTGTTTCTTTACTGGGTCGAGACGGAAATAGCGCTGACAGATAGCTCAAACGTGAAAAGGAAGTTTGGACCTAAGATCGCATGAGGGACGTCAGCCACGATGAACGTGAAAGGGAAGATGCGCCCCAGTCCGAGGTCGAGACGAAGCGCACGCTGGCCGTAAGTTTTGATGTTACTTCGATTAGCAGCCTGGAGTAAACAAAATTGGTTTCAAGGTGTAAACGGTCAGACATTAAGGTGGGAATTACGCTCACGTCAGCGCCGCAGTCCACCATGAAGTGGCGACCGCGTTCGACGTCCTTCACAAAGAGAATGCGGCTGGGTGTTTACTTGCCAGGCGGAGTGAAAGCCGCACTTACCGCCTGGCCTCTCCGTTTCCCGACCAAGAACATGGAGAACGGCAGCTCCTTGCTTCGGACCCGAACAGCTGATGAAACCAGCAGAGCGTGTCGTCTTGCTTGATTTTGTTTAGGGCCATCGTTGATCTCCGTTGACGCTGCGAGCGGTGCTTGTTCTCCAGCAAGTAACGCATTTGCTGCCTCAAGTCACGCAACTCTTGAGCCTCGTCGTCAATGAGTTTCTGTAGTGTAAGGGGGGGTCCTGTCACGGCGGCGACTGCTAGATGGCCAGGGTGAGCGGCAAAAATGCCAAACTCGACCAACCGCAGCGTTGGTAGGAGGTTTGCAAAGGAGGCTCTGACGACCATGTGGAGATTTTGGTTGAACAGGTGCCGAATGATAAATTCGCTTACGTCTTGGTTCACCGATTCGGCTTCCAGGCGCTACAACCGAAAGCCATGCCTCTTTGTCGCTCTTCTACGGAGGTTGAGTTTTAATAGAGACGGCATATACGTCGGGAGATAACTCAGCAGGGGCGCTCATCAGAAGAAAATCCGAAAACAATATGCTCGCCAATGTTGTAAATCAAAGACCTCGTTGCACAAAAATCAGAATAGCACGATGGCCAAAGACGAAGGTCGGGAATGAATAATATTGTTGATTATTCAAACAATGGTTAGGGCCCGACCTGGGCCGAAAACGCCGACAAGGCGCGATGCTTAGCGCACGCTGCAGGAACACGTGTAGCGTGTCGTGGTAAAGAGTTGGGGCCGGCCAAGTGTCGTCGACATTGCCTTAATTCAGTGTTTCTCAAACTGTGTGTCGCGAGATTTTTGAAAAATATTCAAAAATGCTGAGAGGCTTGCAACTGAAAAGAATCATCAATCAAGCAAGATAACAAACTATCTAAAGCTTCCTGAAAAAGGACTTGTTGCAAGTTAAAAAGTCGCTCAACTATAGGCAAAAAGAAACAAGCACACTCTGATGGTGAAACAATAATCGCACCAGCGCTTGCTATTGTGGTTGAAACGATTCTTGGACCTGAAGCCGCCGAGAAAATCAAGAAAGTTCCTTTGTCAAATGACACAATGTCTCGCCGAATCGAAGATTTATCATCCAATTTAAAAATGCAAATTCGTAAAAATTTCGAAACTGAAGTCGAATCAAGGATACTGTGGTCTCTTCAAGTCGATGAATCTACTGATATCTGCGGAAAAGCTCAGCTACTAGCGTTCATTCGCTTCATTAAAAATGATAAATTCATAAATTAATTCCTTTTTTTGCGATGAACTGAAGACCACGACGACAGGTGAAGACAATTTTATGGTGAACAAAAAGGTTTTGCTTTTCAACTTGAAGTGGAAGAACTGCGTCAGTGTGTGATCTGATGGATGTCCTTCTATGCGAGGAAATCATAAAGGATTCGTTACGATCATTCTTCAAGAAAATCCAGACATAATAACGACTCATTGCATGATTCATCGTGAAGCCCTCGCGTCCAGATCATTGCCGGAAAAATTTTAGTCAGTTTTGAATCAAGCTTTTAATACGTTTAAACTTTATTTGCTCTCGAAAGCAAGCCCACCCATCGCATTATAAATATAAACGTCGAAAATAAAGTTTTACCAAAATATTTTTTTACTTAAGGTGTGTCGCGAGTGAAAAAAGTTTGGGAAACACAGCCTTAATTTATACACGGTAAGGTCACAGCATGCGCTGTGGTGTGCGTTAGCCAATGGGGCGCCATTATAAGGGATAACATGCGTCTGGCTTTCGTGTGTATTGTAACCTTCAGACGGGGTGGCCGTTTTCTATGACGGCGAAGACTGCAATCTGGTTCATCTAGAGTGAGACCAAACACTCTCCCCTCCAATACAGGATGCCTCACACTGGATTTCACAAGGACACAGCCGCCTTCATCCACAGTCGCCGAGACTAGAGCAACGTCCTCCCTTTCCAAACCAGCATCGTAGTTTTCCCGTTATGAAGACCCATCCCATTTTTACCCTAAGTCTATATTACCTCGACATCCATTTATAACTGTTTGCATCATTATATCCATTCCTTTCAATTCAATGCGTCTCCTCATTATGGCTGCCTGGGATGTGTATCCATGTTCTACGATTACCGTTAAAAAACCCCCAGCGACGGTGTAATATTTCTTAGGTCAGAATCCCACAATTGGAACAGCGTCACACTATCGATGCAAGTCGTATGCGGCGTAGCATGGTTGGCATTATGATTGACACAAAGCGGTCGAAGAAGTAAGCAGCGACATACAAGTTCGTGTGAAATATTATCCTGTTTCGGTCGAAGATTAAGGGATTAATATCACCTGACTTTCGCGTCTATCGGTGCGAGTCGTATGCGTCGCAGCATGGCTGGCGGTCGCGTTGAAAAAATCAGGACAAAGAGATTGGCCTGAAAACTTTTTTATTTCAAAGCCACAAGACCACACACAACCATATGCCTCGGTTCAAAGTTAATTATTTGTTGCTAACAGTATTCTTAATCCAGGTAGTCACGCCAATGTATAGTGAGCGTCTTCGTTAAACTACGTTGCCCGCGATTGTCACTCAAGTCGTCAATTAATCCCTTGCCCTTATTGTTTATTTTTGCTGGTCTTAAATTTTGTGACTATTTAACTCCCCGTGTGCATTTTATTACATGATCTCGTATTTCAGTGGCCTATGTGTGCTCTATATCCAAGAGACCATCCTGTCTTTTTTTTGTTGGATGACTCTTCCTATCCCATCTATCCAGGTTCATTAAAATATAAATTTGTTCAATCAATTCCTCCAAGATTAATTTTTTTATTTAAAGGTGGCTTTCACTCTCTTCCGGCTGAAGGATTCTGGCCTACGGAAAGTAAGACCTTTAACGAGTGTGTCCTAGGCAGCCATAAGTCTTATGCATCATGTATAAATGGTTATTCAAAAAGATCTATAATCAGTGCAGATTCTTGATATTGGGTAGTAAAGGAGCTGTGGGTTATGATAGGACGTTTCTTACAGCGGTCAACTACCGCACGAATGCGATTGTAAGAAGGATGGTTCTGTCGGAGTCTTGTCGACGTAAGGGGAGAGAGGCAGTGGTTGTGTGGAAATTGCTGTTGGGCGAAGTGGGATGGTGGTGTGTGAACGTAGAGAGGAAGTTTCCTCTATCCACGTGGGACAAACGCCTGAGCTACAATCGCTAAGGGAACACGTAACAGACATATTGTTTTGTTTTCGCTGTTGTGCGTTCTCAGGAATCCATAACGTGAGTAAGTTGCACACGCTTAATTTATTCTTGGACTTATAGATCTATAAAATTGCAGATGCTTCAGATGGGATACAAGAGAGCTTCGATTAATTTGGTGGGGTACATAACAGTGCGAAAGTCTACCGCCGATCCACATGTGGATCCAGTAAGGATGCCGTTTGAGTCTTGGCGACTTGAGACAACGAAAGGTGCAGTTGTGCGAAATTGTTAATTACTGTGGTACTGGACCTGGGACTAGGCTAACCAATCGGCAGTTCAGCATTTACGTAGCTCCCACTATGTGCAGCGAAATGTCGACGAGTTCATTGGACATGGAAGATGCTGACATGTTCCCACAGTTTGACACAAACCTAGTGTCTTCACTGACCTTTTTCTAGTCCCGAGACTCGAGTTGGCACCGCCTACTGAAATACTTAAGTAACAAATGAACTGCTTGCATGGGTCGATGGTCTACGGGAAATCAGCATTTTTGTCTAATTTAAACGAATGTCATCTTTTAAGGATTAGAAAGTCTACCTAGAAAATGCCGAAGCGGTGAAACTGACAGTTGACGCGTAGATACTGCATTAATCGCGTGTAATGTTGTTTCCTCCTAATAAAATCGGTGCAGTGAGTAGGAATAATGCATAAAGCGTTGCCACTTTTGGCGAACCTGTAATATCTCCGAGAACCCTGAGCATAACGCGCCCAAAAAAACTTTATATGTTAAGACAAGTGTGTTTCTTTCCAATAATTATGTTTTGAGGGCGTCAAAGCCATCTTCACAAAGAGAAAGGAAGCGAGAGCGTGAGGTAGTGTTGAAAGCAGAGGTGAAATCCATGAAAACTTCCTTAACGGCTCTCGCAGTGGCTTGAAGTGAAGAGTTTAGGGTGTGCTTAAACAGAGCCACGGCGTCCAGAGTGCTTCTTTTTGATTTAAAAGCCAACTGGAACGGGTCATCGGCAGTTTGGACGTTTACTTTAATTTATAGAGGAGACGCTTCTTAATCACTTTCAACCAGACGGATGAGTTGGAGATTGGTGTCAACTTCACAGGTCCCGCGGAACCATTCTCTGGTTTCTGAATAAGTGTTTAAGCGAAATCTCTCCATACAAAAGGAAAGGAGCATTCTCCCAACGAATGTTTAACAAGAGCTGTGATAATCGGATAAATCTCGCGGTGACAGATTTTTAGACATTGCGGGAGGGAGCCCGTACGGACCAGGCGCTGTTGAGATAGAGGATTCGTTTTTGTTATCCTTGCAATACATTTTCAGTGAACCAACAACGATGCCGTAGTTAGACTGGGCTAAAGGTGTGTGTTTACGACATGCATACAGAGAAAATCAAACACAAATATGTGGTCAAGAAGATTCCCTTGGCGTGTAGGAAAATTTGCTATGGCGTTAAGACCAATGGGCCAATGGGCGCAGAATAAAAATCACCACATATTAAAACAAAATAATCATCCATAATTGAAGAAATAAAAGGGTTCATGAAATCACAGAACTGAGCTTAGTAAACCTTAGTAAACAGTTAAAATCATCAACTTTGTTGAGAATCGAACGTACACCGAAGAAGACGGAAAGAAGTCAATGGCGGTGCAACTCCGCGAACTGATGAAAGGAATGACAATTTTACTGGCAGAGCACCAAAACAGGATGCTGACCAAAGACCAGTGGTCGCTCATCCCTACCCCGGCTTTGTAAAGAGTCCCGATGCCCGATATCCCCGTTCATTCCCCACGATCGTACGCTCCCGACCCCGTTACTCTCGACCCATCTACGACAAATGTTATTCCCCCCTCTCCCGCAGTTAACTCGTATTCTAACATAGACAGACATCGCTGACTGTGTTTGTAAAAAGTAAGTTTCTACTAAAATAAAGTTTTTGAAATTTAGTCGGCATAGCATTATGGCAGCATTCGAAATTCCATGTCCAAAAACTAAATCATTTGATTCAATATCAGTTATCGTTTAGTGATTTAGTTCATCCTTCGTTACGAAACTGACAATTCACGATATTGTTCACTTGTTACCTCTCTTACTGTCTCTGGTCTTTCTCAGTGTCTATATATCCCACAAAAAGACGTCTATGCCGTTTAAATCGCGCACTAACGAGAATGTTTTAATTAAATTGTAAAAAACTTTAACGCCAAAAAAGGTGTTCAATATTGCGTTCCTTTATTGCATATTGGACAGAAAGATGCCTAATTCGACTATAGTGAAATCCCTCAGCAAGTCGCTTCTTATTGCTTCGCTGATGGAATCTTTAAGTAAATATAATTAATACAACCACCTAAGAATAGAAGTTTGAAAACGCATTATGGGAGCCATATAAATTCAATGTCCAAAAAAGAAATCAATAGCAAGTTATCTTTAATTTATTCTGTGGATCCCTTCATTGTGATGTCGATGTGTAGTCGATTATCCATGCACTCCGTTAGAGACACCATTCGTAAAGGGCATTTTACGACCTTGCCCTTATCTGTTTAACTCTAGTTCGGTGTTCATGCGACTAAGTGTGAGCCATCCAGGGCTTTCTTTGATGTCAGCATCATTCATCCTTCATTGTTTTCCCAGCTATTTTTGGTAGGCTTTTTAAAAATAATCACATTTTGTAGTAACATTTTCGCAATGCCCTCTTTTCGAGACACAATTTGCCAACGGCAATTCAAGAACTCTTCACTTCTTACCTCTCAAACTGACCCACACGCCGTTTATACCCTCCATTCCAGTCTTGTCCCAAAAAGAACGGATATGCAGCAGATAATTCCGTATTTTTCCCGATTTGTAGTTTCTCCAGAAGAGGTAAGCTCAGAGTCGATTTTACCGTGTGGTTTTGATTCGGGTTTTTATCATGCTGAAAGGTCTTGTTTGCAGAGGAATTCATCTACACACAATGCACGTGTCTTGCACAATCATGGGCATTTATTTTATAAAAAATGCAGCAACGTCAAATTTGACGGCGCCGCCAATTGTACCTGAAGGTTTTTTATTGTAAAAGTGCGAGAGTGTTTGAACGCAGGATCAACCTTCCTTGAAAACAAAATAATTTTGAATTCAATTTATCCGCTGGTCATCGTATTATCCGCCTGACGATAAATTTAAATATATCATTTTGTTGTTTCTGGCTGACAATATATTCCAGTGTCATTACATTGTTTCATGTTGGAACTCATGCGCAACGATTATATAAACAGAATCGCATAATTTCAAGTTTATGCAATTACATAAACAAATCCATTAAATATCATTAGTTTTCTGCCTGTGGACGAAAGTTATCTCCAAAGCGAATTCTATTTAGAAGCTAGATCTCATTTAATAATAAAAAACGTTTAATTCATGCAGAATGCAAACTAATTGCACGCCGTCACATCAAAGTTTGAGAATTACATAAAGTGGTCTTTAATTATTTTATTTTACAGCACTCTTGTTTGGAAATTGTTGTATCTTCAATCTCAGAAGTCTCTTCAAAGAAATCGGCGAGTCTTCGTTGTCGGGTGGTTGTTCGTTCTTTTTTTAAACATAATGACATTTTGTCGTCACATTTTTGTAATGCCCTCCTTTCGAGACACAATTTGCTAACGGCAATTCAAGAACGCTTCACTTCTTACCTCTCGAACTGACCCCCACGCCGTTAATACCCTCGAACCAAAGGATATGCAGCCGATCATTCCGTATTTTTCAGATTTGTAGTTTCTCCATTAGAGGTAAGCTCAGAGACGATTTTTTGGGCGGTATTGATTACTATTTTTATAATGCTGAAAGGTTTGGTCTTCGTCACTTGAATAAAGCGATAACCATTATTATATTAAATATTGCAAAGAGAAACCCTGACATTATTGACCTATCCGCTGCATGACATATTTGTAAGTGGGAAGTAAAACGAAAATGTAACGACTTGCAAACAAATATTCCGCCCAAAAAGGTTTGAAATATTACGCTTCTGTTTTGCATATTGCACAGAAAGATGCGGTATAGTTATTCGAAATTGGATTAAATATCGTTTTGTTTTAATGTGCCGCTCTGTTACCGCGTGCCTGTTGCACAACCAGTCCTCTTCAGCACTATTTAAATGCGTCCCTAAGACCACAGTCCTCATTCTCATAAAATGTTTGCCGTGATAGCGCTTTGTGTTATAATTGCTTCCGTTAACGCTTGTCCAACGTAAGTCATTGTATGCTATAGCGAACTAATACTGCATTTTTAATTTAGACACAGATACTAGGCCTTCTTGGTTAGTTCCGAAATAAACTGCATTTCTGATTTTCTTGTTTGTCCGAAAGAACACAACTTAACCTGCGCCTCTTTCTTTAATTTTATATTTCTCATGCAGCAGTAACTGTGTGATCCGTTTAAATCCGAAAATGGAACTTCGTACGTTTTAAACATATCAATTTATATGTTTATCGAGACGAGGTATAACAATGCATTTTTACAATGAAGGTTTTACCGATGGTGAGCATTCGATGCGTATAATACAATTCGTAATTTACAATGAGTATTGTTATTCATATTGTTTTTATAGTGTAACATGGTATTTATGATTTACCAAATATTATGGCATTCATACAAGTCGACATAAATTATAAGATTTCCATACATTCTTTTCAGCATCGAACGTTGGAGCGTATGTTGGTTTATGATAGCCTATTTTGACATTCCAACATTATGTTGTTTTCCTTCAATTTAGTTTGAAATGGTATGTTTTTTTATGGATTGTAATAATGTCCATATGTTTGTTTAAATTTACGAGTCAACAATTTTCGTTTAGTTCAAACTGCATACAATTGAAATATAGTCAATAGTAAGTCGAATTAACAGCAAATATATAACTAAATTAATAGGAATGATAATTTATCTGCTATTGCAATTTCATTAGTAGGTTGACGATGGTAAGCAAACATATAACATGAAATTTAGTGTTCCAATTTTACTTGTAACGCCAATTTATTATAACTTTAGCGATGCATGCAACGTGAGTTTCTCAATGAAGCCACTACAATTATTATTCATTATTAATTATTAATATTGCATGGTTAAGGAACGCGACGACGTCGTTTAATTTGTATTTATTTCCAACACCAGTTCTAGGGTTTAGTGAACTTGACTACCGTAAGTTTAATTTTCTTGATTGATTGGTTGTCTATGAAGAACATAAGGCAGGAATAATAACGGCATTATTTCAGACTATTTGACATAAAGATAATTTAAATTCGATACCTTCAAAATAAATTAACGTAGCCCGCTTTAAATTCCACGAATGGAATTATTACAAGGGCGTTTTGTAATGCATAGAAATATTCAAGATATCTAACTTTCTTTCATAATTTATTTTTATTTTAGCATAAAAAGGCTACATTTGCTACTAGAAAAACTACTTTGTTTCCAATTTCATAAATAATACATTTTTGATCGCTATACATTTTATTTTTGTATCGGGATAATGGTAACATGTATATCATGAACGAAAGTGGGAAGGCATTACGACACTTTTATGGTGAATAATTAATAAACTACCGATAATTGCGGATCCGTGGTATACTAACATCGTTGGCTTCATGAATTCTTCGCGAAAATTCAAACGACCCATGGTTTTGACTGGCTATTTGGTCTGTCGCACGTTTCTCATTTTGAGAAATATTGGGTCTACGAAGACGACTGGGCACAACTTTTTAAAGTAGTCATCACATAATGCCTGAATTACCAAGATTTCCCAACTTGTCATCCGAATATTGTAAGATGCCCATTCTCTTAATATCTGAAACGTGCGACAGACCGAAAAGCCAACGGTTTCGAAATGTATTCTCAATTAGTTGTTTTTTCGATCATTTGATTCAAACTTATGACATTAAACTCATATTCTCCCATGATTAAGGCCCCTACGTTAAATTGAATTACACGCTGGATGTCCCTAAAGCCAACCAGAGCAAATTGGTTCTACACCTCTTTGGACCTGAGGCTTACGATTCGGCTCGTTCCAAAGCCTGTTGTCACACAGATGACATTGACGTGAAAAGTTGACGAAGATATTCAAGGATCCAAATAGTCGGCGGTTTACTCCGCTGATTTTTACAAAACAATCGCCAGGACCGTTTTTCGGGACCTCGCTCCCGACGTCGTTGACAACCTCATTTTACAACAATTCTGCGACGGCATCCGTCCAGTCTCCCTCGTCGTCGACCTCTTGCCACATAATTCCCCCAGAACCCCCAACGAAGCCCTCGAAAAGGTGATGTGGATCCTCGAAATCCACCGACGTGTCACCGGAAAATAGGACCAATCAAAGACACCTGCTCCAAAGCTACCGCAACATTTTCGCCTGGGACGAGTCGCAGTTGGGTAGGAAGTCAATAATCCGCAACAAGATAGAAACAGACGATGCTCGAACAGTCTGGCAACCACCCTAACGGATTCCCCCCCCACCCACCACTACACTTCGAGCTCAACAAAATGATCGACTCCATGCTCAAAGACAAGGTTATAAGACCATCGAAATCCCCTTGGGCTTCCCCCATCACTATCGTCCTGAAAAAAGGTGGCAAGATCCGCCTCTGCATCAATTATCGCCGCCGCAACGCAGTCCCAAAACAAATACGCATTTTCAATGCCTCGGATTGATGACACACTGGACGCGTTAGGGCATGCACGATGGTGCTCTACTATCGACCTTAAATGTTGCTACTGGCAGGTCGAGGTCCCTAGTCAACCAAATTATCTTTGACGTCCAGGAAAAACTCGGCCATCCAGGGTTAAGAAAGATGGAATACGCAATAACTCATCGATACTGGTGGCCAAATATCCGAGAAGCCGTGAAAATGTTCTGCAGAACCTGAACCCCGTGCGCCAGCTTCAAGGGCCCAAATGCAAATCTCATCGCTCCGCTCCAACCAATGCCCGTCGGAACCCACTGAGAACGCATCGGCATCGAAATCGTCGGCCCTCTCCCGCTGACAGAACGCGGCAATCGGTACATCCTCTTTATGGAGTGCTGTTTTCAGCCATTTCTGCACCCTGCTAGGCGTCTACAATACACGTACCACCCCTGGACACCAACAAGGCAACGGCCAAGTAGAATGGACAAACAACAACCTTCTCGACTTCCTCAAGAGTTTCGCTCGCAACAACCATCCCCACGATTGGGACTGTCACCTAGGTCGCAGCCTCCTCGCAAACCGTTCAACCATCCATTCGTCAACCGGATTCTCCCCTTTTAAAATTATTACGGTTCGCGAAATGAGAATCCCAGCAAACATGGCCCGCCCTCAACATAAAACACCGGACGCCATCCTTAAACTACAGGAAGACCTCCGCAACACCCACAACCTGGCCTGGGTACACCTCGATCGGGCATATGATCGCCAGAAGACCCAATATGACCCAAGCTGCCGACCCACGACCTATCCGATCGGAGATTCAGTACGCCGACAACGACCTGTAGCCCTCACCCGGCATCCCTAAAACGTTTCACCCCCCCTTGGAGCACCGAACCCTACTGCATCCAACGGGTCCTACAACCCAACCTTTACGTCATCCGTGCATCCGAATATCCACATGACCTCCTTGTGACCATCTACCATAACAACATTACCCCTTTCAGCGGTAAACAAGCTACAGCGGAGACCGACGCTATCCCACTCGTTCCAGAATCCGACCTTCCCCCTGTCGATCACGAAGTGATAGTCCCTTTCACCAGCACTGAGGACAGTGCTTCCTCCGTAGGATGGGGGAGTAATGTACCACCCCTTGTTTTACTGTGATACTTTAAATTGCAGGAGAAACGCGCGGTTTTCCATTAACTTCTGCTCGTAACTCACGCCAGGCGCCATCACATAGTGTCCAAGGAGCACACCTTCGTCTAGAAGCCGTTCCTGCAAATCGCTCACCTATCTCCGTACCTCGTGAACCCTGTTACTTCTCGGATTCCCATGCTGACGATTAACTATCTACACTTGTTATACACTTCCATAATCATATAGTTACAATGATATATATCTAACATATCAGTCTCTGTAACTTTAATTTGCCTGACGCACGCCGAACCAGAGACGCAAGTCGTAAAACACCCGTTCTAAAGACCCCCTTTTATCTAGCCCAAGCTCTCCAGACCAGAAGGGCGCTTCACCGCCCACGAACGCTCGAGCGCCGACTTAACGTTGTGCCTTTGTATTATTAAATCAAGAAAACAATCTTGATTATACTTTGGTTGGCGTTCTCTTTCATTATCCTTTTCGACGTGTATGTCATAAAAGGTTTAGTCGTTCAAGTTATCGTCGAACTGCGAATCACGACACGCCCTCTTCGATTCACGACAACCTCATTTGGAGAGTTTCGAATGTCCAAGCGAATGAGGAGGCCCAACAACGAGTTGGCATGGCAAGAAATGTATTTAAGGAGATGTTAACAAGCCGATTGTGTGGCCGATCTGAGATCATCCTTGGGACTAAGAGCCGTGTCTTTTGTTCGGCAATCAGTCCTATACGGCTGTAAAACCAGAGACAAGAAGATTGATGTTTATCGTCAGAATCTTGATATAACTCGATAGTTAAAAAACAACCTTGAATCGAACCTGCAGAGAGTCATTTTTTTCCGTTTCTGTGCCCAACTAATAATAAAACAAAACCACCGCTAGTTTTGTCTTGTTCTTAATATTTGCCCCCAAGATTGGGATTGCCTCCGAAACTGCAGTCTTACAGCCTACCGAGCCACCGTCTTTTTATCAGCTGATTTCTCCAATTAAAATTGGTCCCATGACGCCAATTTGGGATTCAAGCAGATATTTAACACGGCCTACGCCTTTCACAGTTAACGAACATGCAGGGCTATCCTCAAACTGCAGAACGATTTTCAAAATTCAAATTGCGCGGTCGTATAAAACAAAGGCAACTCATTAGGTTACATTTAATTAATTTTCGAAAGCCGCGCGATTCCGTTCTTGATTATATCGTGGTTTCGTCGTGACTATCGAGAAAGAACACAGTAGTCGCAGTATGACTCTACATACACGTTTGCGAGGCTACAAAAGAGACAAAATTTAAGCAACAGAGGATCAGCTTGCTTTCATTGGGAACGTTAATATGCCCTCTATTTCCTGTTGCATTATGAAACCCAATTTGGTCGAGAGAACAATCTACAAGTCTGATTTATACATTCTTGAAATTTTCCGCTTCATTTCGTGAGCTACTTCAATCGTGCTTCACCTCGTGAGTGACTGCACGAGACCTCCGCATGATCTGATGCCTTTCGCCTGTAATTCAATTTAACGTAGAGGCCTAAATCATGGAAGAATGTGAGTTTAATTTTATACCCTTGAATCAAATGATGGAAAACACGAATTGAGAATACATTTCGAAACCGTTGTCTTTTCGGTCTGTCGCACGTTTCTGATATTGAGAGAATTGGGATCTTGTAATATTTAGATGACAAGTAGGGAAATCTTGGTAAATCAGACATTCACAGCGAATTATGTGATGTATGCAGATCGAAAACTAGGAGACATGAAATTGCAATTGCCAACAAAAATACTGAACTCTCAAATGGAATAACCTGACCAACTCCAACCTTCATCGATTTTTATAAATTTCTGCTGAAATTTTCGAAAAAAACAAATTTCTTCATAATTTGTGAGAGAAAACATTCACACGGAATTACCGAATTTATAAAATATCATTCTTTCGTTGTTTTATGTTAAGTTTCTCAAACATGTTCTCAACCATGAGCATTTACAAATCATTTCTTAAATTTAGATTGAGATTGAAGATAAAATAATTTGCAATATTTTTATAAAAGGTGAATTTCCAAATCAAGAGTGGTTTTAAATAAAATAATTTAAGACTACTTTATGTAATGCTCAAACTTCGATGTGATTGCGTGAAATAAGTTTGCATTCTGCATGAATTAAACGTTTTCTATTATTAAAGTAGATATAGCTTCTAAATAAAATTCGCTTTGGAGATAACTTTCGTCCAAAGGCAGAAAACTAATGATATTTAATGGATTTGTTAATTTAATTGTATAAACTTTAAATTATGCTATTCTGTTAATATAATTGTTTCGCATGAGTTCCAACATGAAAAAAATTGATGACACTGGAATACATTTTCAGCCAGAAACAACAAAATGATATATTTAAATTTATCGTCAGGCGGATAATACAATGACAAGGGGATAAATTGAATTCAAAATTTATTTTGTTTTCAAGGATGGTTGATCTAGATGCGTTCAAAAACTCTCGCACTTTTACAATGAAAAAACCTTCAGGTATAATTGTCGGCGCCGTCAAATTTTTTATAAAATAAATTCCCATGATTGTGCATAACACGAGCATTGTGTGTAGATTAATTCCTCTGCAAACCAGACCTTTCACCATGAAAAAAACACTAATCAAAACCACACGGTAAAATCGTCTCTGGGCTTACCTCTTCTGGAGAAACTACAAATCGAGAAAAATACGGTATTATCTGCTGCATATCCGTTCTTTTTAGGAATATATTTACATGGAGGGTATTAACGGCGTGGGGTCAGTTTGAGAGGTAAGAAGTGAAGAGTTCTTGAATTGCCGTTGGCAAATTGTGTCTCTAAAAGAGGGCATTCAACTTCTGCAATCGCCTCCCCACCACAAATTCACACAAAACCCAAGCATCGAGCTGGTTGGCGGATTGCTAATTAGAACAGTATTGTTAAGGGGTTTTTCGACGAAGGCATTCTGGAGTCGATCAATTGTAACCGTTTCATGGCGTCCGTTAATTCATATTTTAAAAGTTTTATCCGAACAAGAAAGTACGGGAAAAGGACCATCATATGGTTTGTCAAGAAGACGACGGACTCGATCACAACGGAGAAAAGCGTGAGTGCTCTTTTGCAGTTGTGGGTCGGCCTTGGGGGTCTGACATCTGGGGTCAAATTTATTTAGGCTGTAGTCTTCAAGCAAAACTGCGTAGCCTCTGAAGCACATCGGAGACAAACAGAGACGGCTCAGCTGTTCTTGGATTTACAAGCTTACCCGGTAAGCGGAGAGTTGCACTGAAGACCAATTAGTCCGGGCTGGAGTCGGCCCAATGTTGTCGGTTATCCTGAGCCACGGAGGAGGCGCTCAACCATCCCATTGGCCGCGGGATGGTAAGAAGTTGTGCGGATTCGCTCGCATCCAAAACATTTGCACATGTTTTGGAAAAGCGTTGATTCGAATTTTGCCCCTCGGTCGGTTGTCATACGACGCGAAGATCCTAAGAGCGCCACCCAGTTTTGCAGAAAGGCGGGAACGACCGTTTCTGCGCCGATGTCCGCTTGTGGTATAACTTCGCACAAACGGGTGAAGCGATCTACACAAGTCAGCAAGTAGCGGACACTACTGGACGAGGGGAACGGGCCGACTAAATCGACATAAACGCGGCTTAATCGTGCGTCGGGTTATTCAAACGTTCCGATCGGTGCCCTTGTGTGACGATTGTAACCATAGGCATGCCCGTGTCAACAGGCGGACGTCCCTTTGCAATCCCTTCAAAGAAAACCTTTCAGCCACTATTTGGGTGGTTGCGCGAATACCACGAAGCGAGAAACTGTGAAATGTTTCGAAAACTTGGCGCCGCATGCATTGCGGAACAAGCGGGCGAGGGGACGCTTTGCTTTCATCGCAGATCAGTAAACGCTGGGACCGCGAGAGAGTTAGGTTTATAAGGGCTGTGTCGTCAGGCCCAATCTGAATTCTCTCGTGTCTCTGGGCGTTAGATATCTCCTCGTGGTCGATACCATTAGCGAGCAGCAGACTGTTCAACTGAATGCGAGAAAGGGCTTTGGCAAACTCATTATCTGCGCCGCGGATATGACGGAATTCCAGGTCGAAATGGGAGAGGAAATCAAGTTGTCGGATCTCGCGTTCGTTTTAGCGAGAAGAGTAGGAGGCCATAGGTTGAATCAACGGCTTGTGGTCCGTGAAAATTAGACTGTGGCTACCTTCCGCAAAATGGCGAAAATGATTAACGCTTGGGTAAGCCACCAATAATTCACGACCGAAGGTGCTGTATCGGCGTTGCGTTGGTGACAGAGACTTCGAAAAACACTCTTGTGGTTGTCGCCGATGCTCGTCCCCTTGGTTGAGTACAGCGCCGACTGCAGTGTTGAAAGCATCTACCATCAAAGATAGTGGGACATCAGGGCGCGGATGAACCAATAAGGTCGCGGCAGCTAGACCCGCCTTCAACTTCTGGAAGGCTGCACTCTGTTCTGATGGCAGTTTAACTTGACCGTTTCCGCTGGAGGTCAGAGGGTTTAGCGGCGAGGCCATCGCGGAGACATTGGCAATGAAACGTCGGTAAAAATTCAACATCCCGAGGAATTGTCGAAGTTGACGCTTTGTGCTAGGCTCCGGGTAGTCAGCAACCGCTGTTATTTTCGCGTCCAGTGGTCGAACCCCCAGATTATTTACCAAGTGACCCAGGAGACTTACTTCGGTTCGGCCAAAATGGAATTTTCTAAGTTCACCACGAGCCCGTAATCAGCCAGGCGCCGAAGGACCACTTCCAAATGTCACAGGTGCTCTTCTTCGTCTTTGCTGGCTATAAGAATGTCATCGATATAAGCACAATAGAAGTCGAAACCGCGAAGAATTGAGTCGATGAAGCGTTAAAAAGTTTGGGAAGCGTTTCTGAGCCCAAATGGCATCCCTAAGAATTCGAATGATCCAAAGTGAGTTGTGATTGCCGTTTTCGGGATTTTCTCAGTAACGATCCGTATCTGGTTATACACGTAGACCAGGTCTATTGAAGAGAATATCTTCATTCCATGTAGGAACGAAACACAGCCGTGAATGTGCGGCAGGAGATAGCGGTAAGGAATTGTGGCTGCGTTCATGGCTCAATAGTCGCCACAAGGACGCAAATCTCCGGTGTGGTCTTCTTAACCATGAAGAGCGGAGATGAAAACTTGCTGTCGGACGGGCGTGCGATTCCAAGCTTCATCATTCGTTCGAATTCCTTTTGTGCTATGTGTTTCTTTACGGGATCGAGACGACGATAACGCTGAAATGTTGCGGGTCCGGATGTCTTTCTATGGTTGACTATGTCGTGTAATGGCCTCCTTCGCGTTCAGTTGAGATCGGAAAGTTGATCGAACAGGGCTTTGTTGTGAGAGGGGACAGGAATGTATGTGAGGTGGCAGATCGAGGTCGCTGCTGTGTATCCAGAGACAACCGCTGGCGTTAAATGGTCAACGAGTTTCTTTTGTTAGACGCTGACGGATAGGTCAAACGTGAAAAGGAAGTTTACACGAAAGATCGTATGAGGGACATCAGCCACGATGAATGTGAAAGGAAGATGCGCCCCGGTCCGAGGTCGAGACGAAGCGCACGCTGGCCGTAAGTTTTGATGTTACTTCGATTGGCAGCCTAGAGTACATAATTGTTGTCAAGGTGTAGACGGTCAGACATTGAGGTGGGAATTACGCTCACGTCAGCGCCGCAGTCCACCATGAAGTGGCGACCGCGTTCGACGTCCTTCACAAAGAGAATGCGGCTGGGTGTTTACTTGCCAGGCGGAGTGAAAGCCGCACTCACCGCCTGGCCTCTCCGTTTCCCGACCAAGAACATGGAGAACGGCAGCGCCTTGCTTTGGACCCCAACAGCTGATGAAACCAGGAGAGCGTTTCGTCTTGCTTTATTTGGTTTAGGGCCATCGTTGATCTCCGTTGACGCTGCGAGCGGTCCTTGTTCTCCAGCAAGTAACGCATTTGCTGCCTCAAGTCACGCAACTCTTGAGCCTCGTCGTCAATGAGTTTCTGAAGAGTAAGGGGGGGTCTTGTCACGGCAGCGACTGCTAGATGGCCAGGGTAAGCGGCGTACTCGCATAACTCGGGTTTGAGGGTTGCCAAGGAGGTAAACAGGGGCAAAATGATAAATTCGCTGACGTCTTGGTTCACCGATAAGGCTTTCAGGCGCTGCAGCAGTTGCGAAGGTCTCTCGTCACCCAATTCCTCTTCATTAAAGAGGGCATTGTAACGCTGCGTCCTTTTTATCGCAGACCGCGAAATGAGCGATTTCTTAAGCACAGTGTACGAGTTTTCTGCCGGTGGTGACACGATAATGTGACGGAAACGGGCAACCAGATCTTCCGTCAGTGACGCAACGACGTGATAAAATTTCGTTTTTTCGGCGACAATTCCTTTCGCTGCAAATTGGGATTCCACGACGGAAAGCCATGTCGTTCTTCCACGGAGGTGGAGTTTTAATGCAGACGGCATATGCGTCGGGAGATAACTCAGCAAGGGCGCTCGTCAGAAGAAAATCCGAAAAAAAGAATGCTCGCAAATGTTGTAAAACCGATAACTTCGTGGTCCAAAAATCAGAATGGCCCGATTGCCAAAGACGAAGGTCGGGAATGAATAATATTGTTGATTATTCAAACAATGTGAGGGGCCAACCTGGGCCGAAAACGCCGACAATTGCGCGATGCTTAGCGCCAGCTGCAGGCGAGTCCTATCTGGACACACGTGGGTCGTATCGTGGTTGAAAGTGGGGGCCGGCCAAGTTTCGTCGACATTGTCTTAATTTATCCACGGTGAGGTCACAGCATGCGCTGTGGTGTGCGTTAGCCAATGGGGCGCCAGTATAAGGGATATCATGTGTCTCGCTTTCCTGTCTATCGATGCGAGTCGTATGCGCCGTAGCATGGCTGGCGATCGAGTTGAAAAAAATCAGGACAAAACAATTGGCCTAAAAACTTTTTTATTTCAAAGCCACAAGACCACACACAATAATATTGTTACTTTTCCGATTGACTACGCGAATCATGTAGTAAATATCACACGTTTTAATTTCTCGTCAGTTTGTTGATATCAACGGATAACTGGGATTCAGAATTCTATTTATCGTCAAGGATGGCCAATCCAGCGCTGCAGGTCTCCTCCTAAACGTGGATTTCAAAAAAAACCTTCAGGCATAATAGATCGTTTGAAAACCATTGTTTTAGCACCACTTCACGTGACCCTGGCATTTAACGACACTGATATGGTTAATCAGAACGCATTTGTTTTAAGAAAATCGACATCACAATAAAGGGATCCACAGAATAAACAAAAGATAACTGGCTATTGATTTCTTTTTTGGACATTGAATTTTTATGGCTCCCATAATGCGTTTTCTTATATTTACTTAAAGATTCCATCAGCGAAGCGATTAGAAGCGACTTGCTGAGAGATTTCACTATCGTCGAATTAGGCATCTTTCTGTCCAATATACAATAAAGGAAAGCAATATTCAACACCTTTTTTTGGCGTTTAAGGGGTATTTTTGACTTCATCTCTGCTTGAAACGCAAATGTGACTTCAACTTTGAGTAACACTTCACATAAACGTTTGCGAGGCTACCTAAAGAAAACAATCGTGGCAATCTGCTAGCTTTCATTGGGAACGTAAATATGACCCTGTAGTGTACTGATTTCTTAACATTTGTTTAAATCGATAAATTGACACACCTTCCGATTCGAACAACGAAGTGGTCGTTCTGTTAACATATATTCGGTTGGGCCGTTAGGATAAGAACAGATCTATTATTGAACCCTTCAACCCTCTTATTTCCTGTTGCATTATGCACCCCTATTTGGTAGAGAGAACGATCTACTAGTCTGATTTATACTTTTGTTTAATGTTCCGCCTACATTTCGTGAGCTACGTCAATCGTGCTACACATCGTGAGTTACTGCACGAAACCTCTGGATCATCTGATGCCTTTCGTGTGGGATTAAATTTAACGTAGGGGCCTTAATCATGGGAGAATATAAGTTGAATTTCATACGTTTGAATAAAAAGATAGAAGAAACAACGAATTAAGAATACATTTCGAAACCGTTTGCTTTTTGGTCTGTCGCACGTTTCTGATATTGGGAGAATGGGCATCTTTTAATATTCGAACGAAAACTAGGGAAATCTTGGTAAATTAGACATTCACGGCGAATAATGTGATATATGCCGATCGAAAATTATGAATATTTAATGGCAATTGCCGACAAAAATACTGAACTCCAAAATGGATTCACCTGATCAACTTCAACAATAGAGGCTTATTAAAGCATTGGCTTACAATTATAATATTACGTTAATAGGCCGGACCTAATGTGTTATTCCGCGAGATCACTAGATTCTTTTTTTCTGTTCTAATATGCACTTATTCCGGTAAATTTTACTCGAATTTAATACATTTGAATCAGGTTTTTTATCTGCTAGGTTCAATGACGCTTGTCGTAGATTTTCGGTAGATCAATAAAAATGCAGTGGTCAAACTGGACAGTGACTGCGCGTTAAAGACATGCATGTAATAATAATAATATTAATAATAATAATATTCGCTTTATTAAGGTTACGAGGACCAAAACTTTCAGCATTTAAATTTACAATTAAAAAAATGTTACAGGAAGTGACGATTATACGTAGAAAATGCAGAATACGTTTAGAAGAATAAAAGAAGTAACATTTGCAAGAAAGGCCAATTTTACCTACAAAGTATAACAAGTTTGGCAAACGGGAAATGGCGGCCATTGAAAGGCTCTATCCAAAACGCGCGCCAATTATAAGACATGAAAAAGCGGTGAAAACCTATAATTGGCTTTTCTTGGGATAAAACGAAGCAGGAAGTTTTACAAGATGATGCCGAACGACGAAGAACAAACAGGAGGATTATTATTCTCAATCTTGAAACGCAGATTCTTCGTTTATTGATCGGGATTGAAATCCGAAGTCCAAAGCGTCAAATTATCACGCAAGAGTTGCATGATTAAGGTGCTATCCTTGTATATTTCATCCTTAATGGTCTCAACTTCAGGGATGGCGTTATCAAAAGCAGCCTTAGCGAGAGTGCAAGTCTTTTCGGGATCATTCTTAATTTCGTAGAAGAACGCGAAGACGTTTAGGGCCGAACCAAGACGAATCGGATCGGTGAAGGCCAGTTCAGATTCAGCAAGAATAGTTGCTTTGGAGTAAGATTCCTCGGCAGAAACAGTTGACTTGTCATGAGGATCGCCTTCCTGAACTTCCGCGTGATGGCTGTAGTAATCGCCCATCATTTTGTAGTAGAAGATCTAAGCCTCAGCCCCGATAGAATCCTTAATAAGGTTTTTCGACAAGAGGCCCAAGACATCATTGCATATCTTGGTCGGTTCCTCTTCGACATGTTATTCACTATTCGCTGCTTTTATTTTCAGTTAACCTTGACTGGTTCAAGAATAAGTTGTAAATTAAATACAAATATTGTGTTTACCCTAATAAAACTCATTTTAATAAATAACCTTATGCCTCATATCAGTTCTTGTTTTTGAAGATTAAATTTCGTAGGCTTGGACACCAATGTCCAACGCCAGTTGCGCAGGAAAAAAAAATTCTTCTGATATCAGTCGGCGTATTAGTCATAATAACAATGTTATTTGGTTGATGAAGACCAGAAAAACGTTCAGCATTGCAATCAACCAAAAAGGAATTAGATAAACGAATTGGCAAGATATTTAAAATAGGAAATTTTTAAAATTTTGCAAATAAAACTCTTGAATTTCTTAAATGCTCATCGAAGGGCCCAATAGACAGCCGCGCCGTTTCGTAGCAATTAATTGAATTACAGGGGAATTTATTGCTCCAATTTATTTATTTCGGCTATTGGAGATGTCCAAACATACTGAACAATATAAAATCTACCCAGCGATCAATTATGATTTGTAAACGGATACAATGGAAGCCCGTTTCAGCAACAAGTTATTTCTCTATACTCAACAGTTTTCACACTTATCAGCCATACCTCGTTCGATAAAAACGTTACGTTTCTGGCTGACGAGAGCCTCAACCACTATAACGTGCATAATTATTTTATTAAAACAATATGAAAAATGAAACAGTTAATGTTAAACATACAGAGTCGTGTTGAATAAAATAAGCATAGACTTCTTTATGTCATGCTCAACAATCGCTGCGATGGCGTGAAATATGCAAGACTTTTTTGTTTGCATTCTGCAAGAATTCGAAGGCAAAGCCATATTTCCCAAATAATTGTTAAACAAATAATGAAGGAAATCAAAACTTCTATAATAATAATAATAATAATAATAATAATTTTTACGCTTCATTAAGGTCACAAAGACCAGAACTTTCAGCATTTTAATGTTTAACAGGAATGGAGGAAATAACAACGAGGTAATGGCGGCCATAGAAGGCCTTGTCCATAACGCGCGCGAGACAGTTTCCGCCACCCGGCCTCCAGGTTGCTAGATTACAAGCGCACGCCACTACGCTCTCTTTATCAACGTAATTTTATGCGATATATTTACCACAATTTGGTAATCCAGTAAAATCTGAAAAAAGAAGATATCAATGCATAACTTAAAATTCTCCTTTTTCTATATTTTATTAAACGTGGAACTAAGGTTATAATAGTTTGAAAAGCATAACTCGACTACCGGTGTTTCCCATTGGTTCAAGGAAATGGGTTCTAAATTAGCCGAACCATTTAATCACAATTACCATACATATATATTAATTTACGTACGAGTGTGTGACGCTGTTCCAATTGTGGGATTCTGACCTAAGAAATATTACACCTTCGCTGGGGGTTTTGTAACGGTAATCGTAGAAGATGGATACACATCCCAGGCAGCCATAATGAGGAGACGCATTGGAATGAAAGGAATAGATATAATGATGCAAACATATATAAATGGATGGAGAGGTAATATAGACTTAGGGTAAAAATGGGATGGGTCTTCATAACGGGAAAACTACGACGCTGGCTTGGAAAGGGAGGAAGTTGCTCGAGTCTCGGCGACTGTGGATGAAGGCGGCTGTGTCCTTGTGAAATCCAGTGAGGCATCCTGTATTGGAGGGGAGAGTGTTTGGTCTCACTCTAGATGAACCAGATTGCAGTCTTCGCCGTCATAGAAAACGGCCACCCCGTCTAAAGGTGGATGACACAAGATGGCGTCCTATTGGCGCGCAGTTGGCATTGTGTGTCCTTCATATCCCGCGCTATGTTCTGGTAAAACACCGGGGCGTTACAAGTGTAATGTCACCAGTCATCATTCATGTCCGCACGATTTCTGAATCTTATACGAGAAGATGATGATTAATTGTTTTCATAATGGATTTCATGCTGTGCGTATTACACACTTCAAAGTCTACCAACCCGCGTGAAGCGAAAAAGGAACACATACAAAGTCACAAGACCACACACAACCATATGCCTCGGTTCAAAGTTTATTATATCACCCGTTTTTGCTAACAGTATTCTTAATCTAGGTAGTCACGCCAATTTATAGTGAGCGTCTTCGTTAAACGACATTGCCCGCGATTATAACTCAAGTCGTCAATTAATCGCTATGGGAATACTCTTTTCCTTCGGAATGGAGACATTTCGCTATAACACCTATTCCGAAACCGGCCAATTGGTCCACGGAAACTGTTAATTATATGCCTATCGTCAACTCCTCTGTGTGGTTGAAAGTTATTGGCAAGCACGTCACTCGATAACCACCTCCAATTTGCTTATAAACCAGAAGTGAAGCAATTTTGACGCCATTATCACGTTCCCGCACACGTCACTGCCTACGTGATGTCGGTGCGATCGCCGTTTCAGGGGTATTTTTGACTTCATCTCGGCTTGAAACGCAATTTAACTATCACGCAGAAACGAATTGCCGAATAACTGTCGTGTGCTGCAAGTCGCAATGAAATCTCCATTGATTTTCAACTATTATGCGTTTAATTTTCGGTCATCCTATTGCGTTACAATCATCAAATACGGACAACTTTACTTTATGCCTTGCTTGCAATAAGAATAGAGATTTTCAAAAAACGTGGGCGTCACTGAGAAACTCAGAAAATGGTACGATTTCTGAAATCATCAAATTGCATCTCCAGTTCGTTTTTCCTTAGAGCGGTTTCTAACACTACGGCAATCACTTCACTCCATAATTTGCCTCAAGCTGAGCATCAAAATGCCTCAGCTTTATTTTCGACGGTCGGTCATATTTGAGTCGTCCTGTGAATGCTGTTGCCCTTGTTTTTTTGGTTTTCCGGTGCAGGAGACTTCGGGTAAGCTAAAACCGGATTAAAACCCCTTGCCCTTATTGTTTATTTTTGCTGGTCTCAAATTTTGTGACTAGTTAACTCCCCGTGGGTATTTTTTTACATGATCTCGTATTTCAGTGGCCTACCTGTGCTCTCTATCCAAGAGACCATCCTGATCTTTTTTCTTAGATTACTCTTCCTATCCCATCTATCCAGGTTTATTAAAATATAAATTTGTTCCACCAATTCCTCCAAGATTCGTTTTTTTATTTGGAGGTGGCTTTCACTTTCTTCCGGCTGAAGGATTCTGGCCTACGGAAAGTAAGACCTTTAACGAGTGTGTCCTAGGCAGCCATAAGTCTTATGGATCACGTATAAATGGTTATTCAAAACTATCTATAATCAGTGCAGATTCCTGATATTGGGTAGTAAAGGAGCTGTGGGTTATGATAGGACGTTTCTTACAGCGGTCAACTACCGCACGAATGCGTATGTAAGAAGGATGAATGGTTCTGTTGGAGTCTTGTCGACTTGAGGGGAGAGAGGCAGCGGTTGTGTGGAAATTGCTATTGGGCGAAGAGGGATGGTGGTGTGTTAACGTAGAGAGCAAGTTACCTCCATCCACGTGTGATTAGAAAATGCCGAAGCGGTGAAACTGACAATTGACGCGTTAATCGCGTGTAATGTTGTTTCCTTCAAATACAATCGATGCAGTGAGTTGGAATAATGCATAAAACGTTGCCACGTTTGGCGAACCTGTAATATCTCCGAGAACCCCGAGCATAACGCGCCCAAAAAAAATTTCATATGTTAAGACCTGTGTGTGTCTTTCCAATAATTATGTTTTGAGGGCGTCAAAGCCATCTTCACAAAGCGAAAGGATGCGAGAGCGTGAGATAGTGTTGAAAGCAGAGGTGAAATCCAAGAAAACTCCCTTTGCGGCTTTCGCAGTGGCTTGAAGTGAAGGGTGTGCTAAAACGTAGCCACGACGTCTAGAGGGCTTCTATTAGATTCAAAAGCGAACTGGAACGGGTCATCGGCAGTTTGAACGTTTACTTTAATTTATAGAGGAGACGCTTCTTAATCACTTTCAACCAGACAGATGAGTTGGAGATTGGTGTCAACTTCACAGGTCCCGCGGAACCATTCGCTGGTTTCTGAATAAGTGTTATAGCGACATCTCTCCATGCAAAAGGAAAGAAGCATTCTCCTTACGAATGTTTAACAAGAGCTGTGACAATCGGATAATCTCGCGGTAACAGATTTTAAGAATTGCGGGAGGGAACCCGTACGGACCAGGCGCTGTTGAGATAGAGGATTCGTTTTTGTTATGCTTGCCATGAATTTTCGGTAGACCAACAACGATACAGTGGTTAGACTGGGCTAAAGGTGCACGTTTACGACATGCATACAGAGAAAAATCGGACACAAATATGTGATCAAGAAAATTCCCTTGGCGTGTAGGAAAATTTGCTATGGTGTTAAGGCCAATAGGCGCAGAATTAAAATCACCACATATTAAAATAAAATAATCATCCATAATTGAAGAAATAAAAGGGTTCATGGAATCAAAGAACTGAGCTTTGTAAACCTTAGTAAACAGTGAAAATCATCAACTTTGGTTAGAATCGAACGTACACCGAAGAAGACGGAAAGAAGTCAATGGCGGTGCAACTCCGCGAACTGATGAAAGGAATGGCAATTTTACTGGCAGAGCATCAGAACAGGATGCTGACCAAAGACCAGTCGTCGCTCATCCCTGCCCCGGCCATGGAAAGAGTCCCGATGCCCGATATCCCCGTTCATTCCCCACGATCGTACGCTCCCGACCCCGTTACTCTCTTCCAATCGACGATAACTGTCCTTCCTTACAAACGGCTGGGGAGGGCAATCTGTTAGGGAATGGGGAGAGTTCGGTCGTTGGAGAAAGATGGGGGTACGAGACAACGGCTCTAATTCACTAGCCGTGGAACGGGGCAGCGGCTCTTATTCTTTAGCCAGGGTATTCTCAGGCGACGACAGAGCCTTGTTCATTTGTCTGTCTCGACGCTCGGAGATTTTAGCCGCCATCAGCTCCTTTTCCAGCTTTGCTCGGGAAGTGTGAACGGGTCGACGTCCTGTTGTCGACATCTTCTTTGTTACGCCCACTCTGGGCCGGAGAATCGGGAATTTCGCGTTCATCGAGTTTGTATTTCGCTCAAGGAAAAAAGTAACAGTTAATCTCAACGCACCGTTTCTCACGCTACGTTCGCGAAAGTCCGAGATTCAGCGCGGCTCGATGTCTCGTTAAAACAAAAACCCAATAATCAATAGTAAAAACGACCATTACAAAAAGCGGCGAGAATTCGTGTGAAAGTTTATTAAAAACGTTAGTGGTAATTCAATAGGAGTGTTTTCTTCCACACGCTAATTCCGGCCCCGGCTATGGTAAGAGTCCCGATGCCCGATATCACCGTTCATTCCCCACGATCGTACGCTCCCGACCCCGTTACTCTCTACCCATTCACGACAGCTGTAATTCCTCCCTCTCCCGTAGATAACTCGTATTCTTACATAGACAGACAACGCCGACTGGTTTAAACAGAGCAGTTATTAGTAAACAGTGAAAATCATCAACTTTGTTGAGAATAAAACGTACATCTAAGCACTAACGAGAATTTTATTAATTGTAAAAAAACTTTAACGCCAAAAACGGTGTAGAATATTGCGTTCCTTTAATGCATATTGCACAGAAAGATGCCTAATTCGACGATAGTGAAATGAAGACATGTAGGTTTTCAATCCCTAAGCAAATCGCTTCGCTGATGGAATCTTTAAATAAATATAATTAATAAAACCACCTTGGAATAGAGGTTTGAAAACGCATTATGGCAGCCATAGAAATAAAATGTCCAAAGAAAAAATAAATAGCCAATTATCTTTTGTTTATTCTGTTGATCCCTTCGTTGTGAAGTCGATCTGTTTAACCCTAGTTCGGTGTTCATGCGACTAAGTGTGAGCCGTCCATTGCTTTCTTTGATGTCAGCATTATTCACCCTTCATTGTTTTCCCAGCAATTTTTGGTAGGCTTTTTAAAAATAATCACATAAAGTAATCACATTTTCGCAATGCCTCCTGTCGAGAAACAATTTGCTAACGGCAATTCAGGAACTCTTTACTTCTTACCTCTCTAACTGACCTCCACGCCGTTAATACCCTCCATTCCAGTCTTTTCTTTCGCAATGTAAATTTATTCCCAATAGACGTCTCTTTCGTATAAATCTCGCACCAACGTTTATGCAGCCGATCATTGCGTTTTTTTTCCAGATTTGTAGTTTCTCCAGTAGAGGTAAGCTTAGAGACGATTTTCTGTTCGGTATAGATTACTATTTTTATTATGCTGAAAGGTTTGGTCTTCGTCACTTGAATAAAGCGATAACAATTATTTTATTGAATATTGCAAAGAGAATCCGTGACGTTATTGACCTATCCGCATAAAATGTAACGACTTGGAAAAAAATATTCCGCCCAAAAAGGTTTGAAATATTAAGTTTCTGTTTTGCATATTGCACAGAAAGATTTGGTCAATTTATTCGAAATTGTATTGTCTTTTTGTTTTAATGTGGCGCTCTGTTACCGCGTGCCTGTTGCACAACCAGTCCTCTCCAGCACTATTTAAATGCGTCCCTAAGACCACAGTCCTCATACTCATAAAATGTTTGCCGTGATAGCGCTTTGTGTTATAATTGCTTCCGTTAACGCTTGTCAACTGTAAGTCATTGTATGCTATAGCGAACTAATACTGCATTTTTAATTTAGACCAGATATTGAGGACTCATTGGTTAGTTCCCAAATAAACTGCATTTCTGATTTTCTTGTTTGTCCGAAAGAACACAACTTAACCTGCGCCTCTTTCTTTAATTTTATATTTCTCATGCAGCAATGACTGTCGGCATGAATTCATGGAGCATCGTACGTTTTAAACATATCAATTTATATGTTTATCGAGACGAGGTATAACAATGCATTTTTACAATGAAGGTAGTTCCATTGGTGAGCATTCGATGCGTTGAATACAATTCGTAATTTACAACGAGTATTGTTATAAATATTGTTTTTTTATAGTAAAACATGGTATTTATGATTTACCAAATATTATGGCATTCATACAAGTCGACAGAAATTATACGATTTCCATGTATTCTTTTCAGCAATGAACCTGGACCGTATGTTGGTTTATGATAGCCTATTTTGAATTCCAAAATTATGCTTTTTTTCCTTCAGCTTTACTGATCGATGGCATGTTTTTTTATCGATTTTAATAATGTCTATATGTTTGTTTAAATTTACGAGTCAACATTTTTCGTTTAGTAAAAACTGCACAAAACATAACATTGATTGGAGAGTAAGTCGAATTAACAGCAAATATATAACTTAATTAATAGGAATGACAATTGATCTGCTATTGCAATTTCATTAGACCATGGAAATGGTAAGCAAACATATAACATGACATTTAGTGTCCCAATTTTACTTGTAACGCTAATTTATAAAAACCTTTAGCGAATGGTGCTACGTGAGTTTTTCATTGCATGGTTAAGTAACGCGACAACATCCTTTAATTTGTATTTATTTCCAACAACAGAAGAGGTAGTAGTGAACTTGACTACCGTAAGTTTAATTTTCTTGAGTGATTGGTTGTCTATGAAGAACATAAGGCAGGAATAATAACGGCATTATTTCAGACTATTTGACATAAAGATAATTTAAATTCGATACCTTCAAAATAAATTAACATAGCCCGCTTTAAATTCCACGAATGGAATTTTTACAAGGGCGTTTTGTAATGCATAGAAATATTCAAGATATCTAACTTTCTTTCATAATTTATTTATATTTTAGCATAAACAAGGCTACATTAGCTACTTGAAAAACTTCTTCGTTTCCATTTTCTTAAATAATACAGTTTCCTTCGCTATACATTTTATTTTTGTTTCGGAAAGTGGGAAGGCATTACGACACTTTTATGGTGAATAATTAATAAACTACCGATAATTGCGGATCCGTGGTATACTAACATCGTTGGCTAAATGAATTCTTCGCGAAAACGACCCATTGTTTTGACTGGCTTTTTGGTTTGTCGTACGTTTCTCATTTGGAGAGATATTGGGTCTACGAAGACGACTAGGTACATCTTTGTAAAGTAATCATCACATAATGCCCGATTTACCTACATTTCCCTACTTGTCATCCAAATATCACAAGATCCCAATTCTCTTAATATCAAAAAACGTGTGACAGACCGAAAAGCCAACGGTTTGGAAATGTATTCTCAATTCGTTGTTTTTTCCATCATTTGATCCAAACGTATGGAATTAAACTGATATTCTCCCATGATTAAGGCCCCTACGTTAAATTGAATTACACCCGAAAAGCATCAGATCATGCAGAGGTCTCGTGCAGTCACTCACGAGGTGTAGCACGATTTACGTAGCTCACGAAATGAAGCGGGAAATTTCACGAAATTATAAATCAGACTTGTAGATCGTTCCCTCCACCAAATTGGGTTTCATAAAACAACAGGCAATTAGAGGATAATATTAACGTTGCCAATGAAAGCAAGCTGATCCTTCTGTTGCTTACATTTTTCTCAATTTAGGAAGCCTCGCAAACGTTTATGTGAAGTCTTACTCCGACTACTATCTTCTTTTTCAATAGTCAAAATAAAACCACGATATAATCGAGAAAAGAATCGCACGGCTTTCGGAAATAAATTAAATATAGCTCAATAAGTTGCCTTTGTTTTGTATAACCGCGCAAATTTGAATTTTGAATATCGTTCTGGAGTTTGAGGATAGCCTTGCAGTCGTATAACACCCGTTCTAAAGACCCCCTTTTATCTAGCCCAAGCTCTCCAGACCAGAAGGGCGCTTCACCGTCCACGAACGATCGAGCGCTGACAGAACGTTGTGCCTTTGTTTTATTGAATGAAGAAAAAATCTTGATTATACTTTGGTTGGCGTTCTCTTTCATTATCATTTTCGACGTGTATGTCATAAAAGGTTAAGTGGTTAAAGTTATCGTCGAACTGCGAATCACGACATCCCCTCTTCGATTCACGACAACCTCATTTGGAGAGTTTCGAATGTCCAAGCGAATGAGGAGTCCAAACAACGAGTTGACATGGCCAGAAATGAATTCAAGCAGATGTGAACAACCCGACTGTGTGGCCGATCTGAGATCAGCTTTTGGACTTAGATCCGTGTCTTTCGTTCTGCAATAAGTCATATTCTAATATACGGCTGTGAAACCAGAGACCAGGAGATTTGCGTCTTTCGTCAAAATCTTGATATTAATCGATAGTTAAACAACAACCTTGAATCGAACCTCCAGAGAGTCCCTTTTATCCGTTTCTGTGCCCAACTAATACTTGAACAAAACCACCGCTGGTTTTGTCTTGTTCTTAATATTTGCCCCCACGATTGGGATTGCCTCCTAAACTGCAGTCTAACAGCCTACCGAGCCACCGTCTTTTTATCAGCCGATTTCTCCCAATTCAATTGGTCCCATGACGACAGTTGGGAATTCAAGCAGATATTTAACACGTCCTACGTCCTTCACAGTCAACGAACATGCAGGGCTATCCTCAAACTGCAGAACGATTTACAAAATTCAAATTGCGCGGTTATACAAAACAAAGGAAACTCATTGAGTAACATTTAATCAATTTCCCAAAGGCGTTCGATTCTGTTGTTCTTTATAATATCGTGGTTTCGTCGTGACTATCGAGAAAGAACACAGCAGTATGACTCTACGTACACGTTTGCGAGGCTACAAAAAGAGACAAAGATTTAAGCAACAGAGGGATCAGCTTGCTTTCATTGGGAACGTAAATATGTATTTCCTGTTGCATTATGAAACCCAATTTGGTGGAGAGAATGATCTAAGAGTCTGATTTATAATTTTGTGAAATTTTCCGCTTCATTTCGTGAGCTACGTCAATCGTGCTACACCTCGTGAGTGACTGCACGAGACCTCTGCATGATCTGATGCTTTTCGGGTGTAATTCAATTTAACGTAGGGGCCTTAATCATGGGAACATATGAGTTTAATTCCATACGTTTGGATCAAATGATGGAAAAAACAACGAATTGAGAATACATTTCGAAATCGTTGGCTTTTCGGTCTGTCACACGTTTTTTGATATTGAGAGAATGGGCATCTTATAATATTCGGATGACAAGTAGGGAAATCGTTGTAAAACAGACATTCACGGCGCATGATGTGATGTATGCAGATCGAAAACAAAAAGACATGAAATGGCAATTGCCAACAAAAATACTGAACTCCAAAATGGAGTATAATACTCCGTATGAGAATGTTATGGGTTGCCTCAGATCGGCTTTAAACACTATTTTGCACAACAGCATCTTATCTCGTCTGATACAGATGGAGAGTTGATAAACCGGCTTAAATTTTATTTCTCTAATCGTCGGTAACACACGAGAGTCGACAACGAAACATCTTCTCTGAGCTTCTTAGTGTCATTAGGCAGAGAGGTTTCTTTCCCGGTTATACCTCAACAGGTCAGTCTTTTGATGGCGATGCATTTAAGATTGCTTAAAAAGCATTTCGGGAACCAAATGCCTTGATCCAGAATCTTCTGAGACTTAAGGTAACCAAGTTATGGCTTGCCCGAGTTGTTGAGAATCCTCAATCATCTGCATGCATGGGATAAAGTCTGGTCGTCCACGTATTAGGGTAGCGATGGTTAGACGCGTAGTAGTTGAAAAGGAAGGCAAAAAAACCTCGACCGTTTTTTATTTAGGATGAGGAGGTTTCGTTTCTTACTTAATTTAAACTTCTTCAATTTGTGGCAAAATCAATTAACTGGCTGTATCCTGGCGCCATGCAAAGATAATTATCTAAAATAATATAAACTTCGGCGAAGTAGCTGGAGAATGTAACGGAAGATCGCATTGCAAATGAGCATTGAATCGAACAAAACGACTGGGAACCCAGCTTTGGAATTTACTGCGCCTAAATCCCCAAGAAATTTCCCAATCAGTGGTGTTTTAACTTCGTTCGTATAGCCTAAATAAACAGTAAAGTCGTCTATATCATAGGCTACGTTGTTTTACGCACACAGGACACCAAACATTACAATTTTCATTCCACTCAAGTGTTGAATTTTGTCAAGCGAGTTCCGCGAAATTTTCAAATTAATAAATGGCCATTCTTACTATAGTTGCTAAACTAAACTGAAACCAAAAATATAGCGGAATAAATCTAATAAGAATAACGTGGCAAGGATTTGCGTGCACAAACTCAAACGATTTCCACTACTGATGAAACGTAGCTCATGCCATAGTTGATTCACGGAGTGACATTGATCATACGACTCGACATTTACCAACTGCATCAAGCGTGTAATTCAATTTAACGTAGGGGCCTTAATCATGGGAGAATATGAGTTGAATGTCATACGTTTTAATGAAATGATGGAAAAAAACGAATTGAGAATACATTTCGAAACCGTTGGTTTTTCGGTCTGTCACAAGTTTCTGATATTGAGAGAACGGGCATCTTATAATATTCGTATGACAAGTAGGGAAATCTTGGTAAATCAGACATTCACGGCGCATTATTTGATGTATGCAGATCGAAAACTATGAGACATTAAATGGCAATTGCCAACAAAAATACTGAACTCCAAAATGGATTAACCTGATCAACTTCAACCTTCGTAATTAACCGTAACGCTATGTTCGACAGAGGCAACGACGGTGGGTTATTTCGCCTCACGCCTCACCCTTTGCCAAGGAGTCGACGAGTTATCGGCTATTTAGGTTAAAAGAAGGTTTGATGAATTAATTTACCAGGAGTTTGGTCTGTCCTTGTATCCTTCTCGGAGACTATAAGGACGTAGTCGCTGTCTCTATCACCTCAATCGCGACGAAGTGTCAGCATTCGGCGGTCTCCCCAGTCGGTAAGAACGAACGACCACCCGACAACGAAGACTCGCCGATTTCGTTGAAGAGACGTCTGAGATTGAAGATAAAATAATTTGAAATATTTTTATAAAAGGTCAATTTCCAAATCAAGAGTGGTGTTGAATAAAATAATCAAAGACTACTTTATGTAATGCTCAAACTTCGCTGCGATGACGTGAAATAAGTTTGCAATCTGTATGAATTGAACTTTTTCTATTATTAAATGAGATAAAGCTTCTAAATAGAATTCGCTTTGGAGATAACTTTCGTCCACAGGCAGAAAACTAATGATATTTAATGGATTTTTTTATTTAATTGAATAAACTTTAAATTATGCGATTCTGTTAATATAATCGTTGCGCATTAGTTCCAACATAATAAAAATTGATTACACTGGAATATATTGTCAGCCAGAAACAACAAAATGATTTATTTAAATTTATCGTCAGGCGGATAATACAATGACTAGCGGATAAATTGAATTCAAAATTTATTTTGTTTTCAAGGATTGTTGAACCTGCGTTCAAAAACTCTCGCACTTTAACAATGAAAAAACCTTCAGGTATAATTGACGGCGCTGTCAATTTTTTAATAAAATAGATTCCCATGATTGTGCATAACACGTGCATTGTGTGTAGATTAATTCCTCTGCAAAAAAAGACCTTTCAGCATGATTAAAACACTAATCAAAACCCCACCGTAAAATCGTCTCTGGGCTTACCTCTGCTTGAGAAACTAGAAATCGAGAAAAATACGAAATGATCTGCTGCATTTCCGTTCTTTTTGGGAATATATTTGCATTGCGAAAGACAAGACTGGAATTGAGGGTATTAACGGCGTGGGGGTCAGTTTGAGAGGTAAGAAGTGAAGAGTTCTTGAATTGCCGTTAGAAAATTGTGTCTCGACAGGAGGCATTGCGAAAATGTGACTACACAATGTGATCTTTTTTGAAAAGCCTACCAAAAATAGCTGGGAAAACAATGAAGGGTGAATAATGCTGACATCAAAGAAAGCCATTGATGGCTCACACTTAGTTAAACAGATAAGGGCAAGGTCGTAAAATACCCTTAACGAATGGTTTCTCTAAAAGAGTGCATGGATAAGTGACTACACATCGACATCACAACGATAGGATCGACAGAATAATTTATTTAATGATTAATTTTTCGGAAATTGAATTTGGATGGCTGCCATAATGCGTTTTCCAAACTTAATTCGTCGGTGGTTTAATTTATTTTTACTTGAAGGTATAAGTAGCAAGGCTATTAGAAACGACAGGCTGAAAGATCATTTAAATATCGTCGAATTCGGCATTTTTCGTTCCCACCTGTTCCGATGTAGATCGGGCACACTACATCTTTCGAAAAAGCGCTGATTCGAATAGTGTCCCATGGTCAGTTGTCAAACGACGCGGAGATCCGAAGCGCGAAACCCAATTCTGCAGGAAGGCAAGAACGACCGTTTCTGCGCCGATGTCTGCTAGCGGTATAACTTCGCACAAACGGGTGAAGCGATCTACACAAGTCAGACAGTAGCGGAAACCACTGGACGAGACATAAACGCAGCTTAATCGTGCGTCGGGTTATTCAAACGTTCCGATCGGTGCCCTGGTGTGACGATTGTCACCATAGGCATGTCCGTGTCTACAGGCGGACGTCCTTTTACAATCCCCTCCAAGAAAGCTTTTCAGCCACTATTTGGGTGGTTCCGGGAAACTGTATAATGTTTCGAAAACTTGGCGCCGCATGCATTGCGGAACAAGCGGGCGCTTTGGTGTCGTCGCAGATCAGCGAACGCTTGGACCGCGAGAGAGTTAGGTTTATAAGAGCTGTGTCGTCAGGCCCAATCTGAATTCTCTCGTGTCTCTGGGCGTTAGATATCTCCTCGTGGTCGATACCATTAGCGAGCAGCAGACTGTTCAACTAAATGCGCGAAAGGGCTTCGGCAAACTCATTATCTGCGCCGCGGATATGACGGAATTCCAGGTCGAACTAGGAGATGAAATCGAGTTGTCGGATTTCGCGTTTGTTGTAGCGGGAAACGTAGGAGGCCATGGGATGAATCAACGGCTTGTGGTCCGTGAAAATAAGAATGTTGAGCCCTTCTGCAAAATGGCGAAAATGATTTACGCTTGGGTAAGCCACCAATAATTCACGACCGAAGGTGCTGTATCGGCGTTCCGTCGGTGACAGAGACTTCAAAAAACACTCTTGTGGTTGTCGCCGATGCTCGTCTCCTTGGTTGAGTACAGCGCCGACTGCAATGTTCGAAGCATCCATACTTTGGTTGTCGCCGACTGCACTGTTGGAAGCATCTACCATCAAAGATAGTTGGAAATCAGGGCGCGGATGAACCAATAAGGTCGCGGCAGCTAGACCGGCCTTCAACTTCTAGAAGGCTGCACTCTGTTCTGATGGCTGTTTAACCTGACCGTTTACGCTGGAGGTCAGAAAGGTTTACGGCGAGGCAATCGCGGCAACATCGGCGATGAAACGTTGGAAAAAATTCAGCATCCCGAGGAATTGTCGAAGCTGAAGCTTTGTGCTGGGCTCCGGGTAGTCAGCAACCGCTGTTATTTTCGCGTCCAGTGGTCGAACCCCCGGATCATTTACCAAGTGACCAAGTAAACTTACTTCGGTTCGGCCAAAATAGAATTTCCTGGGTTCACCACGAGCCCGTGATCAGCCAGGCGCCGAAGGACCACTTCCAAACGTCACAGGTGCTCTTCTTCGTCTTTGCTGGCTATTAGAATGTCATCGATATAAGTTGATTAAAGGTTTGGGAAGCGTTTCTGAGCCCAAACGGCATCCGTAAGAATTCGAATGATCCAAAGGGAGTGGTGATTGCCGTTTTTGGGATGTCCTCAGCGGCGATTGTTATCTGGTTAAACGCCCGGACCAGATCTATTGTAGAGAATGTGCGGCAGGGAATAGCGGTAAGGAATTGTGGCTGCTTTCAGGGCTCAATATTCGCAACAAGGACGCAAATCCCCGGTGTGGTCTTCTTAACCATGTAGAGCGGGTATGACAACTCTCTGTCGGACGGGCGTGCGATTCCAAGCTCCATCATTCGTTCGAATTCCGTTTGTGCTATGTGTCTCTTTACCGGGTCGAGACGGCGATAACGCTGAAATGTTGCGGGTCCGGATGTCTTTAATGTCGTTTAATGGCCTCCTTCATGTTCGGTTGAGATCGGAAACTTGATCGAACAGGGCTTTGTAGGGAGAGGGGGCAGGAATGTATGTGAGGTGGCAGATCGAGGTCATTGCTGTGTATCCAGAGACTACCGCTGCCGTTGAATGGTCAACGAGTTTCTTTTGTTGGACGCTGACAGATAGGTCAAACGTGAAAAGGACGTTCGCACCAAATATCGTATGAGGGACATCAGCCAAGATGAATGTGAAAGGGAAGATGCGCCCCAGTCCGAGGTCGAGACGAAGCGCACGCTGGCCGTAAGTTTTGATGTTACTTCGATTAGCAGCCTGGAGTAAACAAAATTGGTTTCAAGGTGTACACGGTCAGACATTGAGGTGGGAATTACGCTCACGTCAGCGCCGCAGTCCACCATGAAGTGGCGACCGCGTTCGACGTCCTTCACAAAGAGAATGCGGCTGGGTGTTTACTTGCCAGGCGGAGTGAAAGCCGCACTCACTGCCTGGCCTCTCCGTTTCCCGACCGAGAACATGGAGAACGGCAGCTCCTTGCTTCGGACCCGGAAAGCTGATGAAACCAGCAGAGCGTGTCGTCTTGCTTGATTTTGTTTAGGGCCATCGTTGATCTCCGTTGACGCTGCGAGCGGTGCTTGTTCTCCAGCAAGTAACGCATTTGCTGTCTCGAGTCACGCAACTCTTGAGCCTCGTCGTCAATGAGTTTCTTGAGTGTAAGGGGGGATCTTGTGACGGCAGCGACTGCTAGATGGCCAGTGTGAGCGGCGTACCCGCATAACTCGGGTTTGAGGGTTGCCAAGGAGGTAAACAGGTGCAAAATGATAAATTCGCTGACGTCTTGGTTCACCGATAAGGCTTCCAGGCGCTGCAGCAGTTGCGAAGGTCTCTCGCCACCCAATTCCTCTTCATTAAAGAGGGCATTGTAACGCTGCGTCCTTTTTATCGCATACTGCGAAATGAGCGATTTCTTAGGCACAGTGTACGGGTTTTCTGCCGGTGGTGACACGATAATGTGACGGAAACGGGCAACCAGATCTTCCGTCAGTGACGCAACGACGTGATGAAATTTCTTTTCTTTTGGCGACAATTCCATTCGCCTTAAATAGGGATTCCATAATTGAAAGCCATGCCTCCGAAAAAATATGCTCGCAAATGTTGTAAATCAAAGACTTCGTGGCCCAAAAATCAGAATGGCACGATTGCCAAAGACGAAGGTCGGGAATGAATAATATTGTTGATTATTCAAACAATGGTGAGGGTCCGACCTGGGCCGAAAACGCCGACAAGGCGCGATGCTTAGCGCCCGCTGCAGGCGAGTCCTGTCTGGACACACGTGTGGCGTGTCGTGGTAAAAAGGAGGTGCCGGCCAATTGTCGTCAACATTGTCGGAATTTATCCACGGTAAGGTCACAGCATGCGCCGTGGTGTGCGTTAGCCAATGGGGCGCCAGTATGAGGGATATCATGCGTCTGGCTTTCGTGTCTATCGAAGCGAGTCGTATGCGGCGTAGCATGATTGGCATTAGGATTGACATAAAGCGGTCGAAGAAGTAAGCAGCGCACATACAAGTTCACGTGAAATATTATCCTGTGTCGGTCCAAGATTAAGGGATTAATATCACCTGACTTTCGCGTCCATCGGTGCGAGTCGAGTTTTTTTCGTAAACCATTTTTATAATAAAAAAATAATATTGTTACTTTTCCGATTGACTACGCGAATCATTTAGTAAATATCACACGTTTTAATTTCTCGTCAGTTAGTGAATATCTACGGATAACTGGGATTCGAAATTCTATTTATCGTCATGGATGGCCAATCCAGCGCTACAGGTCTCCTCCCAAACGTTGATTTGAGAAAAACCTTCAGGCATAATAGATCGTTTGAAAACCATTATTTTAGCACCACTTCACGTGACCCTGGCATTCCTGCATTTAACGACACTGATGTGGTTATTCAGAACGCATTTGTTTTAAGAAAATCCATAATGTTTATTAAATGTGGAACTAAGGTTATTGATTTTGAAAAGCATAACTCGACTGCTGGTGTTTCCCATTGGTTTAATTAAATGGGTTCTAAATTAGCCGAACCATTTAATCACAATTACCATATATAATACAATTCGCACGATTTCTGAATCTTATACGAGAAGATGATGCTTAATTGTTTTCATAATGGATTTCATGCTGTGCGTATTACACACTTCAAAGTCTACCAACCCGCGTGAAGCGAAAAAGGAACACATACAAAGCCACAAGACCACACACAACCATATGCCTCGGTTCAAAGTTTATTATTTACCCGTTGTTGCTAACAGTATTCTTAATCTAGGTAGTTGTAGGCGAAAACACTCTAATTAATTCTAAATAGATGTTAAAATAAACTTTCAGACAAATTCCAGTCACTTTTTATAAAGGGTCGTTTTTAATAATGATTAATGGGGTTTTTGTTTTAACGGACTCGAGCCGCGCTGAGGTGCACGGACTTCTAATATCGACGTGCAGCGAACGGTTAGTCTCTGCGTTGGCCATTTTTGTTCTATATTCGAGATCGCCCATAAAATGCCACTAACGAGGACGTCGACGATGAGAGGTCCACTGGTATCTTCGCTCGGAGACATCGAGGAAGGTGGAGAACCCACGGCCGTGCCTACGAAGACGTCGACAACGAACGATCGACCTGTATCTTCGCACGAGGGCGTCGAAGAAGATGACGAAACAACAGCTGCGTATACGAAGAAGTCGACGACGAACCGTCGACCGGTATCTTCGAACGAGGACGCGGAAGAAGACGGTAAAACGGACACCAACGAGTGGAAGCGCGGGATGGAAGTCCAGATGGAGAAGATTCTCAGAGCAATGCAAGCTATGACGCAGAACAACCAACGTTCTCCGAATATCCCCGTTAACGAACATGAGCAGACTCGTGATTCCCATGTGACTACCCCACGACCCCGTTCCCCAAGTACTGTTGCCCCTAGCCTCCACAATGTACCAAGCTACTCCCTCTCCCCCGGTGTAACCCCTACCCCTGACAGTAGTCACGCCAATTTATAGTGAGCGTCTTCGTTAAAATACTTTGCCCGCGATTGTAACTCAAGTCGTCAATTAATCGCTATGGGAATACTCTTTTCCTTCGGAATAGAGACATTTCGCTATAACACCTATTCCGAAACCGGCCAATTGGTCCACGGAAACCGTTAATTATATGCCTATCGTCAACTCCTCTGTGTGGTTGAAAGTTATTGGCAAGCACGTCATCTCTAAATTGCCGATAACCACCTCCAATTTGCTTATAAACCAGAAGTGAAGCAATTTTGACGCCATTATCACGTTCCCGCACACCTCACTGCCTACGTGATGCCGGTGCGATCGCCGTTTAAGGGGTATTTTTGACTTCATCTCGGCTTGAAACGCAATTTAACTATCACGCAGAAACGAAGCCTCCTCCTCTTCATTGCCGAATAACTGTCGTGTGATGCAAGTCGCAATGAAATCTCCATTGATTTTCAACTGTCTTATTGCTGTTACAATCATCAAATACGGACAACCTTACTTTATGCCTTGCTTGCAATAAGAATAGAGATTTTCAAAAAACGTGGGCGTCACTGAGAAACTCAGAAAATGGTCGATTTCTGAAATCATCAAATTGCATCTCCAGTTCGTTTTTCCTTAGAGCGGTTTCTAACACTACGGCAATCACTTCACTCCATAATTTGCCTCAAGCTCAGCATCAAAATGCCTCAGCTTTATTTTCGACGGTCGGTCATATTTGAGTCGTCCTGTGAATGCTGTTGCCCTCGTTTTTTGGTTTTCCGGTGCAGGAGACTTCGGGTAAGCTAAAACCGGATTAAAACCGCTTGCCCTTATTGTTTATTTTTGCTGGTCTCAAATTTTGTGACTAGTTAACTCCCCGTGGGTATTTTTTACATGATCTCGTATTTCAGTGGCCTACCTGTGCTCTCGATCCAAAAAACCATCCTGGCTTTTTTTTTCTTAGATGACTCTTCCCATCCCGTCTATTAAGGTTTATTAAAATATAAATTTGTTCGACCAATGCCTTCAAGATTCGTTTTTTTATTTGGAGGTGGCTTTCACTCTCTTCCGACTCAAGTATTCTGGCCTACGGAAAGTTAGACCTTTCACAGGGGTTGTCGTGAAAACGAATATGTGACAACCAGACATCCATAAGGCTTATACATCACGAATACTTCATAAATGGTTTTTCGAAAAGATCTATAATAAGTGCAGATTCGTGATATTGGATAGTAAAGGAGCTTTGGGTTATGATATGGCGTTTCTTACAGCGGCCAACTACCGCAAGAATTCGTATATTAGAAGGATGGAGGGTTCTGTTGGAGTCTTGTCGACTTGAGGGGAGGAAGGCGGTAGTTGTGCGGAAATGGCTACTCGGCGGGGAATGGTGGTGTGTCAAGGTAGAGAGCAAGTTTCCTATCTTCACGTGTCCTATATAAACGTGGGAAAACCTTATGAAATGTTAGATTCTGACACAAACCTGGGGCTTCACTGACCGAGTCGGCAACGGGAAATGGCGGCCATCGAAAGGCCCTATCCAAAACGCGCGCAAGAAGTTTAGCCGCAATCTTAGAATGAAACGGAATGAATTGTGCATCCAGTCAATTTTTCTAATGCGAATAATTATGTGATGAGTCCCATTTTTATGGGGTTTCCTTCGCTCCTAAATCCGCTGACTGTTTACGGTGTCTCACTTAGGTTCATTAACCCCAGAGCTTTTCTATCGACAAAATCTGTCTGGTTGAATGCGATTGAGAAGAACTTCCTGTCTAAATTCAAGAACATGCTAGAAACTGCCGATGAACCGTTGCAGTTTGCCAATAAGCAAAACGGAAGCCGTGGCCACGTTCGCGTACATTCTCTGCTCTTCATTTGATGCAGAAGCGAAATTCGTTGAGAGAGTATTTTGGGAATTCACCTCGGCCTTCAGCACTCTATATCCTGCTTACGCATCCTTTCTCTACTCTGCGAAGATGTCGTTAAGTGATGGTTGATTAATTAGTCTGAAAACTATTTCTTTTACCAACACCAACACGTAAGAGTTTTGAAATGAAGCCTCCTCCTTGTCAAATAATCAAGGTGTGGTACAAGGAGCAGTGTTATCTCCATTCCTTTTAAACTTCTACACGTCTTTACGAATGGGGATTTCCAACGTCTAGGGCAGGCATTTAGCGGTCTCCTGGGTCGGTAAAAACGTAAGACCAGCCGACACCGAGGACTCGCCGATTTCGAACGCAATCGATTTTAGAAATGTGATGGGTCCGATAAGAGATATTATAGTCTTTCCTGCGATCTAAAATAAACAAAATCGTGGCATAAATCGAAATCGGGTATGGTAGGGCAAATCTGCATCATACAATATTTTCCGCTAGTTTTATGCGAACCAAGCCTTTCGAGAAAACGTTCCTGGAGTGTGTGACGCTGTTCCAATTGTGGGATTCTGACCTAAGAAATATTACACCTTCGCTGGGGGTTTTGTAACGGTAATCGTAGAACATGGATACACATCCCATGCAGCCATAATGAGGAGACGCATTGAAATGAATGGATATGATGATGCAAACAGTTATAAATGGATGGAGAGGTAATATAGACTTAGGGTAAAAATGGGATGGGTCTTCATAACGGAAAAACTACGATGCTGGTTTGGAAAGGGAGGAAGTTGCTCTAGTCTCGGCGACTGTGGATGAAGGCGGCTGTGTCCTTGTGAAATCCAGTGTGAGGCATCCTGTATTGTTCTGGTAAAACACCGGGGCGTTACAAGTGTGATTTATGATTAATTTATTAGAAATTTCCGCTGTTGTTTTCGATTCTTTTATTGCGTAAATATTATTTAACCTTGATTCCGTTTTTCACGGAAATGTGTTATGGAGATTGAAACATTTAAAATAGAAGCGTTTTTCTTACATAAGAAAACTACCGATTTGAGAAATCACCTTCAAAATTGCCATAATTAATTAAATATAATTCGATTTCAATTTTGTATTTGTTTTAATTGTGTATCGTTAACTGCAACGACAAATGTTAATAGGAATTCAGGCTAACGCATAACAATGAACCCCAAATCCCTAAATTTCCACTATACGATAGAATGGGACGTACATATAATAACAATAAAAATTGAAGTGGCTTTCTTGAGGTAACGAGGACCAACACGTTCAGCATAAAATAAAATGACAGAATTGCGATATGCCGCCGTTTTTGTTGGTATTGAACGGTATAGCCTACGCATTAGTCGAAGAGATTTAAACTTAGATAAACTAGAATAAAGGGGATGGGACGGGTCACTTAAAATAATAGCAGCTATTGGTGAAAAACTGTTGATGTGGCGTTGATCGATGATTTCTTCAATGAAGACAATAGATTATTTTAAAAAGCCTACGAAGGGTTAAAAAGTCAGAAAATTTAAGTACGTCGAAAATGCATTTTGATGCCTTCAAATTGGCTTTTCGAATGGCGATCCTTATGGCAGAATATCAGACTAGGATGCTGAACAAGGAAGAGTCGCTGTTCATCCCTGCCCCTGCTCTTGAACAAGAGCCGATACCTTGTAGTGACTTCAAACGCCCCAATTTGCGGCGAAAGGAATTGTCGCCGAGAAAACCAAGTTTCATCACGTCATGGCGTCACTGACGGAGGATCTACTTGCCCGTTTACGCCACATTATCGTCGCACCACCGGCAGAAAGCCCGTACACTGTGCTTAAAAATCGCTCATTCCGCAGTCTGCGATAACAAGGACGCAGCGATACAATACCCTCTTTAATGAAGAGAAATTGGGTGACGAGAGACCTTCGCAACTGCTGCAGCGTCTGGAAGCCTTATCGGTGAACCAAGACGTCAGCGAAGGTATCATTCAACACCTGTTCACCCAAAAGCTGCCCGAATCAGTCAGGAGCTGCCTGAGGCACTGACGACCTCCCGTACACGAAGCGGTCGTGTAAGCCGTACACCCCTGCATCTAACCAACTTTGCCCGTCAATTTACCGTCTGTAAACCCGCAACCCAACCAGCCATCCTTATTGTATCTCTTCCCCTGACGACGAAGAGTCTAAGGGGGAGCCATGTAGTGACCTTAAAAAGGCCCCTTTTGTTTAAACGGACACGAACCGAAAACGACCCACGAACGCACCATCGCCGACTTAACGTCGAGCCTTTGTATTATTGAATCAAGAAACCTAGCTTTTGGTTTGCGTTCTATTATAATACCCTTTTAGACGCGTTGTCGTAAAAGGGTTAAGCGGGTTAAGTTAGCGTCGAACTCCGAGTCACGCCAAACTCACTTAAACAGATCATATAGCCATTTTATTTTCATTGTGGGAACGAGAAGAAAGATGTGATATTATTTATAGAATTTCCTTGGTAAAATATTTATCTGGCCACCTTCAAACATGTAAGATGTTTATCAGCGTAGATGAGAAGATTTTTTTCGGGCATGTCCAAGGGATATTCAATGAAGAATGACGAAACAGAATGCGCGTTTGAGTGAAATAGTAGACGGATTTCAGGTCACACGGACTTAGCAATGTGTCCGTCATAAACCAAGGTCACTTTAGATATTTTAATTTTTTTTCCGATTTTATTTTCATGGTTAAATACTTTGCTTCCATACTTAAGGAATATTTGTTAATCAAGTAACATTAAATGTTAAAATTACATTTTTGTATCAATCCTTTGCAAATCCATAAAGCTTGCATTTCCAATGGTTGTTAAAATTGACTTTGATTAAGCCGAACGATTTAATCGTTATTGTTGTAATGCACGACATGACAAGATAAGAGGCGGCCATCTTACCTTTCTATCTTTCGATGGCACGAATTTCCATACGACGGTGCTAACGACCCTCTGGTCCACCAAAAGTCAAGCAACTAACTTTCTCTCTTCATACAGGATGCCTTTCGCTCTCCCCACATCACACAACCGCAGCAGCTCAGCCCCCTACAAATCTCAAACCAGCCGACGAGATCCCACAGCATCATCCTCCCTTCTTCTACACTATAAATCAGTGAAGCAGTAAACCTATAAAGGACCCGGCACATTTTCGTTCGAGGCTCCTATTGTGGCTTTTATTATTCTCTTCTCTTTCGTAAGTGCACTTACACGACGCGTATACCTTCTTTCTTCTTGAATAAAGGTCACTCGGCCAGTTAAGTCGTCTTGTTCGTCGCGTTTGGTTAAACCTGACCCCTTTTCCTAGAACACATACCCCCCACACGGGACACTCGGGATTTTAATCACGGCGATGATGGGACATCAGCGGTCTTGTTGTGTACATATATTATTTCGTTATATTCATAATTATTAATACCGCTTTGTTCCAACCGATAAAAATTGGGGTTCTACATATTTGACAACAAGATTTGTTAATTATATTTGAAATTGATGATTGAGCATTGTTTTTTTCTGAATAAATTAACAATCGGCCATTTATAAAATGCATTAGAAGGTTATCGTATTTTTGGAACAGGTAAATTCATATTGTACTATATAAATGCAAGCCTTCATGAAGAAGTCATTAAATCTACCAAGGATTGTTGTTATACGAGCTGCTTCTATGGGATTTAGAATTTAAAAAAATTAAACTGCATATTGCGAAATTGAAAATACAAACTCATCCACAAAACAATTAGTAAGTCTTGTAGACTTTTCGGTAAAAAAATTATTTAATTTGCATTTTTTTAAGTTTATTTATTTAGTAGTAAGGTGACATGGAACATACTGTCGCGTCACAATCCAATCGATTCAGTGACTCATTCCCCAAACTCTCTCATTGGCCAACTGGCCCCAACCCCTGCAGGTCTGTTAATAAAGGAGGCTGTTTAGTTCAACTCCCCATAACTAAGCCCGCTTCATACATCTCTTCTTCGGTCTTGCGGTTTTTGGGTCTACGTTTAATACGGGATACAACAGAATCTTACTTATAGTTGGCTTAGTAGTTAGAGTATTGTACGTAGTTCAGAGTGATCTGTAAAACCCAGTAGATCTGTTTGAACGAAGCGAATAATAGAGAATTCGGAAGATCGGTTCTACGCCGATTGTAATTTTGGTTTCAACATGCTGCAATCCAGGGATCCTTCAACATCCACAACTTACATTGGTTATACACCTTGTTCTGTCTCCGCAACGCAGATACGATTCCTATCTGATTATTTAACCTATTAGACTCTAAAAGGACTTGCTGCAAGTTACAAGGTCGCTCAACTATTGGCAAAAAGGAAAAAAGCACACTCTGATGGTGAAACAATAATCGCACCAGCGCTTGCTATTGTTGTTGAAATGATTCTTGGACCTGAAGCCGCTGAGAAAATCAAGAAAGTTCCTTTGTCAACTGACACAATGTCTCGCCGAATCGAAGATTTATCATCCGATTTAAAAGAGCAAATTCGTGAAAATTTCGAAACTGAAGTCGAATCAAGGATGCTGTGGTCTCTTCAAGTCGATGAATCTACTGATATCTGCGGAAAAGCTCAGCTTCTTGCGTTCATCCGCTTCATTAAAAATGATAAATTCATAAATGAATTCCTTTTTGCGATGAACTGAAGACCACGACGAAAGGAGAAGACATTTTTGATTTGGTGAACAAAAATGTTTTGCTTTTCAACTTGAAGTGGAAGAACTGCGTCAGTGTGTGTACTGATGGATGTCCTTCTATGCGAGGAAATCATAAAGGATTCGTTACGCTCACTCTTCAAGAAAATCCAGACATAATCACCACTCATTGCATGATTCATCGCGAAGCCCTCGCGTCCAAATCATTACCGAAAAAAATTCAGTCAGTTTTGAATCAAGCTATAAAAGTAGTGAACTTCATCAAGTCTCGGCCGCTTAATTCAAGAATTTTCGCACAACTCTGTGATGCAATGGATTCCGACTTCACATCGCTGCTTTACCACACCGATGTTCGCTGGTTGTCAAAAGGAAAAGTTTTGAAGCGTCTCGTTTATCTCAAAGTAGAAGTAATTGCATTCTTGGAAGTCGAGGAAACAAATTTGGGATTCGATCTTCGTGACGAGATTTGGTGGCTCAAAGTTCAGTTTCTCTCTGATCTGTTCGACAAACTGAATTCTCTCAACTTGAGTCTCCAAGGACCATCGGAAAACATTATCTTATCGACATGCAAACTGAAATCGTTTGATGAAAAACTGACGCTATGGAAAAGCAAAGTTTCGAAGGGTATTTTTGAATGCTTCCCTTCCGTAAACGAATCTCAGTTAAAGAACACAGTCGCTGATGACATCATGTCCACACTGATAAGCCTTCAATTAGCAATTCACCATTATTTTCCATCACTTAATATCGACGAATATGACTGGGTGATCAACCCGTTTGGAAGCAACCAGACATCAAATCTTTCGTGTCAAGAGGAAGAAGAGCTGATCGAGTTGAGAAATGACAAATTCCATCGACTGGGATTCGCCGAAAAAAGTTTGGACGAATTTTGGCTCTCCTTGAAGCAGTTGTTTCCAGCTCTCAGTTTGAAAGCAGTCAAAATCATTTTGCCGTTCGCGTCTTCATGGTGTTGTGAATTTGGATTTTCAGCTTTGACTGAAATCAAATCAAAAAAGAGAGCGCGACTCCTTCGACTTGACGACGAAATGCGTGTTTGTTTGTCTACATTAGAGACCCGTTTGAATCTTATTTGCTCTCGAAAGCAAGCCCACCCATCGCATTAGAAATATACACGTTGAAAAAAATTTTAAACAAAACGTTTTTTTATACTTAAGGTGTGTCGCGTAACTTTTCAGATATCCCAAGTGTGTCGCGAGTGAAACATTTTGAGTAACACTGTATTAGAGCAAAAGATTGCGCCATAGAAACACAAGTACGACGGTAGTTATGATGCCAGGATTGTTATTGTCGACATTGCTAGAGAATTTTTGAATACGGCTGCCAGCTTGATTGTGTCGGTATTGCATGATATGATTTTGTGGCATTCATCCAAGGGCAGCTGTGATGCAACAACGAAGAAATAAGTGGTTTCAGGTTAATGACGAACTTCATGTCTGATCGACTAAATTAGGACACGTTGGTCGTAACGCAAAGCTGTCTCCCGCCGGCTAAATTCTTTTCACGGCTGCTGCCCCGAACAAAAGTGGCTTGGTTCTTTGAAACCCTGATCATGCACTTCGGACGATAGGAAGAGAATGCACGGCGACTACTGGCGCCTAACTGTAGCCCGACGTATTTTCCAGTATTAACCGAACATTGTAGATGCTGCAGACTATTGTATTAAACTTCACTATATAAATAAATAATATTTCCATTTGCTGTCTGACGTTTTTTCACGGATTTTAAATAAAGAAATTTCAATTCAAAATTGGTTTATTCTGAAAAGCCAATAAAAATAATATTTTCAGAAATAAGAAGGAAAGTTCAATATCAATTGTGGAATTATTTCATTGCCTATGGGTGAAATGAGAAAATTTTCGAAACCAGCGCTGACTATAATCTAATCCCATTGGCCAATACATTCATGCTTAAAGCGTGTCGCTCCAACAAACAATAGATTTAATAATAAATTCCATATTTGTTTACCTTTTGCGACGAACTCACTTTGCATTTGTCGCCGAATAAACAAAAATGCGATTTATTTAAAACGCATATTCTATATAAAGGGTTAATTTAACCCTCCATAGAATCCTTTCACATTTTGCGTCATAAACGAACCAATTAATGCAACTTCGCGCCGGCAACGGGTGTCCGAAAACGTAGCCACAGCGTCCAGAAGTCTTCTATTTGATTAATTAGCAAACTGGAATGGGTCATCGGGATTTTTCAGCGTGTCATCCAATTTAGAGAGGAGGTGCTTGCCGAAAGGTCTAAACTTCACAGTACCCGCGGAACAATTGGCCGGTTTCGGAATAAGTGTTATAGCGACATCTCTCCGTTCCGAAGAAAAGGAGCATTCTCCTAACGAATACTCGACGACCCGTGTGACAATCAGCGAAATTTCGCAGTGACGGATTTTAAGAATCGCGAGAGGGACCCCGTCTTTACCAGTCGCTGTGGAGATCTGGAAGCGAGCCAAGATTTTGAAGGATTCGTGGGCAGGTAGGAAAGCGCTTGGATTAATAGATCTAACGAGAGGCACTGGTGAATGGTCAGTGGATTTAAAGATAAAGCCATCGTTCAGAGCATTCAGGTCTATGGCACCACTTGGTAGATATTAGCGGCAGGTTCCTGTCAATATGTTTACATTTTTTAGAGGTCGCCGGGTTTCGATGTTCATCTCATCTACAAAAATCGTATTAAGGCGATCGAAATTTGTTCAATTACTCGATGCCTGCCTTGGCAGCAGAACAGTGTTGCTTGATATTTCAATATGTTAGATCTCATTTCTAAAATCAGCTATATCATCCATCAAACCAAGTACATTTACAGAGTTGGATCGGTCTATCGACAATTTTCTGATTCAGTTCCGTAATGCTGATCAAGCAACTACTGTTATTCAAGGGGCGCAAACTCAACACATCGTTCCAATGCCTTTGATCATGAGAGGTCACCTTTTTCAAAGGAAATGATTTTCGACCGTCTCAAGGCATGATTCTTGGAAGAAGTGGAAATCGTATGGTAACTATCCTCGATGTTTCTGATCCATCAAGTCATCGTCGGCAATCCTACAAGGGTCTTGCAGCTCTTTTTCTGCGCACGGAGCGTCTGGGTTTGAAATCGGCGGGCCACTACCGCATGACATCGCAGCTACTGCACCCAGGTGGATTTGGTGGCTGCTAACTTTAACTATTAATTGTGTTTAACAATGCTGAGCATTGTACCGCACTTTTAATAATATTCTATACGACGTGTTTGCGCGTGTTCTCATTCTGTAAAGGTCTCGGTTGGCTTATTGAGTTATACCGGTAATACAGGCAATGCGTCTATTCTGTATTAAAAGTGAATTCAACCCTCCATACAATCCTACCAGGGTCTTGAAGCAGTGTCTGATTTGAGTCTCTTGCGTCGTAGTGTTTTACGGAAGTTTAGTTAGAAGCTGCTTTTGTGGATGAGCTGTCTGTAGTTGATAAACAAGGTCCTCTCATTCTGTGCGATCTTGCGTTAAACCACAAATTGAGGAAAATCGTTTTATTAGCATATGTATCATGGTGAATACATTAGAGGTGGCCAAGTAAAGGTCACTCCTTCAGTTTAGTCGTCTTGTTTGTCGCGTAGACTGACGTTTGGTGAAACCTAACCCCTTTTCCTAGAACACAAACCCCCCTCCCGGGACACTCGGGATTTTAATCACGGCGATGATGGCACATCAGCGGTCTTGTTGCGTGCATATTTTCTTTCGTTATATTCATAATTATTAATAGCGCATTGTTCCACCCGGTATACATTTGGGCTCCACTGATTTGACAGCAATATTTGTTAATTATATTTAAAAGTGATGCTTTAGCATTGTTTTTTCAGAAGAAATTAACTATAGACCCCTTTATAAAATGGATTAGAAGGTTATCGTCTTTTGGAACGCGTTGATTATAATTCAACCATATTAAAGCAAGCCTTCATAAAGAAGTCATTAAATCTACTGAGGATTGTTGTCATACGAGCTGCGCGCGTTTTGGATAGGGCTGCCTTTCAATGGCCGCCATTTCCCGTTTGCCAAACTTTATATACATTGTGGATTAAATTGGTCTTTCTTGCTAATTTACCTTGATGTTTCTTCTCGTATTCTTCTTAACTTATTCTGCATTTTCTACGTATAATCGTCACGTCCTGTAACATTTTTGTTTATTGCAAATTTTGAAGCAAGCAGTTTTGGTCCTCGGGACCTGCATAAAGCGACTATTATCATTATTATTATTCTATAGGATCGAGAATTTTAAAAGAATGGAACTGTATATTGCGAAATTGAAAATGAAAACTCATCAACGAAGCCGTTAGTAAGTCTTGTAGCATTTTTGGTAAACAAATTATTTCATTTTAATTGTTTAATTTCATTTATTTGTGTAAGGTGCAGATACCTACGCCCCGTTAAAAGGTGACACCCCTTTATGCAAACATATTGTCGCGTCACGATCCAATCGATCCAGTGACTCATGCCTCAAACTCTCTCATTGGCCGACTGGCCTTACTGCCCCCAACCACTGCCCACCTGTTGATAAAGGAGGCTGTTTAGTTCAACTCCCTATAACTTGCCCCGCTTCATATCTGTCTCCTTCGGTCTTGGGGTTTTTGGGTCCACGTCAATAGCGGGATAAAACCGAATCCTAGTAGCTTAGTAGTAAGAGTATTGTTCGTAGTTCAGGGCGTCGTGTAAAACCCAGTAGATCTGTTAAAACGAGACAAATAATAGAGAATTCGTGGAATCGGTTCTGCGTCAATTGCAATTTTGGTTTCAACATGCGGCAATCCAGGGATCCTTCAACATCTACATAACTATATCAATACCAACTTACATTGGTTATACAACTTGTTCTGTCTCCGACACGCAGATGCGATTCCTATTAGTTATCATGTAGGCCCTGACTAATGAGCATACGTTTTTTGTTTCAGAGCGACAGATTGCACCATAGAAACACAATTACGACGGTGGTTATGATGCCAGGATTGTGGTTGTCGACATTGCTAGAGAATTTCTAAATACGGCTGCCAGAAGATCTTTATTGTCGAAAAAAATTTCTGTCTCCTAACAAGTTCCCCAGAGGATGTAGGACTCCTGAGTCGTGCTATCGATGGCACAGATTTCCACGCAGTCACAACCACGTGGGATCTGCGGCGTCTGTACGGATCAGACATTGACGAGTTTAGTGATGAAAATGTTTCTTATTACATCTTTCAAGAAACAACGTATGTCTAACGCCCATACGCGGTTGGCGTAATGGTTAACCAGGAAATGGACCAAACCCGCGTGTTACTGACACCTCAGCACGAGCAGGATTATGGCTTTCGCAGGTGAACGATAAATCCACCCCCGACAACATCGGTCTTTTCCAGATTCTTCGGATTCCACCCAATCACCCAGCAGTTTTTTGTCTAGCTTGGGTAGCCGCGTCGCAACCTTCACTGTTCGGTCGTTCAAACGGTTGCGATTGACGCTGATTCCTTCTGATCCATCCCCAACGTATCGCCCACCTGCCGCGGGAGCTCTTCCCACAACTGACCGATACGTGTGCGCGAGACAGTTTCGTCGGTGGTGTAGATGTCGTGCAGGAAGTCTTGAATTGGACAAAACGTTCCTGGGTCATGGAGAAGAGCATCATGTGTTCAGGTTCCCGTTCAATCGATAGCCGACACAACGGAGAAATAACACAACCCGTATCCAGTAGAACTTACACCCTTCTCAGCCCATAAATGCTCTCATTGAGCATATCCCTATTTTCAAATATCGCGCTCTACAATCCTCCGAATAGCCAAGCTGTTAATGAAGCCAGCCCCATTTTTTACCACGACACACCCCGCCTTTGTGCAGACAGGACTCGCCTGCAGCAGGCGCTAAGCATGGCGCCTTGTCGGCGTTTTCGGCCCAGGTCGGGCCCTTACTATCTTTTGAATAATAAACAATTTTATTAATTCCCGACCTCCATTTTTGGCCATCGTGGCATTCTGATTTTTGGGCCACGAAGTCTTCGAATTACCATAGCCAAGCATCGCACATACGTCTTCGAGACGCTTGCTTAACAGAAAATCCGGGCGGAGAAAACCCTTCAACTTTATGCCACGAGGGAGAATATATCGGTCGTTCGATATAAGTTAAGAAGACGAACTCGTTTGTTCACATTTACACCCGTTAGAGGCTAGTCTTGTGTTCAAATGTCAATAGAAGACATGCAATTGCAACCCTCGGTAGCTAAAATTAGCAAAGTTTCTTGTACCGGTAAGAACACGACAGTCGAAAATTCTCTTTACCCATTGTGGACGAAAACCGCATTATTTTATTGTAAATAACGATTTTATTAAACTTTCGAATACATTTATAATATTATTTATTTGTCTCGAATACTTTGTTTAAACGGGACGTGATCGACGTGTTTCAAGCAGTTTCTTTGTCATTAATTTATACCTTTTTCGAGAGTACTACGCACCAAATGAAATCCATTACGAAATATTTACCATACAAAAAGCTTCAGAAACCATGCAGACAAAAATAATAATTGGCTTTGTTTTGCGAGGAAATTACACTCGTTAATAAATTTATCTCTACGTTACTTTGGATTATAGTGTAGAACCAATCGGAAATCCGTACTGTTGTGTAACGAATGTGAAATTTGTAATTCCGAAGCTGGGAGGCTGTCCGGACCAGCAAACGCGGAGCTTTTGAGACCAGTCAAATATTCGTTTGAGGGAAAAAACACTTGGATTAAGAGATCCAACGTAAGGAACCGTGTTTCGATGTTCTGAACTGCTCATCCACAAAATTAGGATCGAGCCGACTTACCTGAGCTGTGTTCATGTTCGGAATGGGTTTCATTTCTCGAGACCTGCCCTGGCGGCATATATGTTCCTTCTTTTCTTGTTTAGGAAATTGAGATGATACGACTCGCGGGGTTAGGGATAGTTCCGTAAGTAGGCATTGCGTATCGTACAGAAATCAGAGATAGCTATTAATATCGTCTACTTCCTTATCGAAGTCGAAATCCGTTAACAGTTGTCGGTTGTGGCAACGGCATCTCTTAAATTGCACTTGTTCTGGAGGCAGTGCGAACAGATGTGTGGGATAGTTCCGTAATTGGGCAGTCTGTGTCGCACCAAAATCGGAGATATATGGTCGATTTCCTAAGGAAACAATTATTAAACTTCACATATAATTTGTCTAACAATTTACCGTGTTATAGATGTGATTAAAATGCTCAAGTGTCAAAATTCCAAATAATTCGATGCGAGTGTTTTGAATGATTTCCAACGACAATTGAAAGCGCCAAATAGAGAGAAGCCTCAAGTTAAGTTTAATGTTTCCCTGAATATTAAAGAACACGCACCAGATTTTAATAGAAAAAATGCTAAGAAATCTCATTCGGCATATCGAATAAACGCATTGACTTTTTTACCAAACATATGGCCTAAATTTGACAAAATATATGCTTTTACGTAACATAGATAGCAAGATATATATTTGTTCACATAAACATACGCTTGAAAATCGACATTATTTATCTTACACCCGTTTATAATGTAAAAAAAATACCACTTTGTAGAACTCTCGTGAAGAAGAACAAAGTATCGGGAACTAAGTGTGGTCCGCTAAATTAACAATAAATTGGTATAGTAGACCCACACACGGTTAACAATTTATTGAAACTTTGCAACTCTGATTCAGAACGAAACTTAGTCCTAGCTCAATAAACTTGGAGTCGACCAACTGCTAAATAAGAGTAAAGTAATGCGTTTTAAAATATATATATTTTGTCGGGGAATATTTTTGTCCTCCAATAAACTAATTATGGAGTTTATTTGATTCATTAATTCCAGTTGCGTGTAGACAACCACGCCGGGGTAAAATTTCACCACGTCGCTAGTGTCAACATTCTGTTGTGCCCCAATCGAACCGATTGATAGACTCTTTAATAACACTTCGTAATTGTTTAACTAGTCTTGCTACCCCCAACAGCATCACGTCGGTAAACAAACTATGCTGTTAACTGAAGATTGTTTAATTCAACTCTCGCAAACTCCTCCGGCGTCTTATTGTTTGTAAGACTACGTTTATATGGCATGCAACATGTAATGCCCAAAATTTTCTAGACGTTGTGATTCAAGTAATTATCGAACTGATGGATTCGTCATGATTTTTCGAATTATAGTTTTGATAATTATCGGTTTTATCCACCAAAAACAACGCTGTATGCAAAATATTTCGTGTTTGCTGTCACTGTGGAAATATATAAATTAATCCAACGAGTCGCAGTACATACAAAGTGTGAATATTTACATTCGGGGGAAAGCTGTTTAGATCGGACGTACCTTTAGTAAACCCAAACGTCTTTCTAATCTCCTTTTATAAATCAGTAATGATCGAAGGGGGTATCTACAACTATAAATCGCGTGGAAAATGGAATGACCCAATAACAATCTCCCATCGTTCTTGTGTTAATTAGAAATCCAAAAGGGCAATTTAATGTCCGTAAAGCGAGATGGGAACAAATAGGGAAATATCAATAGACGATGTTGTTTGAATTGACAAAATATTTAACGCATAAGAATATCACACCATTTTATGCCATGGATAATATCGAAAATCTATTTTCCGTGAAGGGAATGGTACAATAAAAATAAGATGTTGTTCATACCATTTCAGATCACCCCAAGCCACGGTATATTGGCACTTCGATGCAATATCGCGAAAAAGAAACCGGTGTTTAATATATGTACGATTTTATCAACAAATACGCGTTTTATGCGTTCAATACTAGTGTGTCATAATTGAAAAATTAATGGGAGGACACCGCGTCCCTGATAAATAATACATTTTTATGTGATCCTGCGGTTTTTTGTATGCAAATAATTTAATACTATGCGATGATAGATTTTTTTTCTCTGGAGATTCTTTAAAAGCAAATTTGTTATTATTTGTCTTTTAAATATTTCTAGGTCAGCGGTGTCGCTTTTCACTCCCCTATCCGCTAACACCTGCTGTAGTTGTTGAACTATGAGTGCAGTATTTTCCAGGAAACCCATCAAAAGTAGAGCTTCAAAGTAAGCATTTTTACATTCTGAAATTCGCAGAATTTAAATGCGTTTGATTTTTCCGCAATGATTTTATACCTTTTAACTTAATAATAAACGGTATTTAACCGACAAGAGTCTAAAAGGTACCGATTGCTTGCCTTCTATTTATCTTTAGCGAGGTAAGATTACATCTACCGTTGGCACGTCGGAGAAATTGTGATGCATTTGCTATAGCATTAGCATCCGTGGATAGAACGTCTTGTATATTCTCTCTCTCGGTTCGACATATATTGTTTGTCATTACTCAAATTCCTGCTGTTTTCTTCGAGTTATTCGTCCCGGACTGTTCCGATCGTTGAATCTCGAAACGAAGCGGTGAACGAATGAAGCGTCATTCGTTATCCGCACACTTCAAACAAACCACAACCATAAAGAAAAGTCAAGAAATTCATTTTGCAGTATTCGTTCACTGTTTCTACAAAGATTTTGCCAGATTTTACGGGTTTCTGTTGGTATACATTTTCGTCTTTTTTATTGTATCGTTAGTTGAACTTAAATGTAATTGTCTAAATCTACACTGATATAAATCCACAATCGCGGATTTTGGAAATCCCAGTCAAAAAACAAATCTGTGCTATCTTGCTATGGATACACCGGCTGAGCGGGGGTTTTCTATGAAAATTCTGGCGTCTGCTGTTCCGTCGTGCGTTGGCGTCACCCACCCTCATAATTTAATTAACACATACCATATTTTCGCTTAAATTTCAAAAGAAGAGGTAATTTTTCACCTTAACATCAAAACTTAATAGTGCTTTGTGTTTTTAATATTTGCCAATTTTTCAGATCTTAAATACGAAAACACCCTTGTCGTTCGAATTTCATACAAATGGCATTCATTCTTTTAGAAATCCATGTGAACTTGTCAATGAAATTTCTCCAGAATTGATTGATCAGCTATCCAATATCGAAGATGTTAGACGTTGCATACGAGTTCAACGGAAGTTTTACGACGGGTTACCCTTAAGCGTACGTGTTGTCTTAAAACTTATAAACTGTCAACGTTAAAAGGCATGTATGTTAGAAAAAAAAACGAATTTTACATGTCATACCTCATTTCATGTAGTTTGGCGTATTTGAAGACCAGCAGAATATTTGTTTAAACAAAAGCGCAATTTTTTTTCTTTTCAACCTTATAGTTCTTTACGGTGTCTTCAAAAAGCCCCGATCCCGTGTACGTTTAATGTTCTGGACCAATTACCCTATTGGCAGTGTTTGACATGTTTGTCTATTATTTGTAATAGAAATGCCCCACCGGGCACTGCGTTGGCTGCCATGATGAAGACCCAGGAGAATCTGACCAGGTTACAGAAACAATTTTCTGAGCGCAACTTTAATGACTTGGCGGCGGCGCTTAAGCGTTGGGGTGATCGATGCGAACACATTCTGGAAAAGAGGGACAATATGACCAAAGCCTTGATGGATGTGCGGAAACTGAAGGAAAAGGTGAACTACGCTCCCAGGGAGTCCGATACTTACCAGCTTCAAGCGAAGGAGAGCACTCTTTCAGTCCAAAAGGTTCGCTTTTTTCTTCTTAATTTATCCTTACCCCTCCCAACTTGGTTCATGGTTATGTTGGATGATTTTGGAGAAACGTTCGGAAAGCCGAAATAATACGGATGACACCTCCACGTCGAGAGTACCAATTATGAGGCAAATGCCCCCTTCTCCAGCTAGGCCAGCATCGTTCGAGGACTAACAGAACTGGCATACCTGTGCCTCGTCTTTCAATTTATACTTTTCTTGTCTTGCTTTTGTATAAGTGCTCAAAAGTGGTCAAAAACTGCAAGGACATTCTAATACAGCTACTCTTTTTTGTGGTTTACGCTACAACCCTCTTTCTGACAAAGCTCTCCAGGTGCTCTTAAATCGGAATGCGTGCTGTATGACTGAATGGACTTTGGCCTGCCTACTAGACCACCGTGAGGTTCGATACGTTGGGCCGGGTGTAGCTGCGTGCGACCTGGAGGCTGTGTGTGTGTGGCGGGGCAGGAATCGGGTGCGGCATAACTCGGAATTTACCCAGCACGACCACGCATGGCAGCCCCAAGTGAGTGTTGGCTGATGCAGCGGCGGCGGCCACCTCCTTCTCTTAGGGTGGCGCTTGTGTCGCCGATACCCGTAAAATATTTCCGGGAATCTTCATGCAAATGTCTTTCATGAAGCCGGTCCATTCTCTTGCTGTTCGCTTCGGTCCTGACATCACCACAGGCATATGTCAGCTGCGAATCTTGCCTTAGTTCGCGCCCAATTTTGCCGTAGCGAATAAGAAACGTTTATTTAAAGTCTTTCTATTCGTCTACTCGAGTGAGAGTTTATATTTGTGACAAAGAATCGGAAGAATTGCCCCTGAACGCTGGCGTTTGGCAATGGCTGTCCTCTTTCAAATGTATCCACATGAACCCAGAATAAGCCAAGTAAATCGTTGCCCTGAAAGACAACCCAACTTCCTTAAAACCCGGTGGTCGGGCTCGAGGTCACCAAATTCCAGTCCACCTACGTCAATGGTGAACCAGTCAAGACTTCAAATATTTGGTATCCTCAATCCCACTGCACGATCAAGCGATAAATTAAGTTCCACCAGTTGCACGCAACGCTTCAAGGCCACAGAAAATAAGACACCATGAAGCCTACGTCGGTTGCAGCTGTTTTGCCACGTTCCACGCCATTTTGAGCTCCGTATTTCATCGTCGGCGTTGGAACCCTATCTGCTACCTCGTCATTGATGTGGAGCTGGAAATCCAAGACATCCGCGAGGAAATTTTAACCTCACGTGGTCTTATCGGCTGCCCAGCCTCGATCGACCAAAACAAAACGCAGTGACAAGTGGCACCTTTGGTCTTCTCGACTCTCGTGGTTGTTTCCCGGTCTTCGGTAGCTCCGAGTAGCTCCCTGATACCCGTTGACAGCGGCCACACCACCCCGGTAAACTTATTGATGGCAGGGGGCGCAAGCTGGGTGAGGCTAGCGATCATTTCGTCCCCTATATGATTCTTCTGCTCCACGATCCAACAGCCGCAAAGGCGGTTCGGTTCGACAACCCTAATCTCTGACGCATTTGATTGGAGCGCAGGCTCGATCCAACAGCTCTGTTGCGCGCACGCCTGATAGCGATGGAGGGCTGATCGGCTTTTCGTTTATTTGTTCGAGTGGCGGTTCGATTGCGTTCCCCAACGCGGCACCCGGCTTCTGTGTGATGGAATATGACGCGCATGCATTGGCGTTGAACTCATTCCGCCGTGGGTTTCCTTCGAGTTTTCACCGTACAAATTTACCTACCAGTTACTCCTCGCACCAGTTTTGGTCCGACACTATCCAACACGGTGTGGTCGCGTCCGCTTGCCGCTACTAGGAGCCAAATGTGCCAGTTGGTTGTCAAGTGGAGACCAGCGTGTGGGAGTTACCGCGAGGCATGACAGACCCCGCGACGACCAGAGGTGGTGCTACTCCTCATCCCCCGACTCCACACGCTTTCTTGTAATGCTATTGTGCTCAAAACACCAGCTTGCTAATGAAAGAGAATAACAGATGATGTGTGCAGTACTTGCGAGAAGTATTTCGCCGCTATTTTAAAAAAAATCGCCATCCTAGCACACCGATAAATCGTACGACGGCTCTGGAATCGCTGGAGGCTCTTTGGGCCAAATAGAATTGCTGTGCCTAACGTGACATTGTTGTTACCAACTACAGACTCAATGGGATCTACTCAGGAAAAAACAGTGTAAACACCGAATTGCGAAGCATATTTCGCAGATAATGCATAACCTTGTAATTGTTTATTTTCAGGATGAGTTGATCCTGGAGCTATTTCAATACAGGCTTGAAGAGAAGGAATACCAAACCAATGTTCTTAATTTCCTCCAACATCAGGAGAAATTCCTCCTCGAGTGCAGCGATGTCTCAAAAACCAACCTCCAAAGAATTACAACTATCACCAGTATGCTTACGTCATAGTTTAAATTTCAAGTTTCTTTTTAAAATTAAGCACCTATTTTGGAAGTGAAAATCGTTATTTGTTTATTGGTATGCGCATAACGTAGAGGGTGTACAATTTATGCATGGTAAATAATCTATTTCAAATGTTCACCGCTGTATGACTCAATGACACCACCGATTTTGATCGTTTTCGTACCATTTCAAATAAGATGAACGTCCTTCGTGAAGACGAGTTTTGCAGCTAAACCATCCTTTCCATCTTTCTCACCAAACGACGCCTGTCAGCCTGCACGCGGCGTTGGAAATTTCCAATATCAGTTATCATTCATAAACTGATATTCCATTCAAAATGGCTGTTTGATTTGAAGTTGAAGCGATTCGTACTGATACATTTTAGTGGTCCAATCAATGCACACCAACGCACTGAAGTAGAGATGCGTGCATGCCGTTGGATGGCACGTGGTAGAGACTGTCGGGGAAATATGTGTTGTATTGATTTGGTGGTCTTGCGTTCGTGTGTGTTTGTCTCAAAGACGACGTGATTGGCTATGCGACTGCTTCGTCTCATCGTTTGGATACCATAAATAGCCACAGAGTGTGCTCAAATCGACACAAGACGTTGACGGGTGTGATTGTCGCGTCAAGCCCCTGCCCGATGGTGCAGTGGTTAGCACCCTCGCTCTGTTGATGAGAGACACCCTGGGTTCGACTCCCAGGTCAGGCAACCTCTCAGGGTGGCACTGGGGACGCGGCCATCCGTAAACATATTCCCGAGAAACATCGTGACAGCCTGTCTGTCCTCTAGTTGGATTTGATTTATTGATCCCCTGCGAGAGGATGAATCAGCTGCCTATGCGCGGTGATCGGCGCAGCTGGTTGTCTAGTTCTGTCTGCAGCTACGCACTCCGTAGATGAACTGCGAGCCCAGACGTTCCAGGTCGCCTTTGATTGTACCTGTCTCAAGTTGCTGATTGGCCGCCGCTCTTGCAGCGCCAATCTTTGCAAGGTGACGGCGAGAGTCACCGATTTGAAAGGTCCTTGTCTGAGCGGCGTTGTAAAAGAGTTGACAGTTTCTCCGCGTATTTGCAGAGCAACATTTAATTTCGTTGTTTGAGAGCTCTTCATTGTGGACTCTATTGATCGAATACCCCCAATCTTCTTGTGTCTTCCACGTACAATGGCCAGGTTGCGCAACCCTAGGCTTGAACCAGTTATTACTCAACTCTCTTTCAGTGGGCGTCTTATCTGGGTAAGCGTCACTCGGCAAAGCGCACGTATTTGATGGCCAGGGATGGTTTAATCCACGACCTGAAGACGAGGTTGGAGCCATACATTGTTGTTGTTTCTGTTGTTGTTGTCATGATCTCGTTTTTGGTTTTGAACTTTTGTAAACCAGCATGCCAATTCACGATGATGCATGACCTATGTACGCAGTAGTTGTGTGTAGCTAGCATTGGCTTGCGACCTGTTTGTTCTGGTGGGTAGAGGTCACCTCGCACTTCAGTGGAGACCTTTTCATCGTTGTTGCGGGGTTTCTGGAAGGTTCGTAACGGTTCCCTTATCAACTTAAACTAATTTCCGATGCTGCGATAATGTCATTCGTTTGAATCTCTATCTTTACACCCATTTTCCTACCCACTAGATGCGACTTCGCAGACATTTTTTGGAACTTCCATGGCAGATCACCTTGACGAGGCTGGCTACTCGATTCCTTTGAAAAAGTGCATCCATTATTTGGTCCAGCACAAACTCTACAATTCCGAGGTACCCAATTTCCCGCCAATTATCATCGATTTGTTGTGTTTCTGCAATGCCCCTCTTTCTCGTTATTTTACAGGGAATTTTCCGTATGGCAGGACAAGTCTCCAAAATCGCCCTTCTCCGAGTGGGTACTCCGTTTATGCTTTACCCTTTCGTGTGGCTATCACCTCCTAGAAATTAAGCCGACCTACACAACAACTGTTTTTCGCCAATAATTGCACATAAATCACACATCCACTTCCGGTGATAATTATTTGTTCGATCCTATGATATATAACCCCTCCCCCCCTCCACCATTTCACGAAACTCTACTTTAGAAAGCGCTTGACAACGATTTTGCGGACGACACGCTACTTCAGTACTGCGGAGTCTTCGTTATCGCGGACGTGATCAAACAGTACCTGAGAGAACTCAGCGAACCCATCATGACAGACCAATTCATCGACAACTGGACAGCCTCCGGAACGTATGTATCGTTTTGCTCATGTCCTTGAACACCACATAGCCCTTTTTATGATCCGTGGGGTGTCGCAAAATTGCGGGAAAATCATCGACGACGCTATCTGTCTGTCCTGTAGTTGCCAGTCTTGTGTCCATGTGGTTATGCAAAGTAGTTGTGATAATTAGTATCATTCATAATAGCACCCTACTGCGCCAGTGTCTCGGTTGCAGGCTGCAGAACCATTATTGCTAGAACAGCCGAAATCGGAGTATTTTCTGCTTATTTGGGGCTCCTGCGGGGAGTGGGGTGGTGGAGTCGACTTCTTCGGTTTCCGGGATGTCGCGAATCCTGTTCAGGAACCAGAGACGCACCCCGTAGACATTCTGTATTCCCAGGCGACCCGCTTATTATTATTAGCGTCTGCGTCCACGGGTGGTAGTAGAACGGCAGCACCGAATCTTTGGGCACGAGGTCGCTAGGGGACGAGGATAAAGAGGAAGGTGGCTGGCAAAACAGTCGACCCATTGTACGCCCAGTATTGACGGAAAATCATATCTAATGCGTTCTTTCTCCCCACCCACCCACCCCCCACACAGTCCAATGCAGCCCAATGAGACCTATGCCTACATGCAAAGCAATTTGGCAGAGCCGAACCGCAGGAATTTCGTCCTCCTCCTCCAGTTTCTCGGGAAGATGCTCGAAAACGTCTCAACCACTAAAATGACTCCCGAGAATCTAACAGTGACGCTGTACATCAATCTCTACCGACGCGTGTACGCCTTTGTTCTGACCGTCTTATTGTGTGACCGTCTTCTAAACATCGCATGGCGCACGCGTTTTTAACACATGCAGCGCCAAAGGACTTATAATCATAATTATCGATTTTCGCTGATCGGTGACGAAGTTGCATCGGATGCTGCCAAAGGTGGGGCAGTTTGCATTGGTCGCCGGAAACCTGGAAATTATGCTGCTATTGTCGGTATTGATGCACGCATAATTTAAACGAGACAATTAATGATCGGACCACAGCCAGAACCTGGGTTCGCGTCTGACCAATAATTATCTCTGTGATATACCAGCAAGAGCGTTCTGATTCATTGATGTCCGATGAAGAGTCTTGCTACCCACTTGATTTATTCCGTCTGACACACGGTTTGCTTGAGGCCAACCCTCCATCTTGTACGCCTCAGCAACAAATACCTTCGTCTGATATCTCCACCCCCAGCATCATAAAGACCCCCCTCCACACTTTTAAAGTGTGAATTTAGGAAAAAGGTTGGCTCAAGTCCTATTAGCGGGCATTCACTGATTAGATAATAATAATAATATTCGCTTTATTAAGGTCACGAGGACCAAAACTTTCAGCATTAAAATTTACAATTAACACAAATGTAACATGACGTCACGATTATACGTAGAAAATGCAGAATAAGTTAAGAAGAATAAAAGAAGTAACATTGAGGTAAATAAGCAAGAAAGGCCAATTTAACCCACGAAGTATATAAAGTTTGGCAAACGGGTGTGGATGTCGCTGAGAAATTGTGTCGGCTGTCGTAGAGTCTTCTTGCTGTCAAGGTTTGAGAAAGAGAGGGTGATTGTCAGCGCGAAGAGAAGGGGGGCAAGATGGCCGCCGTCTATTGGCCAATGGCGTCCGTTACAGCACGAGCAATCCGGTTTCACTTTCCTTTTTTGGTTTCAGACCTGACCATCGAAGTAGCATCTTAGCCCCGACTTCCAGCATCGTCCAGTTTCTGTTTTCGAACATTGAAGCGATTTTATCCACAGAAAGTAAGCGATCTAATGGACTGTCAGGCAACTCTGAAATGGTGGGGATGCTGCTACTTGTATAATTTTCGAAAATATCATCGTGGACACGCCGCATCCCTTAGTGGGACAAATTCAGTGTTTCTGTCATGGACCCGCCTTCCATCTTTTGACGCAATGTCAATCATTGCAGCCTTACGGTGATCGAGAATGGCTGAATCTTTGTTTAAAACTGACGAAGAAATGCCGCGAATTGCTTTATTTAATTTTGTGATGAATAAACAGCCGAATGTGTGGACGTCTTAGGGCATACGGTTGAATAAATTCCCAGAAGGACTAACAGCGATTGCATGCCTCATGGCTCTGTCTTTAATCCCATCGAATGACTATAAATGCCATTGTTTACGTTGTCGTGCGCTTAAACTTGACACGCAGCGGTTCTTTGACGTGATCAAATTTCGTCGAGGTGCTTAGAATTGCGGGTATTATCACAAGGTCGAGTGGCTGTGGTGTGGTGTGTTGTGTGACCTTGATATGCGGGTATTTGACAGTATTTGGTTGCCGATTATGCTTATGTGGGGGTGGTAGGCTGCGTCTGCTTATAAACTGCCTCAGTATACTCTACCTGCAGCCGTCTGCATTCATAGAGAAATGCATGGTCTTCGGTCCGCAAGAATACAAGTGGCCCCTATGGTGTAGCGGTCAGCATCCTCGCTCTGTCCTGGTTCGACTCCCGGGTCTGGCAACCTCTCAAATCCCAACGAAGCCGGTTTATTATCCAGTAAAAAACATCGATGCTCCGATAGAAGTGCTTGGGCATTAGGCAGTCGCTTTAATCATGTTTGCGTCTTGCATTTTAGAGGACCTGAATACAATTCTTAAATTGGACCCCGCCGAAGAGAGGAGCACCTCGAATCCTCAGCTGGCGGGAAAACTGGGTATGCCTCCGGTACCCATGAGGTCGTACACCACTCAAAATAGGTAATCAAAAGTCCAGTTTTGGGTGGCAATCGAGTCATTTTATATCCAATAATAATTGCAAGAATTAATCACATGCCGACTCAACAAATATATTCAAAAGCATTGCTACTATTTGAAATTAAGTAGGCATGCCACGAATATCAATACATGTGGCATGAAAGTATTTAACAGTATTTAGGCAGCAATCCATCTAAGTGCCTATCAATATAAGCGGTTAACTGACTCACGACAATACTTTGACGGGGTCAGCTAAATTAGAATACTTATTTTCTGTCCGTAGAAGTGAAATCCAATCTCTGCTCGGCACCCTTTTGTCTTGGTTTAATGTTGTCCTTTTCTTCCGCGTTTGTAGCACTCCAACATCAAAATTAAGGGCACCGCCACCCCCAGTCCCGGCGTCGCACCGGCAATCACAGACGCCGCCCCACCACCACCGTGTCGTCGTCGTCTGAAGACGCGGCACTGAAGGCTGTCCCGGTTACCGTTTTCACTGCCCAAGCAGACCTCCTCCGGATTCATCCTAAACGCTCCGAAACCGAACCGAAATTGCAGGTCGTTGGTGATGATGACGGCAGTGGTGGTGGTGGTGAACGCGTCGACGCCGAGAATGCCTCTGATGGGCTCCCCGCTGAGGAGAAAGGAGAAAAAAAAGCGGTGACCTCTTTCTCATCCCCGGGTTGCGAGGAAGCCACGCCCAATGACTGCCAGGGTGCCGAAGTCGAGGATAAGAAGAAAAATAAGGATGAGGTGAAGGTGAATGATGGGGAGAAGACGAAGAGAAAGAAGAAGAGTCGGGAGTCGAAGGCGGACGATGAGAAACGGGAAGTGTGTTTTAGGATTGGGGCAGAGGAGGATGGGGTGGAGAAGAAGAAGAAGGGGGTTGCGTCGGATAGGGAGAAGGCGGATGAGGACGAAGGAGAGGTTTTTGCGGCCCAGGAATCCGCTGAACTGTCGGAAAAAGACACGCCCCCCGAGAAGGAGGAATCAATTCAGGAGGAGAAGAAGAAGAAGAATAAGAATGCGGAGAGGACGTCCGTTGATGAGGTGGCGATGCGGAATCTGTCAGCGTTGTCGGACACCGGTGTTTGCTCGTCTGTACTGTCGACGTCAGACTGGAAGGCGGCGCCAACGCCCACCATGGAACCTGAGTTCCAGCAGAAAAAGAGGGCGATGGATGGACGACGAATTTCGGCTCTGGGCTCCCAGGGCGACCTTGAAGCTGCCAATAAGTAGCATGAACCCCCCGCCACCTCTCCCTCCATTGCTCGAGAGATCAGGATGGCCGTCTGATTTTCTTTTCTACTGAATCAAACCGCTGTAGTTTTCCCCCCACCAAACCCACCCCTCCCATTTCCATGAACAAACAAATCTTTTGTTTTATCTATTTTCTTGCTTTATTGCGCATTGTGATCAATTGTCTGTTTTCAGTGAGACCAATAAACAATGGCCTTTATTGTAACATACACGGAGTAGGGACCTGCTGTGAAATAATGATGGCAACAGTAATCGCTTTAGTAAGGTAAGATGGACCTAAACTTTGAGAATTAAAAATAGTAATCATTTGGGGCACAAAAACCTAAAACCGTCTCTGCGTTCTTGCTTCACGTCTTCTGGTGAAACTAAAAATCTGGGCAAATAGGAAATGGCCGAATTGTTGCGGCACTGGAAATGAACGACCGTTGCCATTTATTGGAGATTGCCATTGAGTCAGGCTAGATTAAGAGAGTGTGGGAGAAGGGATGAGGGAATGACCAGCTACCTGACCTTGCAGTCTCCGACCGCACTCGTAGGCGCCTTCGACCTGTGACATCCATGAAGCTGCCGGCGAATCCTCTGACCGCCCCAAAGACGTAGGGAACTACCCATGCAAGTGTCCTGGATGGAGAGCACAAATAGTCCACCAGAAAACTATATTATATTGACAAGCCCATGGTGGACCAACAGACCATCATCAATGTGGAGGGGGGTAAATAGTTTGATGGGAGATTGCCGTTGAGACAGGCTAGATTAAGAGGGTGTGGGAATTGGAGTGCCTCAGACGGCCACGCAACTGAGCATAGTATTACGCCATTTATCGCCAAGGGTCATAACAGTTTCACCACCAACGACCGTCGCCATTGATTGGAGATTGTCATTGAGACAGGCTAGATTAAGAGGGTGTGGGAGAAGGGACGAGAGAACGACCAGCTACCTGACCTGGCAGTCTCCGACCGCACTCGTAGGCGCCTTCGACCTGCGACATCCATGAAGCTGCCGGCGAATCCTCTGCCAGGAGACGCTGACCGCCCCAAAGACGTAGGGAACGACCCGTGCAAGTGTCCTGGATGGAGAGCACAAATAGTCTATATTGACAAGCCCATGGTGGACCAACAGACCGTCATCAATGTGGAGGGGGTAAATAGTTTGTGTCGGGGAACGAAACCTTCCTTGGAATTCCTCACATACGGCCGTCATTTTGTACAGATATATAATTGATCTATATGTCTAGGCATGGCAGGCTCCCATTGGTCCATTGAGATGGTAATGATTACATCTTTCGGCGAGCCGACGCAACTGAATTCAATTAGCGTTATTATTCTGCCTCAGAAGGCCACGCAACTGTCTCTTGAAGCCCGATTCTATTGGCTTGTCGTCAACCGGAGGCGGAGGAGTCGTCTTGCCAATTTACCTTGTTGATATTTCTTATATTAGTCTTAACTTATTCTGCATTTTCTAGGTATGATCGACACTTCCTTTAACTTGTTTGTTTATTGTACATTTTAAAGCTGATCGTTTTGTTCCTTGTGACCTTAATAAAACGAGCATAGTATTACGCCATTTATTGCCAAGGGTCATAACAGTTTGACCACCAGCGTGGTCCAACTTCAACAAAATATGGACCAGTGATACCTTACTGCGTATTGTTCCCCCGGCCTTAAATTTTTTCTCACCCTCCGTGAGCTTTTTAAAATAATCTCGTGTTCTTGTGGCCTGCTTGTGCTCTCCATCCATGAAATCATCGTTCAACGCAACTTCACTACTTGTACACTAATCGGTGCTCGTACATTAGATGACCCCTCACATCCCCTATAATCCAGTTTATCTAAGTGTAAATCTCTTCGACCAATTCGTGGGAAATACCTACAAGAACGACTCAGAGAGGGACTTAATGTTCCTGACCTGTGATTCAATTTTGGTGCGCCGGGGTTACGAGGGATAGTTCGGCGCCACTTCAATAGTTGTTCACTAATCGCTGCTCGTATTTTAAGTGACCCCTCCCATCCCCTTTTTTCAAGTTTATCTAAGTGTAAATCTCTTCCATCAATGCGTAGGCTATACCGTTAAATACCCACAAGAACGGCGGCATATCGCAATTCAGTCATTCCTTATTTGCCCCGATTTTTAGTTTCCCCAGGGCAGGTGAAGCTGGGACTAAAAGACAATTTCGTATCTAGCATTGTTTTACTATTTTTTATGCTGAAAGTTTTGTTCCTCGTGACCTCAACGAAGCGCTTACAATTATTATTATTATTATTTTAAGATCAATGGCCTGATTACTGTTCCTTTGGTTGCCAAAGGATTTGAAGTCCAATCCAAATTATTTCATGAACGAGACCTATGCGAAAAAGACTTTTTCAAATATGCGAAACATCTATAACCTTGGCATCTGGAGGAAAAAGTCCCATTTCCTCCCACGGCCATCCAAGGGCCGCCGGTGGTGGACAGAGCCCTAAAGGCCCACTTCGACGGATCGATAAATGCGTGCAGCGTCACGTGCGACCCGTGCCGTAAAAACTGGCCAAACAAAATTGTCCACCATGGGCAGCAGACGCCACGATGCCGACCAGCAACGCGATTACCTCCGGACGCCGACGAACTGTTTCTCCCGCCAGTCGGACAGCATCTCCCTAGTCGTCCCCGCCAGTCGGCGCAAGAAATCGGCGCACAAATCGGCAACAGGCAATCCCAACAGCAGTAGCAGCTCATCTGGTTCGACGACTGCGAAACTGCCCAGATCTTTCACCTGGTATTCCCATGCAGGGATCCCACGGCATCAGGGTCCCTACTTGTCTGGCAGTGTACTCCACCCGGGAAACCTTGATTTTGACCGCACGTCCAATACCAACGAAGGAATAACGCCGAGCGAGGATTTGTCGGGGGTTGGACCATCGAGGAAATCAAGCCCGTGCTCGGCCTGTCAGAATCTTTCTGACCTCCACGATGACGTATCCCTGTGCGGGGGGCTTAATACGGCCTCCCTATGCACCGGAGACTCAGTGGCACGAAAGAGTCTGTCCCAGAGACAGTATTCCGCGGAGCCAATGCCACCAAACGCCTGGGGAAACTCCCTTATTTGTACCAACTATAATTCGCCGATTCTGGAGTCCACGACGAATTTGATGAAGTACCGCCTCAACTACCCCAGCCTCCTTGTCAAGGCCCGAAAACTCATCCACTCCAAGGACATCCTTGGCTGTCAACAGAGCCTGGGTCCCTTCGCTGAAGAGATACGTCGAAAGCGTGCTGATCGAGGGGCACCGAAGCCGACGGGAAAACCCGCGGATATCGACAACGCCTTGTGGCACATCAACCACCAGTGGAAATGTCGCTACTATGCCCTGCTGGATGCCATTGATCTGCTCTACAAGGATTACCAGCTTCTGTACCACGTCAGCGGCAACCAAAACCATTCGCTGACAACAGCAGTTCCCGATCGCCTGTTATCCGGCTACTGCGATAATCTGCTCTTCGGCGGCGATAGGAGCCTCCAAGTAGGCGTGTTGGCGGGGGCTGATCCGGTGACCTACCTGGCGAGCCGGATATCGGAGCACGTGGGCTGCGCCGAGGCCCACACCCAGAAGCACTCCCTCTGGCCACACCGCTTCTCAGCCTCCGTGGCGTTCATCCTGGACGTCATCGCGCAGTGCAGACTGGCGCGGGTGGAACTGGACAAACGCGAGGCATTCCACGAAAGAATCCTCAACGTGACACGCCAGGCCAAGGAACAGCGGGAGCGTCTGAAGAAACACATTGCCGAACAGCGGGAGACGCTGGCCACGCTCTCGGAGCGCGTCCTTGGAATAAGACAACAGATTGAGGCCCATGAGAACGCCGCCACGGATCCACAGCTACTTCTGCGCGTTCCGGTTTCACCGGTGAACGACGCACGAAAGCGCAGGCTGAAGAGCGCCTCGGCTTTGCCGTCGAAGCCCTTCGGCAAAAGAATCGAAGTTACGCAGCGAAAGGTTGCCGCCAAACGAGCGGAGTTGGAGTCTCTGGAACAGGTCCTGCGGGAGGAGGAGGGGAAACGGCGGCAGATGCACAACAGACTGCAAGAAATCACCGGCAATATACGTGTCTACTGCCGCGTGAGGCCCAAGAGCCCGAGGTGTCGTTTTACGAGCTACCTCAAGGTGGCCTCCGATGACAAGCTCATGTTTTGTCCCGAGGTGATCCCAGAACGCTTTCTGGGACGAGGTGGCGGCGTGGCTTCCATAAAATCGGTCAAATCCCAACAGAGTTCCGATGACCCCAAGTGCTTCATTTTCGATAAGGTTTTCGGTCCCGACGCGAAGCAGCTTGCGGTGTACAAGGAGGTCGACGACTTGATAATCTCCTGTGTGGACGGCTTCAACGTCTGCATTATGGCCTACGGCCAGACGGGGAGTGGTAAAACCCACACGATGTTCGGCACACCCCAAGACCCCGGGGTCAACCGCCGAGCGATACGACGACTCTTGCGACTTTGTCGTGAGAAGAAGCACTGGAACTATCAGCTGTCCATGAGTATGCTGGAAGTCTACCAGGAGGACGTCTTCGACCTACTGGCGAGCGGCTGCGGTGATGGTCAAGAGGCCATGAGTCATGAAGGCACGAGCCTGGGCTCCAAGTCCAGTCTTAGCGATACCCACCAATCCTACAACCGCCAACTTAGCCCCACCGGCTTCATGACATCCTTTGCGGCCCACAGCTTCGCTCAACCGCGACCGCCGCTACAGAGGAGACTCTCAATGGTGAAACTGCTATCCACGAGAGAGGATGAATTGATTCTCCAAAATCTCACCGAAAAGTTTATCAGCAACGAGGAGGACGTGATGCTCTGCCTAGAACTGGGTGAACGGCGCCGAAGCACCGGCACCACACGACTCAATACGACGAGTTCGCGCTCCCACATGATCCTGCTACTGCGTGTGACGGGCGAACACGCGGTCCACAAGACTCACAGCCGCGGCACCCTAATCCTGGCCGACCTGGCGGGCAGCGAGAACGTGACCAAGTCGGGTTCCGTCGGAAGACGCTTCCAGGAGGCTGCCTGCATCAACAAATCCCTCTCCTGTCTGGCGCGCGTCTTCGACTCCCTCCGCAGACGCCTCAAGCCCGCCTACAGAGAGACCAAACTCACCTACTTGCTCAAACCCACCCTGGGGGGCGATTCCAAGTGTCTGGTGTTTGTGAACGTGCGCTGCGAGCCAGAAAACCTCAGCGAAACTCTGCGCGCCGTGAATTTCGGCCAGGGGGCGCTCCAGGTCGCCCCATGGAGAGCCTGCTCCACGGCGTCCCCTGGATCCTCGTCATCTGGAAAACAGAGGCCGGGGGGCACATCGGCGTCTGGGACCGGAAAGTCACAGCCGCACTATAGGCCTGTGCCCGATGCGCGCTAAGCCTTGCATGTATGAGTGAGTGTATATTTCCCGTGTGTAAATTGTGCGTTTTCAGTGAATAAAGGTTCTTATGTGTGAGTGAGAGGTAGTCTCATTTTGGAGGTGAGATAGGTAGGCGAATTCAAGTGTAGCCATTTGGGTGTGGGCAAGTTATGCACCGTACTGATTCCCCTCTTCCCCAAGACGAAAACTTAGAAGTTAACCCAATGGGCCCACTTTGTACATGGTTTGGACATGATAGAGCCAATTAAAATAGTAGTCCAAAAAGAGTTCAATCTTTTAAAAAGTGGTCAATCAAATGAGAGAAGGGCGTGAGCATACCCTGGGCATTCTAGAATAATATACAGATAGCCATTACCGAAGGAGTGTGGCCTCGATAAAGTGAGATAGTATGAAATGGTTGCGCAATGATAATTCCGGAAAGAGAAGACTTTTCTTTTAGAAATTGCTGTTGTTCGCCAACCGGGTAAAGCCACCAACCCCCGCGCATCACCCTTATATTGCTGATCCGAACTCGTCCATGTACGTGGGATTTGAGACGATTATTTGGTGACCCTGTGATGTAGGCCAATGAGAACCCAACAAGCTGTAAACGTGGTGGCCAATGAGGCATCTTATAAAATGGCGGGACCTTGAAAAGACGAGTCAAGCGTGGCGGCACTTAATTCAAAGTGCGGTGCTGAATAAGGCAAGGTGATTTTTCGTTTTAACCATGACTCACCAAATCGACGCTTAGGATTGGTCCATTCTTTGCGCTCGTATTTCATTATCGAATGGGACTCCTCAACCACGTAAAAATCTCCCCGTTTTGTTTCTTATGGGAACTGAGTCTCCTGTTCCTGTTTTAATTAGCTAGTTACCGTTTAAATCCATAATTTATTTATCGAAATATTCCCCACCAACACAGAAAATTAGCAAAAACGTTTAATCATATGATGGATGTTTGAAAAAAACGTCCACTCGAAACTGTTCAAACAGGTTTATTTCCCAACAAACCCTTTATATAAAATAAGAAAGCATTTTTTCATTAACGAACATGCGATTTTTCAAAAGAAAACCTTACCTCTCAAGTAAGACGAGTTCATATTCGATCTAGTGCACATTTTCAGTTTCTCACTTCCCACTAATTGGCTCCAATTTTTTGTAAACTCTGCTATGATTGGCCAAGCATTTATAACCGTCTCTCATTTATCCATGACGGCCCTTAACCACCTACAAATAGCTCGGTTGTGTGTGCATTATGAAGCCAATAAAAAGACTCATGTTCTCTCAACGTCCAAGTAACAACACCCAAGTAATTTATTGTTCTGTTGGTGGTAACATCAAGTCAACCCACTTTACGGAGAACGCCGAACTTTCAAATTATTCTTAATACTGAAAGCACAGCGGGGAAAAGTCACAAACACGGATGCCGGGTGGGGAGGGGATTTACTACTTCTTGACAATCTGGATGACGTCGTGATGGTTGACATTGTTCGTGAGACCAACACGCTGCGGACTGAACTTCACACTGGTTCCCTGCAAAGAAGTTGAGCAAAAGCGTTAGGAGATACAGCGCCTGCCGTCTCACCGAGGTGTAATGGGGGCTTCCAGGCGCAAACTCCCAGGATGAGTCACCTAGTCTCACCAGCACCAACAAGCGCGCATTGCGTCACCTCTTTAAGGTACTGGGGATGCTCCAATCAATCATAGCACGCGAGCACCGACAACACCCTCAGCCAATCAGAAGTATGGGTCGGAACCCAATGCCAGCATAGTGGCAAACGTGGTGTTGGATTAAACTATTTTTTTACGTATCCCATTCTCACATTTCGAGCGGCTGAGGATGAGCAACCGGCGGTTTACTGGATGAAATTTCCAAGACGACGATTCTTGGGATTATTGTACAGGTGTCTGGGATGTCGAGGAGTAGCACTTCTGGTAGTCGCGGGTCCGTCGTGCCTCAGGTAACCCCCCGGTCCTTAGTCCCCCCTAGATGCTCAACTCGCGCGTCTGGCAAAATTAGCTGCAAGCGGCACCGGCCACTCCCTGGCGCTCGACAGGCCGCGGGTAGTAGTAGTAGAAGTAGTAGTGGAAGCAGTAGTAGTATGTAGTAGAAGTAGTAGTAGTCGTAGTAGTAGTAGTAGTCGTAGTAGAAGAAGCTGGGAGGTGAATCAACCGGCGAAAATGCGAATGAAAACCCCGGCAGACAGGGTAGAGGAGGAGGTCCATCTATGCCTGGATCCAACGGCCAGCAAGGCGGTTCCTAGTCCATTGCGCGGATCCCAGCTGCCGATGTCCTGCGGGATGTCCTCAACTGCCGCCCCTCAATCGAAGCCCGGTGGCGCTGGGGACGCCCACTGCACCGCATTCCCAAGACACTTCATAAAATCGTCTCTAATCTCGACATTCATGCTCCCGACATATCCTCTCCTACTCCTCCTTCTTCCTCTTCTTCTTCACCCGCCAGCGAATGAGCTGGCTACATGCATTGTTCAATGAAGACTTTTGGGGATGTTGTACAAGTGGCGGCGTCCCCTGCAGTGCAACATGAATAGGAGGAGGTGGACGTGGTCGCCGCTGCATCGTGGTCGCACTACTAAAGCAACACAGGGGCTGTCAGAGGATGGTTCAACGACAGGTGGCAGCGTCCCCCGCAGTGCCACAGGAAGATTTGGCCGCTGCACCAACCAACATTTAACCGACCCAGCGGGGCTGCTACTCCGGATTATGATGATGCAGGCGTTTTCCGCCAACTGACAGCCTTCAAGTCGCTGGATTATACGCAAACGCCGCTACGCCCGGTTAGGATATTACCATGGAGGTAAACGTCTCTTTCATGATTTAAATCGATTTATCGGAGGCGGTAAAAGGCACCAGAACTAGAAAAAACACTTATCGACGCAAAGGTACGATTATAATTTAATCAAACGCAGTTTAGACGCCAACACGCACTCACCCAGACAAGAGCATACTTGAAATTGTTAGCCAGGGTTCGATGAATGCAATGACACTAGAACGGGAATGATAACAACCAATCAGATGCCTCTATATATCTGATCAATCACACCACTGGTCGTCCAAACACCCCGAGACCTACCACATGCTCCACCGAAGCACCGTTTCGAAGAATAATGCCCTCGTCCAAATCAGGCTTGCCTAGACAAAAAAAACGCTCGTGTCATTGAATCATGTCGGAAAGAGGGCGAAAACCCCCTTGAAACCAATCACTGCTCCACCAGTCGCGCACACCCCCGAGATCATCCCCCGAAAAAGGTCCGCCTCATTCATGCTGCAAGACGTCCAATCTTTCCAATCCAAGGTTTCCCACTAGGCGTCGAAGATACGAGGATTTATTGGACTGGCGCTGCTCTCCAACACCGAAATAATTCGCCGCTGTGCACCACGCACAGAGCTCTAAAACCCCTTCACCATGCCTCGCCCGGATAGCAAGAAAACAAAATAACTCACACCCCTGTTTCTTAGTGTAGATTTGAATGAAATCAAGGTACTCCCACAGTTTCACCAGAAGGTAGTCGAGATTGAGCTCAAGGTTGCAACTGAAAAGGACAGACATATAATCGGATTTTCAACAAGCAGACACTTCGCTGTTTGATGTGCCTTATTATGACCGCAAACAATTTCTTAGCCAAACCATACCATTCGGGATTTTATTTAATTGCTGTATGTCCTTGTCTTATCGGAGGAGATAAGGGGTGAAGACCCGAGTTATAACAAGCTGCCAGAGCGTGTGTGTCGGTACCAATGATAGGTGTAGCGCAATCGATTGATTAAATGCATGTACCGTCCAAATCAGTTCCTACCGAAGGGGAAGTGGACGCGACACCCAGATCACGCTTTCAGTGACCGATACCCGGATGGGATTACCTGGCCGCGAAAAAATTCGAATTTTGCGCGGCATATCCTACTGGAGGATAAACCGGCTTCATTGAGGCTCATCCACTTGTACGGGAGAGTGCCGCACGAATTTAATTGTTTGGTACTAAAACATGTACCTTATGACCACGGAGTCGGGTTCACGGGCCAGTTGGTCGACGTCTTCAAGGGAGATCTGATCGACCTTGTTGTAAACCTAAAACCAATAATAATGTTGAGGCATCACCACCGCCACGACGGCGACAACAACAACGGGAAATAAATAACTCACGTAGAGACACTTGAGGTAGACCCGGTTACCGACGATGACGTCGATTAGCTGGTCCTGACTTATGTCCTCCCGAATGACCACCTCGGCATTGAAGATCTCTGGTTAAGCAGCAAAATTTAAGGATATTTAACAGAGGGGGTGTGGGAAGACAGAAAAACGCAGAAAAAATAGATACTGTATTCGTGGAGAATCAACTGGACCATCTTCTCATTGACGTATGTCAACGGACACATCGCCGTGATTTGCATTCCACCGGTCTTCTTTTGCTACAAATGGAAGTGTGAATAAACGACTCGAATATGGGAGGGTTAAGTGGGAAGGGTTTAAAGGTGAACTTACGTTGAAGTAGACATTGGGTTTACGCTGGTTCAGTCGAATGCCAACGCCCTCCAGTTCCTTTTCCAAGAGTTCGCTAAAACAACAAAAAACAGATAAAATAATTAGAGAGTGGAAACATTTCCTTAATCAAAAGACGCGTATGGCGTAGCAGGAAACATTCATGAAGCCGGTTCATCCTCTATCAGGAGATAGCCACGCGAAAAAAAACAATTGTCGTACCAGAAAAGTGAATATGCAACGAGATGGGTGTATAGATGTGTTCAAGGAGCAGAGCAGCACAAGGATAAATTAAATAAATAATGCTTGATATGAACACATTAACGCCTACCGTTGCAGCATTGGCTTAGCGGCATCCAGCATCATGAGGACAACGTCGGCTGTTCGGGCAACAGCCATAACCTGTCTACCACGGCCCTTGCCTAAAAACGAAAGAAGACAACGAGACAATAACCAATAAAACAGGGCACTTAGCTTAGCCCAAAAGCTGCTCGCGATGCTATTTACCTTGAGAGGCTCCCTCGATGATACCGGGAAGATCGAGCAACTGAATCTTGGCTCCTTCGTACTAAAAGTCGCCTGTTATTACGCCAAAGACCGACAAACCTCAATTACTCCGGGGACGCAGGTGAGTGTCGTGAACTCGTAGGAAGCACATTCACTTTTGGCCGAGGTTAGTAAATTAAGAAGGGTGGATTTTCCTACCGACGGAAATCCGATTAGGGCCACACGGGCGTCACCCGACTTCATAACATCGAAACCATCGCCCTTCTGAGACTTGTCGCTCGGTTTAAGGAGCTCGGCACGGTATTTGGCAAGTTTGGCTTTCAGGAGACCCAGATGGTACTCGGTCGCTTTGTTCTTTTGGGTGCGCGCAATCTCACGCTCTACCTCGGCAACCTTTTCGAGAATACCCATTGCGTATCTATAAATACAGATATTATATAATGTGCATAACACCATAGACGATGACCTTATCGTAAGAGAGAAGCCTGTTTTTTTTTAAATATCAATATAAAACACAGTAACCAATAACAAATGATATTAACCTGTGACATTCGTGTTCGTGACAGAAAATTACTGGGGTAATGCATTGACTCTAGAGTTAATAAAAAAACCAAATTATTGTAGTATTTATATATTTACTAGGTATAAATGTTGGATACACGTTAAGACGATGATTGGGACAACTGAATAGACAGGATGATAGTAAAATTTACTAGCCTTATAAGGAAAGCACGTTACAGATAAAATACACAATTCGGTATATTTATATCAGTGGTTCTGAACATTTGTTCACTTGCGACACACTTGGGATATCTGAAAAGTTTTGCGACACACCTTAAGTAATTAAAAAATATTTTGGTTAAACTTGTTTTTCAACTTTTAAATTTTATATGCATCAATAAAATCCGGGTTCAGTATACTCAACAGTTCTGCAAAATCGAAACGACGCATTCATATGAGTGCACTTTCGAAGCTTAAAATTACACTGCGTTTGTTAAATTAACTGTAGTGTCCCAGTGCGTATGAGATTTAGGAAAATGGGATTAGTTAATTGTAACCTGTATTCCGCCAGAGTATGTCCCCAAACGCCAGTCAACACGGCGAATAAGACGGTGTAACTGGGCGAGTGACCTTTACGTAGGAAGAAAGATTGGTAGTGCACTTACGAAAGAGGATAAAATAGGGAAAGCGATAGACGAAGAAGTTGGAACACAATAACAGCTTTGGGCGAAAATGGGACGGGTCTTTATAATGGGTAACTACCCAGATGTCGGATGTGTGGAGGAGGTTGAGCGGTTGCGGTTGCTAAGAGTTGGGTGAGCGACAGGCATCCTGTATGCAGGGAGAAAGTGAGTTGCCTCACTTTGAGTGGACCAGAGGGTCGTAAACACCACCGTATTGAACTCCGTACCGTCGAAAGATAGCAAGGCGAGATGGCCGCCTCCTATCCGGTCATGTCGTGCAGTACAAAGCGCTAATTTGGAGCCAAGCCAACAATTCACTTTTGCTAGTACGGAGTTGATTAAGCAATACAAGAGAGATAAACAGTCAAAAATAGGGAGAGAGGACTATTTTAGAGAGACTTAAACGAATGTGATATATCGTCGGAAAATGCACAAAAATTCCAGACGTTTGTGAGTTTGAAAATTTGATGGTTTAGTAATGGGACAAATAAAAATTCATGATGGTCAAAGACTAAGTTCGAGGGAATAACTTGGTGTATTATTCGAAGAGCCGGTCGAATATCGTTTATCTAAGACAAGGCGAGTAGGTGAGACGCGTTCTCCTAGTACGAAGAAATCTCACGAGATACCCGTTAGGGTTTTTGTCCTGAAACTCCCTGTCAAAGTCTAATATGTCAATTGCATAGGGTAGTGACATAAGTAGATTTCGTATGACACATTTTAAAAAGTACGACTCTTATCGTGAGAAATGCGAAGAGAATAGACCATTGGCGTCCTTCATTAGTCCATCGAGGCAGTCGGGGTAGTGAGCGTTGCGTCGGGTCTTTGCTCTTCCATTGAAGACGAGGATCCTGTCTCCATAGAAGGTGGCCATGGTTCTTCCGTCGAGGGCGGCTACAGTTTCTTCTCGATCTTTCGGTCGGTCACCAACGTGGCCAACGCCGCGGACATCTCTCTCATCTGGGCCGAGAGAGTCGCAATAGATGTTTCGTCTCCTAATACCGTCTCAGGTAGAGGAGAAGGGTTACCGGGCGTCGAAAGAACCCGGTCAGGAACTTATGAGTTCCTATTGCGTCTCTATGATTTTTCGCGTGTCATTGTCCGAGTGTTGAAAACAACAAATCAGAATCCCCTCAAATTAAAAATTCCATAATCCCACGTCCTTTGCTTTTCACACCCCGAACTTCATTTTAGTGGAATAAAACAAACTTGATATGCGATTAAATTTTTATTTCGTGATTTCACAAAAAGGAATAACGTGTAAATGCGGTGAATTATAAATCGATAATTTGGCTATAAGTCACCTCTTATAATTATCACACTATTGCGTTTTATGAGCTTTGGTGGTACTTAAAGTAGAACTGCTTCCAAATTTCCCTCCTATAAGATGTAAGAACGTTCCTACAGAAGCGTAAAACATATTTACCCACACTCTTTGCATCCTTTGACTCAAATTAACCATCAGCGTGTATCTTCAGACGGTCTGAAGCCACTCAGCCACTTACATTAGCTCTACATTTTCTCGCTCCTTAATCATTTTGCTTGCAACCAATAAGAAACCACCGAGATTAATAAATTGTAGCAATCCCAGCAATGATAAGATCTCTTCTTCGTTATTGTGATATCATTGCATAGGTTAATTAAAATGTATTTTGCTGAAACAAACGCGCTGATTAAGTCATGTCTTAATCGTAATGCAAATTTAATCTAAAGCATTTGAAGTAAAACTTCGACGAGGTATTTGAGGAATTATATGTGCGTAAGTTTTGTGCGCGGGAGAATTAAAAATCATTAATTATGGCAGAGATAACTCGCGATTTTTCCCGAATACCTAGTTTACCTTTTTTATTATCTGATCATAAATGAGTCAAAAAAATTTTCTCTACTTACAACACAGACGTTTATCTCCATTAACTGACTGAATGAAAATAGTTGGAAAGTCGGGTAGAGGTGGGGCGGGGGTGTGTAAGAGCAGGCCAGGGAAGATGGGGTTCACAGGAAAGACAAAAAATTACAAAAATAGACACACTCACGTTCAAACGATTTTCTGGAATTGCATCAGCGCCCTCGCTATCGTCAGAGTTTCTCAGCCCAAATCGTACTACCCGACCGCACACCCAGACAATTTACAACCAAATGTCGAAGTTTCTCTGCCGAGGTCACAACTCCCTGAATGGCTCCAATAAGTCGTTCCATTTCTGGCCCCGAAATCACGGGTTTTGAGGCTAGCGCGGTCGCGGCCCCCATGGAGATATCAAAGCCGGGAGTGGACAGATAACCAGCCACGTCCTTAGTCTGTGCTATGAGACCCTTTAGGGACTCACAGACATAATTCCCAGACACCTCGAGGTCTAATCGGAGCTTTTCGGTGTCGACAGTTAGCACGTCGTCGGAATCAGTTGGCGGAAGATGTTGCAGAGCGGCGGAGAGATTGGCGGCAAGATTGACCAGTTGACTGGAACACCGAAGGAGAAATTTTGCGTTGGCGATCAATACGCCCGCCGTTGGGAGATGGTATCCGCGCGTCTGTCTCGATTCGTTTATTTTTGACTGTAGCAGACACCCCAGAAACTCTTCAGCGGTTCCCCGGACGAGGAGACCGTGGGAATTAAACTGCGCGGCGTAGACATGAAGGAGACCACCCAGATCAGAGGGGTCGGAGGATTCGATGCTGGTGGTCGCACTATCCTCTCTGTCACTTCCTGACAACACACTGAAAAAGTCATCCATGGGTCTGTCTCGTCTGGAGGTCGCGGTCGTCGTGCAATGAGCACCTTCGAAGTCACTCCAGTTCGTTTGAACAGTATCCATTATTGACTGGGTAATTAGGGCGACATGATCAAGAGACAAGTTCAATTCGGCAAGGGCGTTTTGTGGATTGGGATCTTTTAGGCGTTTGAATGCTGAAACTAGTTGACCTTCCCGTTCCTCGGTCAAAGTCTGCCTCTGCTCTTTCAACGCACTCGCAATCTTTGAATCCGACGTTATCACGCTGCTAAGGAGACCATCCAAAGCCCCTAGCTCTGTTGTTAACCCCTGATCCAGATTGTGCATCTTAAAGATCCAGGTCTGTGAAGATTGTCCTTTACCCACTCGCGCCAGAGACGCTACCAATTCCTGCAAGAGGATTCGGATCCTTCCGTGCGTCTGCTGCCAACTTGACAGATCATTTGAGGGTCGCAATATCGGTGATGACGTCACAGCTTCGGAATACGAGGGCACGGGAACTGATCGTGTTCGAATCCAGTCATAGGTAGAGGAAATAGAAGGAGGAGGAGGAGGAGGAGGAGGTGTTGGTGAAGAAGAAGGAGGAGGAGGAGGTGGAGTCAAGGCTTTGGGGGTGTTTTCAGGGCTCCAGGAAGGTGTACAATGGTTCAGGGGAAGTGGTGGAGACGCCTCTTTGTTGAAGGACCAAGTGGCTAGACGGTGAAGCAGGCCGCCGGAAGGTTTGCCACCCGAAGGCCTCGCGGCTTCCGCACAATCGCCAGTTGACGGAGGATCGAGGAAGCGTACTGAGGGTTTGCTGTTGAGGGAAACGTTTCCCGCCTTCCGAATAGTCCGTCGTGGAATGATATCGGCGCCCTGGAGCAAAAAACAACGATATTTGCAGTCATTTAAGGCCTCGCGAGACTACCTTAACCTTCATGCAATACATTCTTAACCGAACAAACAGCCATTAAAACCGATCGATTGATAGGCGTGTCCCCTGAGGGTGATCGGCCCAGAAACCGAATGGAATCACGTGCTGTGTCAGTCTAGATCGCAAATACCTCTGTGGAGTTAGAACCGTTAAATGTAGATTTTGTGCGGCTAGCTTCCACCACAGGATGAACCGACTGCTGCATGTGAAGCTCGGGTCGGTTATATTTCGGATCATCGACAGCCAGTTTCCGCACTACGCGGTAGCCTCCGACAGCCAATAGCGAGAAATCACCCGCGCAGCCATTGGTCCACTTGCGCCTCGTAACTCGACCTCCAGGCATCCAGTTAGCCTCGTTCGGGGTGTCTGTCTGTCGCGAAACAACCAACTCGTCGACCAATCTGCGATATGGCAGTAGGGGTTCACGAGACCGCAGTTTGCGGAGACAAATCGTGAGGTCTCCACAGTAGACCACTACGATCGTTTTCAACGTCGAGGCTGATATTTTTTTATATTTTAATCTTTTTCCCGAAACACCCACAAGAAAGCGTTTGTCGAACCTCATTTTGGGCGTGGAAGATCTATCGTCGAACCGTTAATCCATAATTGTTTACCACATTTGCGAAGAGACAAAAGCACATGGAATAAAAGGGTGAATGAATTAACCGATGCCATAGGATGGGACGGAATTCACCCACGAAGGACGCGAACATTGTCTCAGGGGCTGGTTTAACCGCGGCCTCAAAGCGTTTTGACCAACTGATGGAAGGCCCTTCATCCTAAGCGTAAACAATCGGATGGGAATGGTGACCCAAACTATTTGAACGATGGACCTGCTCAACTGGTTCACCTTGGCGTACATTGGGGGTGCGGGGTGATCATTATTTTCGGATCACATTTTTTTTGGAGCATGGCTTGTATGCCTTTGCTAATTAATGTATTCGACCTAGAACAGGTTCTACGGCAGGTATAGAGAGAAAGCCGTGGCAATGTGAACACTGATGTTATCTGTGTGGGCCGTTTGGATTATCCAGTCAACCGTGTAGTTCAATGACACCGGAGGCAAAGGCCAATCGTGTATGCCGCTAGCGTTTCAAGGTGCCGTCTTCCAATTATTCGCCACAAAAAACCGAATCTCTCTCGAGCAGACGAATCGTTTTACTGCCAAAGATTCTCGAGACTACTGGGCATGCATAAAGTGAATCTCTGCTGACGATTTCGAGTACATGAAACATGCCATTGTTGGATATTGAAGTATTCTGTGGAGGATAAAGATATGATACAAGCATCAACGAGCATGTCCTTGATTGGGCCTTGTGCACGCGTCTCGTTTCGGGGTGGTTAGAAGACTTTTGCCGATTAGACAGATACCTCTATAGTTTCAGTTGGTAAAGGCACTTTTGAATACCTCACAGAACTGTCGGTGGACAGACGAGATTCCAGCTATCCGGGGATGTCAGACAGTCTTCAATCGAGGATTTCCAACACGGATTTGGTCGACTTGAGGCGTAGTGCGACCATCGTTGGAGTCCCGCAAATGCCGTTAAAACGATTTCCAAGGACCAGTGAGAGCGTTCCAATCCCCGCTTCTAGTAGAATGTCTAGTTCAGGGAATCTTCAGGCATCCGCAAAATTCGTCGGGGCATACCTGTTGACGGGTTTACCTCGGAGATATCGGCACCAATGAAGGCACAGCGTTCTGTAACATTTTTCGGGATTTGAGGTTTCAAGCGCGTTTGCTCATCACCTCGGCCGCTAGTTATCATGACGGATCTCTAGAATGTTCTGCGTCTGCTTGGGCTGGGCTGCCAAGCGGTGTTCGAGGGTTTGACAACTTCTGCATGCAGGAAACCACTCGTGGGCGTGTTTAGCGTCACGTGGGAACGGGGCGTTGCCTTGAGTGGCATTACAACAGACCCCACGACCCTTTAAATACAGCGGGTTCAGTCTCGATAAAATGACATCGCCTGTGCACCTTATTGACTAACCCTCCGTGGAAATGTCACCCTTGAAGCTGCCGGTTCATCTTCTTGCGGGAGGATAATGCCGCAGAATAGAAGAAATTTTCGTCGGACCCAGTCATAAAAAGAAAGTGTCGTTTCGGGGTGAAACCCGGCAACCGTGTTGGTACATTGAAAATTCGATGTAGGGTTGGAATTGAAAATTTCTGTTATATCTAACGGGCGGGGGGCGATAATGGTATGCCGACAGGGACCTGCACATCTATCACCAATTAAGGCTGGCTACCGGCCAGTAGGGCCATTCTGGACACGAATAGGCGGGAGACCATTGGATCACGGTGAATTTCGTGAATTTCGTGAATTTACGTTTGTTTAATCTGTCCACAACGCTGCAATGGCTATAATCGATGCGAAATACTGAAACAAAACACCAAAACAACAAAAGAGGTTTGAATAATCCAAAATCCACTGTTCTAGAACATCTATAGAACATATATCGAATTCGCTGACAGTTTTATAGCCATGCCGAAAAGGAGTGAATCTGATTGAACAGGTAAAAGAATCTAGGGCATTAAGAATTAGATTTTTTAATATTATTTAAGATCAAAATATGATGGACAGATTGACATGGTTTTCGTGGGCAAAAACATGGAGATCAGCAACCCGACCCGTTCGCTACTTCAATCGATAAAAAAAATGGGACGCACATTTATCGCGTAGACGACCTCGAAATGCGGAGGTTATTTTAATATGCGCTTTTAATCGCGAACAAAAATATTAATGCCCATGTTATCGGGTGTTTTTCGAAACTTGAACTGCCAAGTCCAATCCTCCAGCAGACATGGCTGTGGTTTTTTAATCGATCTTCTAAATCATTTACAAGTTTGCATACGACACTCATACAAGTTTCGCTCACGTAAACCTATCCCAGATAGGGTTTGTTTACCTGACATAACACTATTTCAGATTAGAGTACAAATGTTAATTACAGGTTGACCCGAGTCATCTAAAAATACGCAATTAACGCTGGTCGTACTGCGCACAGACTGTAGTGCTTTTCGGTAAACAGAAACAATTTGGCATTTCGTATGAGCACATAAGACGCACGCAGATGCAAAAATACACCGGACAAACTCGAAAGATGCGACGTTTATGCATAAATTTCAATTTAATAACAATAGTATTCCAAAACACGACTTCAGCGTGTTCGAATATAACCCGCGACAGTTAATCGCATCGACCCACTTTATGTTAACAACCTTCCCCCATGATAAAAATTTCATTGGCGCATCTCGTTCACGTAGTTTCTGGCTTGTTTATGTTACAATTAGGAAGGCAATTACCAGTCGCGGTACATGTGGATTACGCGAAAGAATCCACTTTTTCACACATTCAAACGAGGGGGAATTTCGTGCCGGCCTAAATACGATTATTGGAGAAAACTGTTTTTTTCGTGCGGCCGTCTCCTGCTTGAGGATAGGCCGGATTCTGGATGTCCCGTGGGAATCATTTATAGGTGGCGGCGTCCACGACAGTCCCTCCCGAAGAGGAGGAGGTGGTGGAAGTGGAAGTGGCCGCACTGTGTGGAATTCGGGCTGGATGGATTCCGCAAGACGATTTTCGCAACCCACCAGCCTCCAATTCGCCCGATCACAGGCACACGCCGCAGCTTCCGGCGAATTTCGGGTGGCCCGACGTGGGGGTTGATCCCAGGGTGACGCACGAAAAGAGTTATTGTTAGATCTCCCAACACGGAATCGGAACAAAACTCGTGTTCGATATTGCTCTTATTTCAGTGGCTCGAAGTGGAACGATAAGGAACGGTTCCTGGAAATGACGATAAAAAAATGGGATAACCTACTAAACAAGTTGTCATTCCAGCGGAGATTTAGGTATTAAAACCGGGATGTAGTCGGTTTACCAATAACATGTAGGGAAGCTGAGCTATAATCGGTCCTTCCAGTAAGTCGCAACCTGCCAAGGCTTGTGAGTCAACAGCTCGTAAGAAACCGAGCTATAGTCGTTCCTTCCAGTCCCAATGTTCAGTGATTGTGAATAAAACACCATCCGAAGGTATGACTAGTGAGTTTGGCTTAAATGAACCAATCGACTAGTGGTGGGTGGTTTGGTATAATACAGGCTCTCGGTCAATCAAAAAAGTCGAACAAGAAGGGCGTAGGTGTCGTTGGGGGCTGGTCCCACAGACACGATCTGTCGGTCGTGTCCAAATAGGGGTGAAAGTGTCAGCTTAGGGCTGGCGATCATGTTTGATCAAACGCTAAACGAAATAGGTGGAACCTATAACAGATTCAACACATTTGTTGCTAATCGCGGGAACTGTTTGGCGTAGCCAAAACAGTACTGAATCTACCTTTATTTATTGTATTTTTTAGAGCATTTTGTTTTAATTCCTAATGTGAACATGAGGTAAAAGTGAAAAAAAGCACATCTGTTGCACTCTGCCATGTGACTAATGACGCCACACGTTGCTGGTGAATTAGAAGGGTGAAATGCGGAATAAAGTGCTTTTCCTCGTCCGAGGAAAAAACATGCTGTTGTGGAAACTAGCATTTTCCCAAAGGTTTCCGTAAAATGGGCACTCTTTTTTCTACAGCCATTTCAGTGAACGCTGTGTTGACGTGTGTTAGACGACAATTGGTTGATCAATTCCATTGATCGCGTGTACTCAACAGGATACGCGACGTGGTGAAATAATTGCAGCATTTTTATATATATTTTCCGCACCATTTAATGGTTGTCTAACGAAGGAACGCAATCAGGACACGTGTTGTCACTGACCATAACTGATTGTTATCTGTCTTTAGGCCGTGCAATCCATAGGTGGATTGATGCAATCAACATTGTCTAGCGAAACAATGGATCAAGAAGACCTCCACACCACGAAAGGAGCATTGAGATGGCGAAGGAGGGGAGCGATTAGAAGCTGGATGTGTACACATTTTCATCTTTTTAGTTTGAGTACAGTTCATGTAAGTTGAATGGCGGGCGGCGGTCATTGGATAATCGGAGCAACCAATCACGGCAAGAGGGCGATAGTAGTTTGAGTCACGGTAAAAGAATATTTATAGCTGACGATGACAATGAATATATTAAAGATATTTAATGTTTAATGATTTGCTGGGAAATAAATCTAGAATACCAGTTCTAACACCCCTTCGGATAGACCGATAAACGGGTTGACGATAAATAACTCTGACAACGGCGAGCGTGCTCTGTCTTGTATTTACCGATAATCGGAAAAGTCAAGGAATCAAACTTAAATTTTCTGGGAGGATTCGCTAATTGTGCGTGTTTTGAGAAAATAGATTTTCAATAAATGATGAGACAGGCAATTCATAACGCAATTAATCCCGTGAGGTCCCAAATTGGTGGAGGATACTTCCATCATCTAGGAAACCTAAACCCGTCTCAGACCCGAACCACAGCATTTAAACAAATTAAGTGGCTCAGATGCGTTTAGAAGAAAAGTTAATTGTCATACATCGATAGGGATTTTTGAAATTCAAAATGATAAAATCAAAACAAAACCGAAAATAAATATGCGTTGTTTTAATCGTTGATGCTGCAATGAGAAATAGCAGTGTGCATGGCATGTAATACAGCAACTTTCAGTGCGTGCAACTAATCAAAGCTGTGGACCTGGCGATCCTATTCTACGGCAAAACCAAGCAACCAGTAACATATATTTGATAGGTGGGAGATGGGAGGATGGGGGAGGGGAGAACGGTGGCAATTAAATGTGATTAGAACGAGAAAAGCACATTTACTATTGATTGAACACTGCATTTTAATTGGCTGAAATAAGAGTTACTTGTTCGTGTAAATGGAGCGATTCAAAAAGTTAGTTTGTGCCCAATGATTGGTCCGAATGATTTATTTGTCGAAATCCGGGAAATTATTAATTTTACTGTAACACCCTTTATTTTACGGTGATGTTTTACCCTTGTAAGAGGAACCCGGTCGAATCAGAAAGAACGAGCTTCGTTTTCACGCCAGGCATCCACGCGCATTGCTCATATTGCGGGTCTTCAGCAACACCCTGATCCTGATGCTCCCTCGCAATAATCAGCGTTGCGTCTGAATATACACGACGCAACATTCCACACCCTCAACCGTGTAAACTTATCCCTCAGCTAAGCTTTTCAGTGATACACTTCTGTTTAGTCAATCTACGCATTTTATTTATGTGGCTGTTTTATCATCTGGTCGGTTGAGTATCCGTTTTCTGCGAAGCCCTCTACACTACATCATTTATTGGCCATAGCCATTTTCAAGGTCACCAGCACGGATGCATGACTATTCAATGTTTGCATTGTAATCATCTTTTTTTACAATGAATCAATCATTATTAGTGTTTTAATTAACTATATAAAGGCATTCCAACATTGAGTTGGATATTTTTTGTTGCGCAAATAACGAAAAAAACAGCCTAGACCTTTCCATTACGATGATTCCCCGGGTTTGATATAATTAATTTCCGACAGCCTCTGTAGCCTTTTAACCTTTAAAGAAACATGCCCTTGCATGTCTTCTATTGGTCTGTCAGGTTGCCGAACACGCCAAACTGTTGCCTGCGCTCATGCCAGTTTTTGAAGGTTTATGGAATGCACTTTAGGACTGTGCGATTTTAATGGCCGATATTACTACGCATAGCAACTAAGTGCAATCAGCATTCTCCCCTGCTAGCTAAATGTTCGGTGTTGGCGATAAAAGTGATTTCGTTTTTCAAAAATTAATTAAATTTATTATTAAATTGCATGAAATGAGGCGGTAAGCGTGACTGGACGATGAAATAACCTGGTTCGAAATCGCTCTCAATTTGCCAATTCGATTTTTGACGATTCATTTGCTCTGTAGATTCTAGCACAACCTTTGGTTGCCTTGGTTTATTGTTCACCAGTCAGATCAGAGACAAAAAAACGAAATTGTTGAAAACAAACCGCCTTTGCAACCGACAGGCAATGTCTGCTGTGTCGACAATCTCGATTCATTGTAGAAAGCACAAACAAATTGATCTTAAAGTGACAGTCTCCCATACGCCAGCTTTAGTCAGCCAACGGATTATTCGGTCAAAGATTCTTGGGATGTTTTACTGCTGACGGTGTTCCACTGACACCCGAAGAGAAGGCGGAAGTGACCACTGCGTCATCCAATACTTAATCAACATCCAGGGTCCACACGTTTGACCCAAACTGGTTTAATAGCAGCCGGTTTCCGACATCCAACAGCCTCAAAAGCGGCTTGATTACCGAGGCCCGACCTCGTGGTCTTCATAAACACTTAGGCAAGCTATGTTAATTCTATAAATATGCATTGGGGTTTAATACAGTTCTTCTGCGACATAAAATAGTTTCTTACGCCCAAATTTGTTACATTAGACATAAAGGGAGCATCGCTCACCCCCTACTGCCTGTAATCGCATTATGCCTGGTTCATTGGCTCATTCAAAAATACCCGCCGGCACACAATACTGTGGGCTAATAAGCTTTTTGACAACCCCAGATACTAGGAATAATTGATTGGGCATAAACGACATTGTTTTTTTTTAAATGCGCTCCAATTACGGTCAATTTAAGTAAATTTTAAAACAAAATAATCTTTAAATCTCCACTCAATATAAAACTAAAATCCTAATTAGGTTCGAAATACGGCGTATGGTTAACTTTTACACATAATTACCTACCGTATTTATGTTGTAGTCCGAGTTGGTATCGAGAAGGAGGGGAAACTTGCTCGAAGACTTGGTGAGGCTTTTTTCGGGAATATCTTTTCCCGGACTGGCGAGAGGATTGGACGTGACGCCTCGTGATCGCTGCGAAGGCGTTGGGGAACAATTGCGACTGCTGCCACCTGCCTCTCCTCCGATTGGATAATTTTCGTAGAAATTCGCGTAGACCGACAACATAGACTTCTCCATGGGGTTGTTTGAGTTTTGACGGTGTGGGCTACTGGGGGGATGTACGGGGGGAGGTGGAGGGGAGGAGGCTGACGAGGAGGCTGATGATGTGGATGGTTGGGGTATCGGGGGGTTCGGTGTGTGTGCCTGCCCTGCTGAGGAGAAGGGCGTTATGTCAATCACCAGCGGGAAGTCATCATAGGGATCGGGAGATTCGTCAACGCGTTTAGGTATCAGGTCAGTGATGACATTTTTCTTGGGCTGAAATTAAAAAACAAATTAAGGCGATAATTTGACAATAAATATCCAGTCGCGAAACCGTTGATGCCGGTTACAACTAACACCAGTTGACTAGCGCTATTATTTAATCCTAGTTCCGATTTAACCAACATTCTTGACGTTTGGGGAAGAACACGCAATTGTTTACTGATCACCTGGCACTATTTTAAAATCACGCCTGCGAAACCATGACGGAAATTGATAGAGAAAGCAGTAAAACAATTCATCTCCGAATGTATAACATCATTCATTGTATGTATTGATGCTACATTCTCTGCATTATTTTCCATCGCTTTTGATTATATGAATGAACGGTGTTACCACCACAACCAAAGTTTTTATATGTATAATTAGAGTTAAGTTGAATACCTTGCTTTTCTAAACAATTATAGTCGTCACAACTAGAGGTGAAAACGATGTTTCCCAAAACGATTGTGACGGAACGTTGGCACAATCGATAAACAATGCAATCATGGTAAAGTGTTGTAGTTCGACAAATGAGTTTCAAAATCCAACGCAGTAAAGGTAAGCATTGTTTCGTTGCATTAAATTGATTAATCAGTCAGAACCATAATTGCAGAGCACACTGCCTCAGGCATCATGACATTGAAACGTGGTGTACACAGCTGGGACACTTTTACGGCCCTTTTGGGGCACTACTGGGAACATTCTCTGACCCTACGAAATCACCGGGTCCCTTCTCATGACCGCTCCCCGAGTTACCCTTCCCAAAAGCTCCGAACCTATCGGAAGCCATCCGATACCCATTGAAACCCTTCCCGTGACGCTAAAACACCACCGAAACCTTTTCTAGTAAGTGAAGGCGCGTTTGAGAACCCTTCTTGATGAAAGGTCACCATCGAAAAACCGTCGTACTACGCTACCACTTATCCGGGACACGCCTTTAACGCTGCTATTCATACTTATTTGGGGATATTTTATGCAGCATCCCTTCACCCGTCACGGACGACCATACCTTCCATACGGATTTTCTGATGCGATGATATTCATATCACTTCTCCCAATCACACAAACGACGACTCACAGACGCAAACTCGCATTGAAGGTTTAAAATATTTCCCAGAATCTTCTTGCAAAACCCTTACGATGCAGGTTTATCTTCTAGTGGGAGATTTGGATTGGATGGCGTTACACACCCAGGGAGAAAAACACTCGACAGTCTGGACAATTGGGGTCATTCAGTCACAGCTTCTGGAATTCCCACTTACGTATGGGCATTTCAGACCATTCAGGACATTTACGGGTACCCACGACCAATACAAAAGACAAGCGAGTCGTGGGTCGCGTTTCCTTTGACCGTCTAACCGTATTAACGGCTGCCTTTAAACAGCCAAACGAACGATTGCAGAACCTCTCCAGCTTGACACAATGAAAAACCGGTCCTCTCCGTAATCTCTATATGCTGCTCCACGCCAGCGCTATGCGAGTCGATTCGTGTGGCGGGCTCTACGGTTAGAATTCATCACCGTTCTTCCACATTTAAGAACAGATTTTGGATCGCAAATTTCCCATGGCAATACCCATACACCGTTGCAAGACGACTATGTCTATGCGGGCAGATAAATGTGCTATTCTAGAGCCTAAAGTGCTTGGTATTTCGGTAGCGCCATAACCAGTTAATATGTGCTTAATTAGATGATCGAAACCCCATTTAGGGAAGCCGGAAATTCCGTCGGTAATTTGTTTTACGATTCTCCATTTGGGAAAAGGCAATCCACGACGTTCCGTGGCTATACAATTTTATTGATTCTTTACGCAATCTCTAGCCGACAATAATTAATTAATTATGGTTCATAAACGCGATATGGATGAACTTAATTGTAACGATTGGCGTGGTTAAAATGTTGCGTAACGCATATTTCCATCAACATAAACGTCTGTTAAGCGTCTCTATTTAGGTATTGCATTAAAGGAAAGGGGTTTCGGCATTCACATAAAAGCAAAATTAAAGTTTTTGTAAACCGCTGACAGACAAGCGGACCAAATGTACAGGTCTAGCCTTCGAATACACCAATGACAGATAAAATCCGCCGTTATAAAACAAGTTTAACATACCAACCAGGCAAATAATCGCCAATCGTATATCGAGGAAGATTTAAGTATGGTAAACAAACACAAATCATATTTTTTTATGCGAAACAACGAAAATAGCATACCGTCACAGCGCCCAAAATTTCCAGCCGGTTTCCAGGTGCGATTCCGACCTTTCTGGCCATGCTGCAAATCCACCAACCTTCGAATCCCACGGGATCCTTCTTCAAAACCGTCAGGACATCTCCACGAGAAAAGCTTAGTTCCTGAGCTACTTCGGCACTGTTGTCAAAGAGAGCTCTGGCCAGAATTGTTGTTTCGATAGAGGCAGCTGGCGATATGGGTGTGGATGTAGTAGCAGCAGCAATAGTATTGGCAGTCTTGGTATTATTACCGCCAGCGCTGCTGTTGGTTTTGTCATGTCTGACCTTGATACTGTCCATTTTTGTTTAAATCTCGCCACACTCGTGCATGGTGAAGCTTCTCCCCTCAGAACTGATAGAACGCGGTGGAAACGCACTAGCAACAACCAGTAGATACAAACACACACACACACACACGAACGAGAAAGCAACCTAACTGAAACCAAAATTGAGTGTGTGGCACGCGGGCATGAAGCGAAAGAACGCGCGCGGTAACAGGTACTGGGGATTGCAACACAAACACGCACGCACGCACGCATCACCTTGGCGTGCGCGATAGCCAATCATCCGTCTTCGATCATGAACCAATCAGGTGAGGCGTTCGTCAAACCCTCGCTGAGTTGTGCTTTGGGAGTTTTGTTGCCGTTTTCCCGTGCGGCTGTTTTCGTGTGTGTGTGGGTGGCTCGCCACCTGCAAGTGCTGGAATGGTTTTGTCCCCCAAAATGCCAAATGCTCGATCAATGCCAAGCCCGATGGGGTGGAGGGGAGGGATATTTTGGCGTGAGGGAGTCGAATATCTTCCGACTGCTGGCAACATTGATAGACTGCCAGGGAACCATTTATAACAAATAATACTCTTTCTCGGGAGTAAAATGTAGTCTTGTTCTTCTTTAGTTATGTAGGCTTTTTATTCAGTATTATATTAATCCACCATTATCTGGGGTAAAATATAAAATGGGTTTATCTTTTCATGAATCTAGAGCTTTCGGTGGGTAAATTAGTGTCATGATTGGTTAAAGTCAACTGCGGCACTGAACCGGTGAAGTTTTCGCGCGAAACGGTGTGTAGGGGGGATTCTCGGATTCCCTTTGACAGCAGGAAGGTGTGTGCTTAGTCACAATAAATCGTGCAGTATGACCTTCAAGGCGGGAATTTCACCGTAATTTGTTTGGCTCAACACATCATTATGTTTGGTGGATTTCGATAGAGACTACTCACAATCACAGACAGTAGAAGAAAAAGGTGATCTTCCCGATTAACCCGATTACTACTGCTACCACTACCACTACCACTAACACGACTACTTCTGCTGCTGATTTGACCAGCCACCAGAATCGACTATAGTAACGGGTTCGCAATAAGTGTTTAATACGGAAATGATAATAGAGGTCATAATGATGGATTTCGAAGGTTTTAAAACTGATTTATTCTTGATTTATCGGTAAGATATTTGTCTCAGTCCATCACGAACATCATATTTTTAGTAAGTCAAGCGCATTAATCACTCGCTAATTCGAGTTTTTACAAATGTAACATGGTCGGAAAGAGTTCATTTAAATAAACGAGTTACAAAAAGGAAAATTGGGGAAATACAACGGAGATTAACAATAATTTTAAAATTCCATAACAACTACTAATTCTTAAATTAATTATTTAGTGCTCCGTATAATGAATAATATCAGATTCAGTCGTCATCTCATCACGCTTCATAGTTCGGTTCTGCAATCCCATAATTCTGCTTTAACTCGTAAAATACAGCAATCTACCTTACGGAGAAGGAAGAGGTATAGAAGGATTAAACTACCGAAGACGTAATTCGAGCTCGGATTAACTTAATCCCAATTTGTAAAAATGAAATTGATCAAATATTTTACTGTAATGAACCAAATAAGAACAATGTGGCTTGCTACATTTATTCTTCGCTGAATTCGTATTTATTATCGATATAGAATGTTCATACCGATTCGTCCTGCGGTAAATCAGATTACCGCTCCCAGAACTAATAAACACTACTTCAAAATGGTGGGTGTTATTTGTTTGTTCAAGTGGACATAACTAGATTACACCTGATTGGTTTCCTGTGTATATGAGTCATGGCAAGCTCGTGCGTGGGCGTGAAGCAGATATCTTTTTTAAATGGTTTTTGTTAAGTAACATTTCATCTACAAATAAAACGCTAGGTTACTACTTTTAATAATGATATTTCCGATAAAATAATATATTAATTACGGTTAAGGGAACAAAACCGTTCACATGCAAATAAATTAGGAATACAATTCGTGAAAACGTGCATTTTAACTACATTAATGTTGTTCATCTTTTTGATCATGTTTTTTTGATGTAACAGAAAATTGAAGTCTGCTATAATCGTGGTAGAAATAAGACTAAAACATCACAAAAACTAGATGCAAAGATTTATTGGATGCAATAAAAGTAGGATTCCAAGATCTAGCGATCAAATGTCAATGAAAATCCGGTACCTATTCCTCCAGATCTGTGTGACAGTGAGGAATCTGATTGCCACAAGTCGGAAATTACGCCGTTTTTGAGAGGCAGGATTTCGGCTGTTGGAATTTAAGGAGCCAGTGATTACGGGGTATTGGGAATAATTTCAGTCAATTGCTTAAAATGCATTTCGAAATCAGAAAATAGAAAATTTATAGATGCCAACCGACCTGAACGAGGTTATAAAGCGCGCACCGGATATGATGGCCTGGTTGTATATTTATGGTGAGCTAATATATAATGCTACTTAATATAAATAGGCAAAGAGTAATTTCTTGGATACAAAATGTGATGCCGAGTATCACAACCAAAACACACCAGATTTGTTTTTAGAATGTAGTAATGGGTGCGTTCCAGGAAGGCAAAATTAATACAAGACGCAATTCATGTAGAATATGTATATATAGAGATAGCAACGTTGATATTTAATACCAAAAATGCATGAGAGAAGCTTTGGGTTTCTAGGGAGAAAGGAGGATGTTGTAGTGCCGTGTAGTTTATCCATCGTGGCGTCCTTTTGAGAGGGAGAAAGAGCGAGTTACTTCACTAACGAAGCGCCAGATAGTAACTATAGCCATCATAGAGGAGATTACCGCGCCCTGAAAAGAGACCAGTATAATATGGCGACCTCCTATTGGCTAATATTGGTTCGGTGTCGTGGTTTTCCACCAATCTTCGCACTTTTCGTTAAATCTATGCTGTACCGTTTTGTTCACAAAAGAGCGGTTATCCATTCACAATACACACCAATTCTGCAGAACAACCGACTAGTAACTTTATAATGCTGAAAGTGATGGTGATTACAGATTTAGAAGCGATTGGATATTATTGTGATTGCCTTATTACGCCTACGAGAACAAACCAGTCTTGTTAGCATTTCTTAATCAGCTTTTGTTTATACAATAATTGTAATATTTGTTATCTTTTGGTGAAAAGAATTCGATTCGGGCGTGTTTTGAAGCCTTGCAAAAGTTATCGAACAGTCGGGAAACAATTCTTCAGAATATCGTTTTACTACTTACTGTAAGTAGTCGGGTTACGTGTTTGCCCTGACTGTTCGTTGAAAACCGTGAATGGGATTTGTGGTATTTTTTCAAAAAAGATATCTGCAATGATCTGAAACGTTCTGATTGTCAAACATTTTTAAAAATCCAAGTAAACCCGTCGAAATAACGCCGGGATTTGTTTGCGGTCGATGAAGTCAGACTGACTGTCTGTGATACATAATTCTCCAGACGATTTGGGGTACAGGTGGTCGATTAATCGCTTAAAACGGTACTCAACCGGAACAGTCATGACCAATTGGAATTGCAGTTAATTTAAACAAAATTTGATTATGGTAGGCAATCACAATTTGATGAAAGCACATTTTCTTGAAAAGGAAAGATTATACCTGTTGAAACCACATCCCAGGGTAGTTGCCCAATTTATGGGTATGTTACTAATAATTATTATTATTTTATTCCCTTTATTAAGGAAACGAGGGCTAACACTTTCAGCATTAAAAAGTTACAAAAAATACTAGAAGAGGCGATTGTGTATAGAAAGTGACGAATAATTCAATACAAATAAACGAAATAAACGTGACGTCACTTTGTTTAAACACATCACACTTTCTAAGTTCGTGTACGCTGTACTGTCTGTCGACCATTCACGTGGTTTCACTTACCCTCCAATTATTTTGCTATTAAACGGTTTTGAGACCTTTCGACTTTCTCCATATTAGTTGAGGACACTGAAAGGCATATTTACTCCCAACGCCTTACATCTCTTCCTCCTCCTCATCATCATTCCCCTTCCTCTGTCGTCTAGTCTGCTACCGGGATCTGCTGAAAATGATGGTGAAACGAGTGATTCACTAAGAAATTGTGCTCCCAGCTACCTGCGTATGGTCTAGCTCACCTGACGAGCGGTTTATCGGTGTGTGTGCGACGGACGGTCTGGTGAGAGAACGGTATTCTGCGTAATCGCCGTCGGTTCTGCTGCGTTTCGATACAATATTAAATGGTGCAGACAAGTGTAGCTGAGAAGCGAGTCTGAAAGCGGAATACGAATTCCGTTGATAATGGCGATGATGAGGTAGAAGAAGAGGCTTGTCATGAATTTCATCCGCCGTTGGAAGAGCAGTTCGGTGGGAACCTCGATTCATTAATTCGTTTATCGATATCCGCGCCCAACGCGCCTCGGCAGGTATGTGTCTGAAGTCAGGCCACATATCTACCACAGCATATGTTCGCACTTTGTGCAGCTATCCCCACTGGAGTCGCGTCTAATTACATTAGCATAAAGTCTCGGGAATGCGGTACACAGGACTTCCTCAATACCGCCTGCCTTTGATCGGGGGTCGACTAAAGCCTTCACGCACCATCAAGACCATTGGATGCTGGACCAGACCTCCACTCAACTGGGGGGAGGGGTGGTTTGGGTTCCCGTCTGCTCAGTTAGTGGTGAGATTTACCGGAGTGTGGGAACAATCGATACCAACGACAAGTACATTCTCATTGACGCGCGCGCAGAAATTCGAAATGCGTCAACTATAACAATGGTTGTACTCATCGGCTATGTCGTTAATAATCCAATATAAACGCCTGTCCCCGGGGGTATGTGATCTAGGAAAATGGGATTAGGAAATGGTCACCTGTATTCCACTAGAGCAGTGGTTCTCACACTTTTTTCACTTGCGACGAACTTGGGATATCTGAGACGTTTTGCGACACACCGTAAGTAATAAAAAAATATATTTTGTTTAAACTTTATTTTCATAGTTACTATGACGTCACTTGGAAAAAATTGGAAAAACGCGGTAAATTCAGTTACAAAAAATAAAAATAAAATTAAGATTCAAATATGAACGTACATCTATTTGAATTTAAATACAAGCTGAATTATAAGTTAGAAAAGAAATGTTGGAGTTCAAAAACCCCAGCATTTTTGAATGTTTTTCAAAAATCTCGTGACACACCTGCGAATCTATCGCGACACACAGGTTGAGAAACACTGCACTAGAGGATGTCCCCAAACGTCAGTCAACACGACGAATAAGACGCCTTAACTGGATGAGTGACCTTTCCTTATGAAGGAAGATTGGTAGAAGGTACACGCATCGTGTAAGTGCACTTACGAAAGAGGATATAATAATGAAAGCGATAGACGAAGAAGTTGGGACACATTTGGAGCTTTGGGCGTTAATGGGACGGGTCCTTTAAACGGGTAACTACCCAGCTGGTTCATAGTGTGGGAGAAGGGAGGATGTCGCTGTAGGATGTGTGGAGGAGGTTGAGTGGCTGTGGTTGCGGAGGTTTGGGAGAGCGAAAGGCGTCCTGTATGCGGGGAGAAAGTGAGTTGCCTCACTTTGAGTGGATCAGAGGGTCGTTAACACCATCGTTTCGCACTCCGTGCCATCAAAAGATAGCAAGGAAAACGGGCCGCCTCCTGTAGGGCCACGTCGAGCATTACACGAAAGCCAATCAAATTGGGCGCCGGGCCGGTCGAGGGACGCTAACATTCCATACGAATTGAGGCACAAAACGCAATCATTACCTGCGAGGAAACTAGACGGGAAAACTCGACCTTAAAGGGGTTCCTAGCCAATTAAAAAATACGAATTTGTCCATTTCATGGAAAGAAAGTCAATATATATTTGAGAAATCTAGAGGAATTTACCAATCCTATTAAAATTGTGTCGTGATAGACCCACGACCTGTCAGATGTTTCGCTCTTCCCATGGGAGGATTCCGACCTAACGAAAGTCAGACCTTCGATGAGAGGGCTGTGGGGATTAATTAAACATAAGAAAACACGTCTAATGGAGGAACTGTGTATTCAGACAGACGCCTTGAAATACAATTATGAATAGTGATGCGAGTTATAACAAATGCGTCAGGTGCTCGCAATAGATAAACCACCTGGCTGCCATAAGTGTTTGTAGAAGGTGGGATGTCGCTGTCGTCATTTCGACTCGAGGGGAAGACAGTTGGAGCTGTATGCGATGCCTTGGCGAAAATTCGGTTTGGAGTGAGAACGCAGGTTGCCTCATTCTTGATTAACCCGATAACAAATATTGCCATCATGGGGAATAACCAGGCGTTTATATTTTTAATGCGATGGGTGGGCTTGCTTTCGAGAGCAAATAAAGTTGAAACGTGGCTCTAATGTTGACAAACAAACACGCATTTCGTCGTCAAGTCGAAGGAGTCGCACTCTCTTTTTTTATTTGATTTCAGTCAAAGCTGAAAATCCGAATTCACAAAACCATGAAGACGCGAACGGCAAAATGATCTTGACTGCTTTCAAACGGAGAGCTGGAGACAACTGCTTCAGGGAGAGCCAAAATTCGTCCAAACCTTTTTCGGCGAATCCCAGTCGATGGAATTTGTCAGTTCTCAACTCGATCAGCTCTTCTTCCTCTTCACACGAAAGATTTGATGTCTCGTTGCTTCCAAACGGGTTGATCACCCAGTCATATTCGTCGATAGAAAGTGATGGAAAATAATGGTGAATTGCTAATTGAAGACTTATCAGTGTGGACATGATGTCATCAGCGACTTTGCTATTCAACTAAAAAAATAATTAAATTAAGATTCAAATATGAACGTATATCTATTTGAATTTAAATACAAGCTGAATTATAAGTTAGAAAATAAATGTCGGAGTTCAAAAACCCCAGCATTTTTGAATATTTTGGTGTGTCGCGACACACAGATTGAGAAACACTGCATTAGTGGGATGATTGAGGCGGCATGCCACGTTTTGTAGAAGTGTGATATTTGTGATTTATTCAGGTTAAATCATGAGATGCTTATTCTACATTAGCATGCGATGGAAATTTCGGACCCCTATTGATCATTGACGTCGAATAATACTAAGAATAATCGTAGAGATCGCAATATTCTAATCTATTCATTTGAATGAAGACCGATATTGTTACACCACTTAGTTACTAAGACGATATTTCGGAGTTCTATGTACTTCTGTCGTCGTTTCGTAAATCGTTTCAACAGACAGGTAACAGACTGCAACGTTGTAGGAGCCGCGATCCATATGTTTAAGTGAACTTTGTTGTCCGGTTCGAACTTTGGACACGCTGCCCAAGTCTGACGTTGTTCTTGACCGAGATTGAGACACCGATCTGATTTCTACACACGCTTTTGGGACACATCAAGTAAGATTATACTCTTATTTCCTTAAGTCATGAATCGTGGCGTACGTTTTGACCAGAGGTCTCAGCAACTACTAATAGGCAAAGTTGAATGGTAATAAAACATACCGAGTAAAGGAAACCTGCCGGACTCAAGGAAACGTTAAAACGCCCAGTGCTTAAGCGGTGTCAATCTAGAGTGAGGCCTCTTACTCCACAGCTTGTCTAGACTTCTTTATGTCAGATTTCTGCCACTGGAACGACGTCAAAACAGATTGCCTCCTACGTTGGTTTGTCGTGACGAAATTGAGGATTGACCTTAATTTGTTTAATTCAAATTCAATTAATACCAAACGGATTATTTTAGTCTTGAAGACACCCAAGTGCTCTCAAAGCCGATTTTGAGTTGAAATATTAATGGGAATAACGTCTATTACTGCCTAGTGCACACTCTTGGTAATTTTCGACCAGCTCACTTCAGTCACTTCACTTGACGCCCACAACCACACCCACCCACACCCACATTAGTACAATTATGCATTCTTATTTTGCCAAACTATGAATCACTAGTTTACTGACGCGACCACCGCACCAACCGTATAATAGGAATTGTCGGTGAACAGATGGCGAAATAATCAAACTGTAAAAAACACAATTGCAGAACAGGTGGTAGGAATAAGAAGTCGCATTTTGAAAAGAGGTCTATACTTAACCATTGTAGGACCTGTTGGCATATAATAAATATGGAGTGCGACCAGAGATTTCTTGAGGCAGTTGCCCGATCACCGGTTTAGTCATTACGATCACCAATCCTCTTTTTGAGGGTTATTGCTTGCGCTTGTTATGGAAAGAGCCTTTCAAGGGCCGCCTTTAAGCGAATATACTTGAAGGCCTTAATTTGCCGCTCTTGCAAATTTGACTCCTTGTTGATTCGTTTACTTCGTACAAATAGAGCGAATACCAAAGTAATCTTGCACAAACAGGTTACGAGACCATTGGCATGTCTGGCAAAACGCGTTTGCCGAACAGTCTGCATATTTCCAGGATCATACGTGACCTTCTGGTAACCTTACATCCCGAGTCTTTCGTGTTTTTTGTGCCAACGTATTCTGGATTTCCTTTCGTTGTCCGACGATTACATGCCAGCAACATTTAAAGTGAAAATCTTTTTTTGTTATAATCACCAATTAAGGCATCCATGCTTTTATTTGTTAATGGAAGTGCTTTTCGTCCTCATAATTTCAATGTAGCCATTCTAGTGTTGCTTTTTGTGCTGATGTCTTACCTCAAATCTTGCATGACGGCAACAACGTATATTAGATGGCCCATCAACTCCCCTCTATTCAATGTAGTCTAAAGTTAAATCTCTTCGACTAATGCGTAGCCTATACCGTTCAAAGACAACAAAAAACGACGGCTTATCGCAATTCGGTAATTCCGTAATTGTCCCCATTTTTAGTTTAACTAGAGCAGGTGAAGCCGACTCTTTTGATTTCTATCCTTGCATGAGAGCAGCATTGACCAACAGCCGTGCTAATCAATGGCGCGATCGGACGATTCGGTCGTGTCGAAGAACACGATAAAAAGACGGAACAACTTCATCGTCGTGAACTAACGTATCACATCGGGCAAAGGTCCGCGTCTTCCGTGCTGGAATCCGTCCCATACAAACCAACTTTTGCAAGCGCATTAGAACTCCCAGAGCAACCAAACAGGCCTCAATGGTCGATATATTTCCTTGGAATTTGACTCCACGGTGTCAACCATGGATCAAACATCAAATGATGCACCCAAAACTCCCCCCCCAAGACATACCATCCTGAAATTCACCCTTTAAACATAAGAACTGCAATACAGATCCTTGAAAGCATTTTTTCTGCGTTTTCCGAATTCAGTCTTACAAATAGGGGCAATTGTGTTCAAAATCGAAAACAACTTCCATTCTTCAATGAGAGTCTTCATTTTCTCCACGAAGTCGCAAACACGGATGATGTACTTGAGGCAATGCCATAAAATGAACTCGTTTTCTAGTGGCCTTCTGTGCTCTCCATCCAAGAGACTATTATTCAACGTCACTTCAATCGCTGTACACTCATCGCTGCTCGCATATGAGATGAACCTTCCCATTACCCCTATTCAAGTTAATCTCTTCGTCCAATGCGTAGGAAATGCCGTTCGACACCAACAAAAGTTTTCATCTCAATAAAGCCACTAAAATTAAATTATTATTATCTTGTCAGAACAGAAGAATCGGGCTATCGTGATCGACAAATGATTATCCTCAGATTCTTCGAAAGAAAACGCAGACGGAGATGGGGACTCTTGTCCCGCTCGCGTGTCACCATTGTCTGGCTGCATCAGCTGTCTCGTTGGAGATTGGTGCGCCTCGTACCAATGAGGATTCGTCAAGTGCGCGCGTGCGTGCGTACACACGCCTACGTCGACTACGACGACATTTAAATGGCTCGCGCGTCAGACACCCTGACATGGCTATCTAGAATCTGGTATTGTTGTTGTTGTTGTTCCTGTTGTTATTTTTGCGCGTATTGACAGCCAACCAATGGTTTCCGCTTATGCCCTTCCTCCAGAAATGAGTCTAACGGCGCCAGGATGGTCCACCTACGAACTGAGGACGCGCTCGTCAATTTTGCCTCCCCCTTGTGTCTCCCCCTTCGAAAATTCCCAGTCTAACGCACCACCATCGCGCATGAGGAAGCACAAACACCTTGCCAAACAAAAACCCGGTTTCCGGGACTCGGGTTTCTGTGACTACCCCGCAGTCTCGGCATCCTCCTCGACCGCCTCCACCAATTCATTCCCAAATGAAACCATCTTCTCCTCAACCGCCACCACTACGGCTCCCCCAAGTCAGGGAACCTGCTGCGGATGTAGTCGGTTGCCATGGGCGGCAACTAAGTCGCCTGTGCTCGGAGGTGGATTCTGTGATAATTGTGCCAAGCCAAAGAAAAATGTGAGTCGGCATTTTCACTGTCTCGTGGTTTTGTTGTTGACGGCATGTGTTTACGTAAACAAGAGGTCCTTGGATATGCGGGTGTGAAACGATCGTGGTGCTACATCCAGTTTTACTGATGTGCAAACATTTTTAAAACCATTTCTCCGATTAGTCCTCGCGACTTAAGTCCTGCAACCTTTTTTTTTCATTTTAAACCATTTGAGGGCAAATTACGGCAATTCTTTACCACAGAACGCAAATGGAATGCATGTAGTGTGGCTCATATTTAGTCGCTCGAGATCCTTGGCATGGGTCAAGCCTGTTATTTATATTTATGTGAATGTGCTACTGCCCAATTCGCCGAATCCCAAACGTTGAATACCACACCTTTGTGCGATCAACTACTAATTGAGTCGATATGTTGAGTAGGTGGTTCTGTTGAGATGTTTGTCTCAGGAGTGATTCTTGAGCATCCATGATTATGAGTCATTATGACGTCTGCCTCCTTGAATGATGTAACGAATCGAGGAATCGCTGTCGATCAGGGCGGCTGTTCTGTCACCCGTAATATGGAACAACACACGTGCAGTAACAATATGGAAGTGTCGTAATAATAATGGTATTTGCTTTATTAAGGCCACGAGGACCAAAACTTTCAGCATTAAACAAAAATAATACACGAAGTGACGATTGTACATAGAAGATGGAGAATAATTTAGCACAGATAAGCGCAATAACAACGACGTAAATTTGCAAGAAAGGCAACTTAAAACCTTGAAGAAGATAAATTTTGGCAGATGCGTAATTGCGGCCATTGAAAGGCCCTTTCCATAATACCGAATAGACCCCCCCACAATAGACAGGACAGATTCGGTAAACATCGAGGGAGCCACCACGATGCCTGTCTAGATGATATTGCCCCGGGTAATAAATTAGCATGTTTATGTACGCGCCCACCCTCTCAACTGAACCAATTGTTGTCGAACAAAGTTGTTGCGGCGGGTTGTCCTCAGTTTTTGATCTGTGCACTTGGCCAGCTGCCTTCCCCTCACCCCCCCCCCGAGCGGTTATTGTTTGAAAACAGATATTGAAATCAAGTTGTGCAACCCCTAAGAGGACCGCAGATAGAATCAGACTATTTATTTGTTGGCGCCTGTCTAGACGCCATGTGTGCGGCGACGGTGGTGTAGGTGGAGGGGGGGGGATTTCAGCGTCGTCTTCGTCGTCACAGTCCACGAGGACAGACAGACACACAGACACACACACATTATTGTCCGTTTCGCCAGCCGATTCTCCATCGCGTTTCCTCGTCATGTGAGCGTCGGGCTAGACGGGTGTGATAAGTGGTATAATGGTCTGTGTGTGTGTGTGTGTCTACCGTCTGTCTTGCCACTGCCATAGTAACGCGTTTTGGCACAGGGGATATGATTTATTGTTCTTTTCTAGGCGCTCATACACACACACACACGACATTGATTAACACGTAGCCGTGTCTCACCGTCTGAGTGGTATGGATTTTTTCACCTGCGGCCTTGTCTACCCAGGCTCGTGCGATCCTCCGTTTTTGAACTAGACACCCCCAGCCCCCTTCCACTCCAACACACCAATCGTCTGTCTGGATTGATTAAACTAAAGGGAGACGACGCATTGTCTCTAGATGCAAGCCTTCATTACTATTGGAGCGACCAAGGTCTTCAAGTCATGTCGACTCGTGATCAGGCGCGTGAGGACGATTCATGCTTCCGCCCACAAAAACACATTTCTGGCACCCCTCCTGATTTCTTTAGTGTCGCAACTTCGGGATTTCGGTTTAAACTCGTCTGTCAGAAATACCCCCACGGTCGTTTAGAACATGGAACCGTGTGCGGCAATCACGAATCCTATGAACCTAGAGTCTTTCTTTTAGGTTTCTCAATCAACCAGCAGATCGCAGGCAAAGGTGGGAGCGACCGGCCGATCTCTACTTCGATCCCTGGGTCGTAACCTCTCATGGTTCGCGTTCAAGCCTTGCAGCAACGGAAGCGGCAACCCCCTAAGCCAGACAACAGACTACGCCCCCGAGACAACCATCAAATCCGGTCGAATCCATTCCGCTCAACCAGTCAAATCCCAGCCAATCACCGAAGCCGCCTATATCTTCCACTGTTCTCCGAGGATTTCAAAAACCGGCACCGTACATCCGCCTCCCAATCGCAACCCGTTTGCCGGTGACCTTGGAAAAACCGATCATTAACTTGACTTTCAAACCCGTGAAAAAAAATCGATTTCCCCTTTTGTGATCTCTTACCCTCCCCGTGAACCCAATTTTCTCCACAATATTATATTTTTTATATATCTACCTCTGCTGTGTTAGTTGGATTCCACCGCTGTTGCATACTTATCTTGGTACACAGGGTTTCCCTTCCATTGCAAGGAGGGACCGCTCTTCCTATCAACGCCGCAGATTCCATCAAAACCAAAATGGGGTTAAGTCCTGGCCAATGGGTGCTTAGTGTGGTTAGACCAATGAATACTTCGTCAATCGATACAATTGTGGTTTGTTTCAATGATGGGGTGGGGGTTATTGCCTTATTGGCTTGTTTGGCCGTTGCAAGGAAATCATCGATTATGATTTTATTGCAAATAACATTATATACGAGTAGATTGACACCATGGGCCATTAACATCGGTGCTCTAGCGCGATAAATGCATCTTTCTGTCTCCTTAACCGGCCGTTATGCGTACAGAATCCAATGTCGCCAAGAACTTGGGGTCCGGTTTGTTGGTCATCAACCCAAAACCTACCCTTTCCTAGTAAAACACATGTTCCGGCTTTCAGTTGCCCATCCCTGGCGATTGGAGGCTGTCTCGGATCAAATTGTTGTCGAGTAACGGTTTCAGTGGCCTTCCGATCCGACAGTGCATACCTGTTCGTGGTGACGGCGAAAGACAGTGGTTTGCAACACTACTGTGACGCCTTCTAATAAACTGTACTAATTCAACTGCTGTCATTCCGTACTAATCTGGGACATATATCATTTAACAGTCCATATTCTTCACTGGCCAGTATACCAGAGGTGTTATTTACAACAATTGGACAACGCAGCAGCTCTCCTGTGAGTCTAAAATGCGTGGCAGATGCGAAAATGCTCGATTGCCAGCACATCATTGAGCAACTTCGTGTGTTCTACGAAAAATCACCATTGTATGGTCTACGCATTGCAGACGACTTTAGTCAGACCCATTATGGCTGTTTATAACAGGCGTATCCTGTCTAGGCCGTCATTATATTTTTTGTAAACACGCCTGTCTGGTTATAGCTGCAATCTCTGTCTCAGTGGTTCAAATAACAGGCGGCGACCATAGGTTTCACTACCGCAAATAGCCAAACGTGTAGTAATTATCGATTTCAAATAAAGATTATGCTGTGGTTAGTTTAAGGTCGGTTGACGACGTATCACAATAATGCAGTTTGACACCATCATAGCTTAAATAAATACTTCCTTCACCTTACAAATTTCACCGATTTTATTGTTCTCTTTGGCAATATCTGGTGTTTGCTGTAACAAAGCATTTTTGCATTTAATACTTATAAAGAACAAGAATGATTGGCAGATATGCTCGGGCACAATAATTATATAGGAATCACGTTAAATATTTTACAGCCGTAACCGAATCGTTTCATTCTTTAGAATCGTTTCATTCTTTCGCGAAAGGCAAATGAATAGAAGTGAAAAATCAACACCCTTCCCACGAATGCGTGAACGGGATGTCCTCACAAAGCGTAGGCAATGACAATCAATTTTGAATCGGGTAATTCGAGAAACTTCCCAGCCGGTAGTGCCATGGCAACGACGCGTGAGCAATAGCGCCGTGCACAATTAGTGTTGTCATACACGAACGCACTATTCCCTTTCAACTACCATTATTTCGTTTACCAAATCTAGCCAGTAACTGGCAAAATCTTTAATTCCTGATTCTAAATAAATTAGTTATTTTTTGTGCAACAAACACCCTCTTTTCAAAAGGCGTCTGCAACGTTCTCGAAAAGCATTCTAAAAATGTTGTTTATATTTCAGCGAAAAATCATGTTTGTTTATAAACACCAAAATCGCGGCTCTGGTTAATTGACATAAAAGTAGATAAGTCTGCAACCCATATCTACAAAATGTCAACCGATCGATATAAACTGTAAACCTCCAAACAATCATTTTAATCGATTTTTAAATTTGATTTTATTTGACTCAAAAAGGTCGCTCTCAGAGGAAACTATAGAAGAATGTTTCGGTTACGACCCATTGTAATAAATGACTTAATTGTTCTTACCTTGATGATAAACACCCTACAGACTGTGAAAAATTTAAACAAATATTGTTCTGTAATAAGCTGAATTCAGACTCATAGGGTAGCTTGTCCTCGTGAGTCAGAAATTCATCGATAAAATCGAAGAGACGAATAGGAGCTCAACACACGTAAAAACAACGATCAGGGAAATATCGGAACTGAAACGACTGACAGTAAAGACCAACAAGCTGGCGGTAGGAAATGTGAGAAGGCTGCCAAATATTCCAAACTGATAAAATTGATCATTTTCATGTCTTTTAGATCTTGAGGGAAATAAACAATTCACATGGAGGCTCTGGGGTCTGTCTTTTTGGGTAAGTTAACATATTCTCCAACAGTTTCCAAGGCATGAAACGCGGTGATTTGCCCTCGACTAATCTAATAAGAATGCCGTTTGGCTGTTGGCGCGACATTAATGGTAATTCTGTGTTTTTTTATGAAATGTCAAACGTCTATAGCCGAAGCAAAACAACTCCTCCACAAACTGAAGGCAAAAGCATTCATGAGTGGTGGAGGTGGGTGTGTGTGTGTCGGCGGCGGCAGCGGCAGCGCCTAATTGGAACCCAGACACAGATGCCGCTATCCCGAATAGGTCTCAATAATTTAAAATCGTCTCGCCTGTGCCCTGCAAAACAACGTCTGTAATTTACAAAAGTATAAACAGCAAGGATATGTTAGAATAGCGATGGTTTAAATGGAGGGATACCCCCGGTTAGGTAGACAACATGTTTTTGTCCCGTATTAAGTACATTTTGTCCCACCCGCTGAAATAATTGATCCTGGGTGAGACAAGTCTGGGCGGAGTATGTTTAGGAGATTTGTGATGTTCCGAGTATTAGTATTAGTAGTAGTAGTAAAATTGGAGGCGGTAGCAACGGTAGTAATATAAACGTAGTCGTTGTAGTAGTAGTGTTAGTAGTAGTAGTAGTAGTAGTAGTAGTAGTAGTAGTAGTAGTAGTAGTGATAGAAGTAGTGGTAGTAGTAGTGCATAGATAATCCACTAGAAAACTAAATTATTTTAAAAAGCCTTAAGGAGTCAAAGGCTGTGTAAAACAGTCGGTCGCTCCCAGTCCCAAATTAAGACGTCCAACCGATAACTCTAAACACATTTTATAATGAAAAAAATGCATCCTTAAATACATTATTAGGGATCGAAAAGACCACGAAGACAGGAGAAGTGGTGTACTTTAACCAACCCGAGTGCTCCACAAGTGGCAGCCTCTGTGTGTGGGATGAGGTAGCGACTGCTTCGACCCAATCGTCGGCCGCCACCTGCACATAAAATTCCCGAGAATCTGTAAGGAAATACGCACGAAGCTGGCTCATTCTTCTGCTTGAGATTGCAGCACGGAAACCAAGCGCATCCCGCGAGATTGGTTGCAGCCTCACGCCACAGCCGAATAAGAGGAGAAGGAGACAACGACGACGAAGAAGAAGATAAAAAAAGGAGACTACAAAGAGAAGGGGAGGATGGGAAGACAATGAAAAGGAGGCGGGAGGAGGAGGAAGTGTAGGAGGACTTGAAGAAGTCGATGAGCAACGGAAAGCCGTTAAGGTTGCATCTTTTTGGTGTCTCTGGTGTAGTGATGGCTTGCGTATTCTCTAGGCAAATCTAGTCGTCAAGTAATGCCGTGAATCAGCGCGGCTGGTGGATAATTGTATTGTGTTGCGCAATGGTATTTTTGGGTCACGTGAACCCAAACGTTCAGAATAAAAAAAATAAAACAGACATAACAGGATGCTGGAGGCAGAGCAGAAATGGGAGAGTGGCTTTTGTAAGAGACATCCGTTTTTTATTTTTTTTTCAGAAGTTTGTTTGACTAGAAAATTGACAGGGACGACGACAATAACGGTAATTGGCGTACGATATCCGAATTAATTATTCAATTGTTGATGAACATTTTTTATTTATTTGACCTTTATGCAGACATTTATGCGCCAAATTGAAATTAATATTTATGGAGGGTTTTTTAAATACCACCAGAACAATTTGCCTGAATTTTTTATATATTGTTGAAAATTTTGGTTCCTTGTACAAGTATTTAATCAATTCAAATGCAATTGGAGTCTTCTCTGGAACCGGACTTCAATCATCAAATATCGGTTTCCGCGCTCGAATACTCATTTCGTGGCACTGTTGAAGTGGGAAGGATATATTGCCAGGCTATATTTCGTATGAGATACGCCAAAAAGCTCTCTTATGGCTTTACTGGCATTGCACACGCCGTAAATATCGATGATTCACATGGAAATCATTTGTTCAGCGTCGAAAAGATTAGATACGTCCCTTTCCTCAATCTCTTCAGGTGGCACTGGGGACGTCATCGTCTGCAAAATATTCCCAAGAATCGTCATGGAAACGCCATGAAGCTGGTTCGTCCTAATCGCGATTGGCCCTGAGTTCGACTCCCATCAAAAGATGCGCCGGGCGCAGTGGCGTGACCCGAGATTCGGCGACTTGGAGGTTGTTTCAGATGACGGAAACCGTCGTCCCAGGAGTGACAAGCTGCTCCTGCTGTGTTGGTTAATTGTTGTATGAATTAACGGCGGCCAATTACACCTCATCTCCAGGCGACGCTGAAGGGTTCGCTGTCACCCGCTCAACGGAAACAGACAACCATTACCCAATCCTCCTCCCCCTTCTCCTTTGAGTCCTTCTCCATAAAGTCTCAGAGGTTTGGCCAACGGTACGTGAATCGAACAATGGTCATTGCAAAAGGAGTAGGCGCAAAGTTGGCGAAAATAAAAGGACGATATTATACCGCCATGGGTAACGCACGTGGTTTGTCGGAAAACCAGCGTTTAGACCGTTTTGTCTGAAAAATGGTCGGCGCGACAAGCGCATGTCTCCGGCCCTGGTATCAGTGGTGGTTTTTTTTAACCACGACAAAGGAAAGTAGTATGACTGTCTGGCGGTAAACCGCGTATGACGCCCTACTGCAGTTTTAATTCTCAGTGCTTGGAAAACTGGCATAGTTTTAAGGAGAACAACTCATTAACTCGATATCTGTTTTTCGGGAAGGCGGACTCTCTTAGGCCTGCAATGGCTGAACAAAATGTGACAAAACACAGACCATTGATTGGTTGTAGGGACCATATTAATGCAAATTATATGGTTTTGGGGGATTTGTATAAACGGGAAACGGAAAGCATTTGGGCATTCTTTGAATTTCTGTCCATTCTCGGTTGCCAGCAAGAATGCTGGGTTGTATGAGCCCTGTTTGAGCTATTAGATTAGCATACAGAGAGAAAGATCTCTGTTATGGCCTTTCAAGAGACCGTATTTGTTCATTATAACAACCCTATCAAAATCCGATTGGTTTCAAAAGTGGCTGAAGCACCCGTCGTCTTCAACAAGTGACTACGATGGGTTCGGGGTCACCCCGTGCATCCAACCAAGCGCCCTCATAAAAACCAGAATCACGGGTTTATGTTTGCATAATTTTCCAAGACATGACAACCACGTTGCATTTACACAGTTGTCGTGAGCTCTACTCGGTAACAATCACTGTCGGCTGATCATGAAACGAGGTAGTTGGCAAAGACTCATCGGCACGAGGTTGGAGGCGGAGGAGACGATTATGCGGGAAGGGAGGAGAAGGACGATGAAAGTGAGCAATATGAGGAGGACGAAGAGGATAGTTGGTAAAGAAAAGTTGTGGGAGGAGGATGAGAAGGAAGAGGAGGAGGAGGAGGAGGATGAGGAGGAGGAGGAGTAGGAGGAGGAGGAGGAGGAGGAGGAGGAGGAGGAGGAGGAGGAGGAGGAGGAGGAGGAGGAGGAGGAGGAGGAGGAGGAGGAGGAGGAATAAGCAATCGAGCGCGCCGTCTCGGATAACAGCTGTCTAAGCGCCCTGATCAGTCTCGGAGTTGAACCGCCGACAATACCTCAGACTGACACTGAAAGTTTGGTTCATGGCTCATTGGTCTACGGAGAAGGCTAATCGGTAAGATGGGTAGTGCGAGGTGAATAAGTGAAGATGATTGGGGTTTGGAATTTTTTTAAACCTTCTTTGATGTCTGTACACCATTAAAAAACCTTAATTGGCATTTTAATTTTCGTGAGCCACGCCCCAGTTTAATAGCGATTCCCTGACCGGCAGGCGTTTATAGCAATAATGAACATTTCTGCACATTTATGCTCAACTAAAAGGGAACTATGAAAGTGAATCACCCATCACAATAATATAAACCGAGCCGCAAGATGAACGGCATTTTTGCAACCCATTGGCGTTACCGATCCCACTTGCTCAGCCGATCGGCCGTTTTGCAGTTGGGAACACATTTCTTTTGGTAAATTTCGGGTCCTTACGCTTCGCCACGAAGTAGAGCTTTTCGGTGTTTCTGGTTTAATCAATACGGGTACATCGCTGAAGTTAACGCCGGTCGTCATGCCATTGGCTAAATAACGTTTTGTGCATTTTTCGACGTGCCACTAGGCCCCAATCCATCGGTAGATGGATAACAGCATGCTCCTAGGCGTCATCTAGGCTACGCCAAAGTTCCATGGAAATCGGGCGGGCATATTCGCAGATCCTCGATCAGCACACTGCGAATTTCATTTACATCGATTATTTAATTGAATTTTCTTCCCTTTATCGAAGGTTCTCTTCAATAACCACCGCACTTTAAATAGGGTTTTTTCAGGAACATCGGCTTGCGCCTGCAATCGTACCATGTAGTGACGGAAGACAGCAAACTGCATCATTATCCGGAGGGTAGCATAATAATCATAACAGCAGCTTTATTGAGGTCACGAGGACAAAATCCTTCAGCATAAAACAAGACAGATAGATTTGAACATTCTCTTTTAGGTCCTGCTTTACCTGCTCTGGTAAAACTAAAAATCGGGACAAATAAGGAATGACCGAATTGCGATACGCCGCCGTTCTTGTGGGTATTGAACGGTATAGCCTACGCATTGGTCGAAGAGATTTACACTTAGATAAACATGAAAAGATGGGAGCGGATGGGTCACTTAAAATACGAGCAACGATTAGTGAACAACTATTGAAGTGGCGTTGAACGGTGATTTCTTGAATGGAGAGAATAGGCAGACCACTAGAAAATGAGATTATTTTAAAACGCCTATGAATGGTTAAAAATGCAGAACATTGAAGGCCATGTAAAATTACTGGGGAACAATATACAATAAGGGGAATTATCAGGCATGGACAAAGGTTTTTATATCGCTAGAGCTTAAACGAAGTCTCTTGAAGCAAAGGCGACGACGTTTACCGAAGACAGTATCTTCATGATCACTCCATGATAACCAACTGTTAAAAATAACGCCGAGGAATTTCGATTTTGAGCTTGATGCGAAATTATGGAGTTAAGGGATTTCAGGAGTGTCAACATCGGCTCTCAGTGAAAATGTAATAGCGATGCATTTTGATGCATTCTGCAGAAGACCATTCTCCCAAGACTACTCGAGCACCTCAGTGACTGCCTGCCCGAGCTGTTCAGAATCACCATCACGCCTGACTTCCCCACTCAGATCCTGGTGGCTGGTACAAGTGCTGGATCTTGCCGCGTCCACTTCAACCTCCTCTTCGGGTTGCACTGTGAAAGACGCTGTCTGTCCAATATTAAGAGAAACCTTATTGGAGCATGCGTAAAGACTACTCGTGGGTTTGGTCAACCCTTTAAATTGACGCTTTAAACAACCACATCAGTTCAGGATGCTATAATCTCCGAACGAATTTTTCAACATGTTTTACAGGGAAAACACAAAAACACGTGTACGGAACATATATTTGTAAATCTGCGCAGTTAATGAACCGAATTTAAGTTTCACCAGAGCAGGTGAAACAGGAACTAAAAGACAATTTTCCCCACTAATACTTGTTATTGTGCCTCTTTTACCTGCTGAAAGTTTTGATCCTCGTGACCTCAATAAAGCCACTACAATTATTATTATTATTCATTTAACATTTATTTCCAAATTCGTTTTTTTTAAAAGAAAAACTTTTTTCATCTAACAAACTAATGAGAGTGTCCTAGCGAGTGGTCAGAAGACAGCAATTATCACTGGAAATCGTAAGCGCGTTTTTTAAGTGCATATTGCAAAAGTCATGATTGCAATATTGCACCCTCCGTAGACTTTTTAGAATAACCTCGTCTTCTGGCGGATCATCTATGCGCTACATACATAATGTCCATAGCAACGGAATCTTACACGTTTTTCCATTCACTTCTCTCGTGTTTTAGTGATTCCTTCCCTCCCATCGATCCTGTCGGTTTCAATGCAAATCTCGTTGATCCATGAGAAACCTATACCATTGAATTGAGAGTTGGCACCTTTTATGCTGGTTCAGCGACCTCAATAACGCGATTACCATTAAATCCGAAGACGCTTAATCTTTCATCTGGAAGAAACATTGACAGAAACGCCCTCTTCCCCAAAAAATAAAATTACATAAGATGAATTCCCCAGGCAATAACGCGACAATGCGTGGTTATCTGTTCTAATCAACCAGATAGAGAAATATGTGCCTGTGGAGAACATGGATCACCAGACCATTAAACACCCAAATTATGGCCGTTTGATGGCGCTATTATGCGTTTACGAAACGATTTATATTTTGGGGTTTTATGTGCATTTTGTCTGGCCATTTTACCTTGTTTTTACGTAGTGGTTTTACCTTCAACCAATTCCTGGATTTGGACTGTGCGTGGAAATTGGTTTGTTCAGATCACGGGTACCGAAATGGTTCGTTCCGACATCCAAAGGAAGCTTTCACCTGGTTGGTTCCTTGAGAAGCTGAAGTCTCGTCAACTGTCTTCATTTGATCGATCGATATAAATCCCGACTGCACTGCCTGTGCCGACCCGCGATGCGGCTGCTGTCTTCAAGTGCTGTCTACGAATATATCGATCGTATAACCCCCACCTACTCACCCGACCGTCTTTCGAGTGGGCGTGGCGGCATTTGCGCCGTCTGAGTGGCTGCAGTTGCCAAACCGACATTTTTTCAGCAGCATTCAATGGCTGCTTCCCTTTAGTTTTACCTACTCGTCAAAACAAAAACCTGCATCGTCTTCTCCCGATTCTCTGGTGACTTTTCAAAATTTTAGATGGCGCCATTCTGTGAGCAATTTCTGTTGTATTGGTTGCTTATTTTAACATTTCACTTCATGCCGACTCCCGTTGGCAACAGCGCATCTAATATTGTTGCGCAATACAGAATGAGATAGGGGAACTTTCGCTGGGGAAGTATTTTTCCACGTGTGGTCCATTGAGATTTAACACATTTATAATTTTCCAAATAAGAAATGTAGGAGGAGGAGGAGGAGGAGGAGGAGGAGGAGGAGGAGGAGAATTTTGGGAAAATGGGGAGAGGAAGGTGTTGGAGAAGAAGGTAAGAAAAGACGAAGATGAATAAAAAAATAAGTGAAGATGTTGGAGGGGGCAGTCTGAGTCAATATAGATTACTTCGGACAAATCGAAGGCTATGCCGTTTAATTCCTACATGAACGGCGATATATCATTGCAATTCGGTATTCCTTATTTTTCCTTATTATTAATTTCACCAGAACAGGTAAAACAAGAACTCACAGTCGATCCAAGGCGTAGACAGGCAGTATTGGCAGTAGTATTACAAATTTGGGTCGTCGATCACGAATCGATGCGATGATAGTTTGCTGGGACACTGAACACCTTATTTGTATCTGAAAGATCGATATCAACAACATCACTGTACCCAGACATACAAAATTTTGAAATTTGTTGAGGAATCATTTAATTTCCCCAATAAATTACGTTTTATTTGTATTCATTTTGCTCACTTATTTATCAGAAATTACATGCATACCTATGCCGCGTCTAGCGGTCATTTCGGGTCAACCGCGTCTGCTAGCGCCTATTGGCCAATGGGAACGCCCACTCATACACATATTGACCAACTGCAAATAGTCGGCCCTAACCTCAGTATAAATACCAAACAAAGCGCGTCAATAAATGAGGCCTTTCATGTAATTTTTCTCTATAACACCTCCGTCTTATAACAGTCTTCTGGTTGGTGCAGATCATGGGTCATAACTGTACGTGTAATGCACTCATCATTAACATCAATCACTCTCGCACACAAATAATTAATCCACAGCACACCAGCGCACACCCCTTTGAAGTATTCGACGGCTGTGGTGATTTGGTCACTGAAAGGAACCTTTCAGAACCGTCTCTCTCGCCGTCAACTTTCTCAGCTTGGCGGTGACAGAGCGTATCTTAACGGCCAAATTGGATATGGGGTGTCACCGGAGTTTGTCGCTGCATCCATTGCCGGTTCACAATTTACTGCGACCGATAGCCGCGATTGGGCAGACAGAATTAGTGACATTAACGAAGCCTGTTCATCCTCTCGCATTGAATTTCTGCAACAATGAAGAAGAAGAAGAAGAAGAAGAAGAAGAGTCGTGTTTAGCACTCTTCTTTAAGGTTCATTTTTGTTAATTGTGAGTGTTGAAGGTCTTGGTCTTCATCGGCTCAATGGAAAAATCGCAATTATTAAAACATATGGGTCGAATGATTGACCCAAATCACGCAGAATAGGCGACGATTGATCTCAAAATACTTAATTTATGCATCAATATATACACCAACCGACTTTCAAATCAAATATATGATTATGCGGAGGTTCTGTATGAAAAATAACGTTGATTGTTAATAATACAAGTAAATCTTTATAGCAATGGCACGATGCGCACTTTTGTGTGCAGTTTGCGGTGAAAAAATGTAGGAAAGGACAGGTGCAATTTTTTCGTAGCGAGTTATGGATGGGATCGTTCAGTGGCCATGTTAATATCAGGTGCAACCGAAGGTTCTGTGGTTTTTAATAACGCGCGTTTCCGTGCATTCTAGGTGCTTAGTTGGAATTCTGTCCGGACTAAAACCCGTTTTAGCATACACTAGATGATTTAAGGAAACCTTTACAGAATATTATTCAGTTTTGTTTAGTACTACAAACAGATGACCCCATTAATGGGAGGAAAAGGCTAATTAATGGCAAAACAAAGAGTTTTATTCAGGCTGTCGATCTTGCTTGCCCTGATTAATCAGAATTAAAACGTTAATTACATACAGTTGAGACTTCCATCGGTCAATGCAATCTATAGAGGTCGAAACATAGGGATCAATGAAATAGTGTACAAATGCGATTGGACTCTATAGACGTGTAAACAGACAGCAATGAATGAAATGTATTCCTATTGGGGAAACATTTAACACATAAATTATCTTCATTGTGAAATTTTGGGTAAAGAAAGGTTTCTTATAAAAACAATATTTTACCAAACAGTTCAACAGTAAGATAAAGACAAATTCTGTGGTCGTAGCCTTCGAATTTCTAATTTATCAGACACCATCTGTTGCGTGGATCGATTTTGTGTCAAAACAAGTTATTGGGTATTTTTTTAAGGCAGAACTTTCCGTTACACCCATACTATGCATTTGGGCGTGACCAAAGTTGCAAGAAAATAAATATATTTCATTTCCCCCCTAGTTATTGAGAAACTATTGTACACTGTCGAACAAGTAGTCCAGGTATGCTCGTTGGTGAGAGCTCACGACACATTTAGTAACTTGGTTCTTCTTTGATTTTTTCCTGTGAGGATCCTAGGCTTTGGGATAAGCTGGCTTCATGAATGCTTCCATAATAATGGTAATCGCGTTGCCATGGTCACAAGGACAAATTCTTTCAGCATAATTAAGTAACAAATATTTCAAAACCATCTCCGAGTTCCTGCCTCTCGTGTTCGGGGTAACCTTATAAACGAACAGTGACATTTCTCGTAGACAGCGAGATTGTTTTAAAAGAGGCCTATGAATGGTCAAAAGGTCCGAAGATCTGAGTCCAGCCAAAGCAACGGAGTAACCGTTGGCCATGCTGGAAATAATGCGGGCACCGACGAAGGCCTTGAAACGGATAAACTAAGGAGCAGAGATGTCTGCGTTTCCTGAGTGCAACATCCACACGATAACTCCTAGATAAACGCCCCAATCATTTGGACGTTGAGCTGGTAGCCGTACCCCTGCAATGCCACACGAAGAGGAGGTGGAAATGGCCGCTGCCTGTACATCGGGCGCGCCTGTCACGCTTGGGACGCCCATTCTGATTAAATCCCAGGCGACACCGCGGCAGCTACGCCAGGCCAGTTGTCCAGAGATCCCTTGGGACGTACTTTCCCTCTCAATGTTCGGGAAAGAGAACGTTCTAGCCGGGAATTATCCACTTCGTAGCATGGGCAATCGGAGTTATTGTTTGGGCAGAGAGGAGTCAGATGAAATCAACTAGATAATTAATTTTGACTTCATGAGGACCAAACTTTAGCCCCGGCATGTGGCAAAACCGTAACTCGGAAGTAGGGATAGTGGGAGGGGTTATTCCGCTGTGATACATAACCTAATAATTATAAAGTTAGGGTCTGATTCGAGTAGCGTCTGTAATCCAGCGACCTGAAGGTTGCTGGTTGGACGAAAGCTGTCTCGTTACCATCAACGTGTTCACCTAAACCGAACCATTCTGACTTTTTCGATGATTCGTCAGCTCTGGGGATACCGTCGCGTGGAACATATTCTCCAGAATCTTCGTGTGGAAATATCAATGAAGCCGGTTTATCAACTAGCACAACAAACGCGCCACAGTGAACTGTTTCCACTTGGACAATGAATCCAGTATTCGGAAAATTCTGGCAAAGGCGCTGCATAAAATAATGCGATTTTTCAGCAATGGATTGACCAACAGTTACGACTCTCGTATTCGGCACAATTTAAGCCCTTTTTTCCACGCCCCATTCAAAGAAATGTTGATGCAATAACAAATAATGTCTTCCGTAGATCGATATTATCCTCAAATAGTTGGACATATAACCACTGCAATGTAGACGGTGGCTGTTTCTTACCTCTATATAGCCATAATAAGTAAGTTGGTCGTGACTCAAATCCCTATGTTCTACCCACTTTATTCGCCACAGCTGTTCAAAACTAAGGTCAACGAAGGAACCACCACAATTCGCTTAAATCTGTCCACTCAAGCAAACACTAATCATGAAAAACGTGTAGTTTCCACGGGGCTGAGGGACATTGCAAAGAGTGGGTTATGAATTTGGAACCAGTTCACCATTTCATTGGTCGTTCCATCAACACCATTTCATTAGTCGTTCCATCAACACCATTTCATTAGTTGTTCCGTTAGTACCATTTCATAAGATGTTCCTACAGCACCATTTCATTAGTCGTTCCATCAACACCATTTCATTAGTTGTTCCGTTAGTACCATTTCATCAGTTGTTCCAACAGTACCATTTCATTAGTCGTTCCATCAACACCATTTCATTATTTGTTCCTACAGCACCATATCATTAGTATTCCTATAGACCCATTTCATTAGATGTTCCTTCAGCACCATTTCATTAGTTGTTCCAACAGTACCATTTCATTAGTCGTTCCATCAACACCATTTCATTAGTTGTTCCGTTAGTACCATTTCATCAGTTGTTCCAACAGTACCATTTCATTAGTCGTTCCATCAGCACCATTTCATTAGTTGTTCCGTTAGTACCATTTCATTAGATGTTCCTACAGTACCATTTCATTAGTCGTTCCATCAACACCATTTCATTAGTTGTTCCTACAGCACCATATCATTAGTATTCCTATAGACCCATTTCATTAGATGTTCCTTCAGCACCATTTCATTAGTTGTTCCAACAGTACCATTTCATTAGTCGTTCCATCAACACCATTTCATTAGTTGTTCCATCAACACCATTTCATCAGTTGTTCCAACAGTACCATTTCATTAGTCGTTCCATCAACACCATTTCATTAGTTGTTCCTTCAACACCATTTCATTAGTTGTTCCGTTAGTACCATTTCATCAGTTGTTCCAACAGTACCATTTCATTAGTCGTTCCATCAACACCATTTCATTAGTTGTTCCTACAGCACCATATCATTAGTATTCCTATAGACCCATTTCATTAGATGTTCCTTCAGCACCATTTCATTAGTTGTTCCAACAGTACCATTTCATTAGTCGTTCCATCAACACCATTTCATTAGTTGTTCCGTTAGTACCATTTCATCAGTTGTTCCAACAGTACCATTTCATTAGTCGTTCCATCAGCACCATTTCATTAGTTGTTCCGTTAGTACCATTTCATTAGATGTTCCTACAGCACCATTTCATTAGTTGTTCCTTCAACACCATTTCATTAGTTGTTCCGTTAGTACCATTTCATTAGATGTTCCTACAGCACCATTTCATTAGTTGTTCCTTCAACACCATTTCATTAGTTGTTCCGTTAGTACCATTTCATCAGTTGTTCCAACAGTACCATTTCATTAGTCGTTCCATCAACACCATTTCATTCGATGTTCCTTCAGCACCATTTCATTGGTTGTTCCAACAGTACAATTTCATTAGTCGTTCCATCAACACCATTTCATTAGTTGTTCCTTTAGTACCATTTCATTAGATGTATCTACAGCACCATTTCATTAGTTGTTCCAACAGTACAATTTCATTAGTTGTTCCTTTAGTACCATTTAATTAGTTTTATCTTAAGTACAATTTCATTCGATGTTCCTACAGCACCACATCATTAGTATCCTATAGACCCATTTCATTAGATGTTCCATCAGCACCATTTCATTATTTTTTCCTTTAGTACCATTTCATTAGATTTTCCTACAGTACCATTTCCTTAGATGTTCCTTCAACACAATTTCGTTAGTTGTTCCTTCATAAATTCTCGTAGTTTACGCGACAACTCCCCGCCCCCGCCAATTCCCCTCTATTCTAGTCTGTCGCAATGCAAATCTCGTCGGACAATGCGAAGGCTGTGCTGTTTAATTCCAAAAATTTGCGGCGCATGTCGCAGTTCGGTTATTCCCTACTTGTTGTCCCGACTGTTGGTCCCACCAGAAGATCGAATATGCTTCAAGGCACGAGTGTGCTTTACTGACGAACAAGCAGAGGTGTTACTACCTCGTTGACTGTTGCTGTCTTTAATGGACCTTGGTGAAGACAAGCCCATTAGGTGTGTAGGAAGCTGGGCGAGTCTTTTCGTTCCAGAGAGCGTCAGTGTCATCGAAACCGACAACATGGACAAATGGCGCCCGTCTATAGGCCAAGACCGGTTATTACACCCGAACAATATCAAAATGCACCCACACCCACCCATTCTCTACCTTTTTATCTGTTGTCACACACGCACGCACGCGCGCGCGTCCGCCGGGCATTTCAAGTTCGGTAGTTTGGCCGTTTTCTGCAGTGGCTGGAGGAGGAGAGTGGTTGTATGTCAATGGGCAATTAACGATGTATATATATTTTCTCCGGTCATAAATAAGGGAGGCGGGCTCAATGAAGACTCGCCTGCCAGCCTCCTGCCTGCCCTACTCATCGCAGCCGTCTCCCTGTGTCGTCGCATTTATGTCGACAAACAGACACACTCTCACACACACATAAGTGGACCCGCCGACAGACTTCAAAGGGTTTTTGTGTGTGTGTGGGTGTGTGTGTGTTGTTTTATGTGTTCTGTGTACACCAAGGTGGTGGCGGTGTCGGCGGCGGTAGTGGTTATAAGACCTCTTCTTGATGTGCAGCCTGAGCTCGAGAGGGTCTTGTTTAAAAGTACACAAAAGTGCAGAGCCGACAAACGCCAGCCACCGTGTGCCAATCGGTTGGTTTCATGCTACGATGAATTAGGTTTTTGCGTTTACGCACACACACACACACACACACACAACCAACCCTCCATCGGGTTTATAGCGTACTTTCGGGGGTCCTGCCAACTGATTAGACTGTTGTCGGCGCTTAACATCACGTCAAAAACAATATCCGCGCCATTTTGGCAGAGTTTATGTCGCGCGGCAATGTTTATCGATTTTTTGGGTTAAAAGGGATAAAGGAGTACCACGTGTCCTGTCTTCCTCGCGATAGATGGATTAAATCTGGTGCGGTCAGTAGCAGGAAACGCAAATGGTTGGCGAGTCGTTTCCCCGACATTTACAGTCGGAATCCGGCTAATTGAGCTGTGGAGATCTGCGCTAAGGTACAATGGTTAACTAAGCGGTTCTGTTATTGGTTATGAGTGGATATGGGGTTGCTTATTTGGAAAGGGTGCACACTGTCAGCTCCACTATATGAAGGTGGCGACCTCTCACCGATGTCAGATAAAATGCATTAAGGGCCCAAATAATCCGGCCCTTTCTTCAAGGCCACGAGTGCATTTGGGCTGATCTAATCTGGGGAAATCTCTGTTTATAATGCATTTTAGCTCGTGTGGACTCGTCATACGTTCTATTTTGTGGTTCTCGTAATAATGTTTGATGGAGGCTTGGCTGTGGACGCTGGGCTGCGTGGGATGGGAATTTATCAAACGTTTTACCCCCATCTCACCCAAGGGACGTTAAATGACCATGTGACATTGTTAATTTTTGTTTGATACCGCCGAATAAACTGTTAAAAATAAGGCCATTCTAAAGTTGGGCTATCGAGATAATTTTCTCGCCTTTGAAATAAATTTTTCAGCAACACATTGTGGTTATTTCATCATTTATTTGGTTAAGAGGACGTTAAGTTAAAGCCAACATACGATATATATTTCAGTTATTCGCACCTTAAACCGAAAATATATTATTTGCATAAAATCTGAATCATAGATCATTTGGGACGTTTAAATAGAATTGAACCATTTTCTTCGTGTCAATACTATTCATTGATGACTTAAGACTAACTAATTGTTTTTAATGATATTGTGTATCTTAAAGCATCGAAGTGGACTGTATATTTCCGTTCCTATTTAAGTAAACGCGTTTTCCTCCATCCAAAATAATTGTCCAGCTCAATATGGTTTTTTAGTATTGCTCTTTCCGTTGACACCATTCTCCCGAGTTCACCCAATTTTTTTTTGTTAATTCAGTATGACAACACAGAACTCAGAAAAGACACAGATCCTGACTCTAAGTTGAACTTGTAAAATTCCTCAACCAATAATATATCTCTGTGTGGATGAAAAGCCCCAGTATCTTTATTAAAGTCGCCTGGAATCGATTCCACTGCAGAAGGAAAAGGTGGCCCATCAAACGTGAGCCTTTGGCCTGTTTAGTCACGTCGTGGCCTTATCAATGACCAATAAAAGTAGGCCAGAAGGCACCCCTTTGAAAGAGGTTGGGTGCACATTGTACTTGTGACTTAGTGACCGAGGCCTTTCAAACAGTTATAGTGTCTTTTACGTTGGAGTTCCTTTTTCAAATTAAAATTAAACCCCAATTTTGAATGACAAATCATCATCTGTTTCTCCATATATATATATATATATCGTGGATCGTTTGCAATGGATAATAATGATATATTTTAAATGTGTGCACGCTCACAGACGTTAATTAGTTTGGTGAAATCTCGATGGAATTTCGCCAGAATTGGGGCCCGAATACTGCGTACCCATTCAAATGGAAAGTCGCTTCGTCTGAGAAGATGATATTTTTGCAGTAAAATCATCCGGTTGATCTCGCCAAATGAACCAATGAATCTGTCAGTGTGCACCCGGGAACATTTGAAATATACGATTTATCTTTATAAATTATAGTCCCTTTACAAAAATGACGATTTTAAATTAAAACGAAACTCGAACTCTGGAATATGATCGCTATTTCCAAGCACTTCGTCATCCAACGAATCCAAACAGCCCCCTTATGGTCAATACTATATAAGAAGGTCATCTTAAATAATTAAAACATCTGCAAATTTGGCTACAGTTTCTTTGTGAATAATGAACGACAATCCTTGAATCCGCATTGATCTGGGATATTTTGGATAGAGGCTGCGCAACACTGACTTGCAAAACTGGAAATAAAATTAATTAAACCGTCTTTGGCGTCTCCGTACTTTGGGGAGGTGCTGAAGGGTCAGCCGGTTTGTGGGATGTGGCGCTTACTGCCCTTTTAAACAACAAAGCACAATAAACCAAAAAAACTGCATAATGTTCAAACAATCAATGACATAAATAGTATAATAAATAGAGAGATGAATTGTTTGGAGATTCCATAACAACCTCCTAATCCTCCTCTGCCCAGACTTTGAGGTCCCGAATACGAAACACACCTGTTTTAGACAGTCCGTCTAGCCGTCTACGGGGTGGGGCCGATGCCGGTGCAGACACGCTGCTACTGGTTCAGTGTTGGGGGAGACCGATCGAGGGGACTGACATGACCGCATTGCTAATAAGTGATGCTGCGTGATATTGTGACAGTGGCTGAAAAAAGGGAGCAAAAGACCACCGCTTAGTGAATATTTTATGAAAGAGTCCTTTAATACTGCACCAAGGATATAGACCTTCGGCAACACATGTCAAGGCAAGAGGATGTGGAGTTCGACAATTACCCTGTAGTGGTTCGATCTGACACCAAAGTATCTCACGCTAGGCAGTAGGCAACCGGTACACCTAGAGTCGGTGACTTAAGATTCCTCCAATCAAGGGAGCAATCTCAAGCAACGCGACGTAGTTATCTTCAATCTGGGTTTTTAACCTTCAGTTAATCGCCCCCTCCCACATTATTATTGGTTTATAATATGTTATAAGTCTCAATGGTTGCGTAAACAATTCAGTTTTTATGCTCTGGGTTCAATCCTCTCTGTCCATGTGGATCAGGCAATAAGAAGGAGTGGTTGTAAATATATCGCTGCTTTCACTGCTATTCTAAGCGTCTCAAGCAGAACCAATTTAATCAGCTTTAACTCACAAAACGAGCTTAACAATGTTTTATTCCTCGTTGGGTATTTTAGTTCCGAACGTACTAAATTTCCGAGCGGTTTTATGAGCAGGCGAATATGCCGGGTTGGGTGGGGGGGGTTGGCTGGAAAAACGGGGCGAAGGAAATGGTACCTCTGGTCTTGGAGAGGTCTTTCGTAAATTCTGACACCGTGCAACTGTCTGTCGGCATGCGCCAGTGGACACACCCCGGTAGACCTCTAGACAGACAGGCGACAATTGGTGCGGGGGTAGTAGACAGTAGCTCAAAGTCGAGGTGTCTCACACCCCCGCCTCCAGCTTGTGTAGAGAGACCTCCGCCGACACTCTACACAGTTGTAATGCGCGCCCTTAACGGTTTTTGCGCCTAATACAAGTATATCGATGATCTTTAACGTGCTATTGAAGGTGAAAATTTATTTTTGCGAAGAGATGATTAACAACCACAAAACCCCAACTGCTTACCAACGTTATGCGATACGCGAGCTTAAAATAATGTCGAACGCCGAGGTGAAGTCCAAGAAGACACGCCCTTAACGGCTTCTACGAATAAGACCAACTTCCGTGTTAGTCCTATTCGAAGTACACTTTTAAGGCTAAACGTTCAGTTCCTCGTGACCTCAGTGAAGACATTCCGTCCCACTACAAATACTACCCTCGAGGAGCTTAGTTTGGGGTACCAGGGAGAAGTCGCAGCTTCCCTGCCATTCCACTCCAGGGGTCACTCCGTGGTCCTTGGTCGCCATCCGCTACTCATCTGTAACCGCCTGGCTCTTGGATTCTGGTGTACTTCGGTGTGGCTCCTTTTAATCCAATTGAATAACGGCATTTTGGAGGCAAGACCAACTGACTGGCCACTTTGGGTCACTGCAACTTAGTCGACGATGTTTGACGCAGTTCCTCGTCCTATTCACCACATTTACGGGAAATTACTAACAGGCGACGCAGAACGCATGTGGCAACTGATATTCTAAATTAACGCCACCATACATAATAATAAATATTTCCTCCATTTTTGGTGGGGACTGCTTATTCAACAGAATCGTCCCCTGCTGCATCATCGCCAGACGAGCAGATCGCCAATTAACGACCTGATCGCCTTTGGTGTGGCCATCTCCTGCTAGACTGTGTGTGTGTGTGTGTGTGTGTGTGTGTGTGTGTGTGTGTGTGTGTGTGTGTGTGTGGGCCAACTTCATGGATGTTTCATGATAATGCTAACAGGCAAACCTTCGTCTATCGCATCCAGGGAAGGCTATTATAGATAATAAATGACTACACTTTCAGAAATGTAAATGTAACAAATGTAATGGTCTTATTGGGGCACGTGGGAAAGAGTCCTTCGGCAATAAAATTTACTCGTTGACGGGGATCACACCCTGAGACATGACAGACAGGCATTTACAATGATTTTCTAGACGATTCGTCTCGATATTTCTGTTATAGTTGTTATTGTCGTTGACGATTTCCTATTTGATGGATAATTTTGTAACGCCCCGTGTTTTATCGACGCCCCCAGCATGCGCCAATGGACAGTCGCCATCTTCAGCCATCTTCTCTCTCTTTCCACGTGGGATGGTCATCCTCCATGATGGTATTTATTGCCATCCGTTCCATCAGGAGTGACAATATATGCTCCCACCCTCGAAACAGGATGTCCTCACAGGATCGCACACAGCTCCAGATGCCTTCATCCACAGTCTTCACGACTCCAGCGAAATCCTCACTTCTCATAACTCACACGTCAGTCTGGCAGATTATCCTTTCTTTACCCCAAGTCTCTGTCTTATCCACATTTATTCATGACTGTTGATTATATATCTACGCATCTAAACATTTACACATTCCCTCACCTCGAAGCGTTGTCCTCTTATTATGGCTGTCTGGGGCGTGTCTGGCAAATACGGTTTTCCGAACAACCGGCACAGCAAACTTCTTTAGACCAGCATACTCTCACTGGAAGAACGCCTCAACTTTGATAAATTAGAAATTTATAAACGGAATAACTTTTTTTGCATCGCATTTACAGACGATGACGATGACGGCGATCTCTGATATTCGTTAGGAGTGACAATTAACATGGAATAACACGAACCTGTCAGAAAAAACGTTGGGTAGGGGTTTTCAATGGCCGACCTTCTTTCCAAATTAAAATATACTAGTTGGCGTTGATGACTTTATATGTGGCCTTCAAGATGACTAAATACCAAAGCGTGCGCCAATAAGACAACGTCACATGCTCTCTCCATCTACACGCGATGTTCCTCACAGGATCAGACACAGCCCAGATGCCACAAACGGCAACCTCGACCTTGAGAATGTTTAATTTTGCAAACAGAAACCTTCCTTCAATGGACATTTTTAAAACAATGGCTAGGTTTTCTTAGACGGAAGCTTTGAAGACGGTTGGCTGCTGGATGTTGTAGACGATTAAATCGAAGCAGTTGCGGGGGCGTTGCATGAACACCACCCGCAACCACCCACTCGGAAGTCACGCGACCGACCGACAGACAGCCTGTCTGCCTCCAACACCATGACAACCCAGGAATGCATAAGCAAGCCCTCGTCAATGTTGTTAAAATAGACGCCAGATGGTGCTGTCTGTCTATTGTGGTTGTTTGGGCCCAAAACAAAATTCCAGACGATCCGTGCGAGCAGCCCACCCCATCAGCGTTACGAATTTCAGGCCTTTTCGGCATTAACCAGCGGTGTAAACAGAACGCGCTAGACGGAGGCAAATATCGGACGTCTAAGATGTTGTCAAACCAGTCAACTGGGAAAGACTAGTAGTTGATGTTGGGGACGCCCTCGTAGTTAATGCTGAAAGTTGTGGTCCTCCTGACCTGAATAAAGCGCTTACAATTATTCAAAAATCTAAATCAAGACTTCGGACGATACTGTGTTCCCCGACACACCTCGTTGATAACATGAAACAGAGTTATCGACTTTAAAAATCAGTAATTGCTTTATAACGAAACCACAGGAGTTCAGAGTCGATGGCGGAATGTGAGTCAATTGCGATTACATTGAGCTGTACATCCAATTCCCAACAGTTCTTTCATGTACGGGGGAGGTTTGGAAACCAGATCTATGAGGCTCGAGTCTTGATTTATTTTTGTTTTTGCTCCAAAGTAGGCAACTCAGACGCGAACTTTTTTCGCGGAAAACGTACCCGAGGTGTTGCTTTGAACGCCGACAAGCAGAAAACAACATGAAACCCTGCACTGTAGCACGAAATGACTGACATTTAACACGATTCAGTTGATAGATTGGGATAGTACCCTGGAAGTAGTTCATGGGTGTCGTCAGCTGGATTGAAATTGGGTTCCCTCTCGCCAATATCAACCAGGAACCTCGGGTTTTTGGTCATGCTCGAAAATTAGCCTCTAGGCTACGCATTCGAACGCAGTTAAACAACAATGGTGCTTCCAGGTCGTATCCTCATGCCCGCTTCACGCAGGACACATTTTCAAGTACTCAAACCGCTTGCCTTATTAACCGATATAATTGGAGAATAATTGGTTCTCACACCCAACCCCCCAGTCAGCACCGGTTGGCATAAAAGGAACACGGAATGGCGTGTCATCGCTTTTCCATTCTCGCATTCAGAGGCTTGAGTTACTGCTTAAAATACATTAGCGTAATGGCTGGCCGAAGACGGGAATTCTGGCTAGACTGACCAGATATCAAGGAGTCTACACGCGCGGCATTAATCAAGTGCAGCAGCGGCAATGTCTGATATAACGTTATTTGTAAATGTTTCAACTGTCTGGCAGACGACGGCTAGACAACTGACACACACTCGCGGATAAAATTAAATAGTCGGCACTTGCCGTTTATTTCCACGAGCAGGCATTGTCGATTAGCATAAATTTGAATGCCCAGTCTCACCCTCGTATGCGGTCCGCGTCTCACCGGGGTCGTCATCGTTAGTAAATGCGGTGTAAAAATGTTATTCCGTTCTTCCAGTGGCTGTTCGGAAAACCGTATTTGCCAGACACGCCCCAGACAGCCATAATAAGAGGACAACGCTTCGAGGTGAGGGAATGTGTAAATGTTTAGATGCGTAGATATATAATCAACAGTCATGAATAAATGTGGATAAGACAGAGACTTGGGGTAAAGAAAGGATAATCTGCCAGACTGACGTGTGAGTTATGAGAAGTGAGGATTTCGCTGGAGTCGTGAAGCCTGTGGATGAAGGCATCTGGAGCTGTGTGCGATCCTGTGAGGACATCCTGTTTCGAGGGTGGGAGCATATTTCGTCACTCCTGATGGAACGGATGGCAATAAATACCATCATGGAGGATGACCATCCCACGTGGAAAGAGAGAGAAGATGGCTGAAGATGGCGACTGTCCATTGGCGCATGCTGGGGGCCTCGATAAAACACGGGGCGTTACAAAATTATCGATCAAATAGGAAATCGTCAACGACAATAACAACTATAACAGAAATATCGAGACGAATCGTCTAGAAAATCATTGTAAATGCCTGTATGTCATGTCTCAGGGTGGGATCCCCGTCAACGAGTAAATTTTATTGCTGAAGGACTCTTTCCCACGTGCCCCAATAAGACCATTACATTTGTTACATTTACATTTCTGAAAGTGTAGTCATTTATTATCTATAATAGCCTTCCCTGGATGCGATAGACGAAGGTTTACCTGTTAGCATTATCATGAAACATCCATGAAGTTGGCCCACACACACACAGTCTAGCAGGAGATGGCCACACCAAAGGCGATCAGGTCGTTAATTGGCGATCTGCTCGTCTGGCGATGATGCAGCAGGGGACGATTCTGTTGAATAAGCAGTCCCCACCAAAAATGGAGGAAATATTTATCATTATGTATGGTGGCGTTAATTTAAATTATCAGTTGCCACATGCGTTCTGCGTCGCCTGTTAGTAATTTCCCGTAAATGTGGTGAATAGGACGAGGAACTGCGTCAAACATCGTCGACTAAGTTGCAGTGACCCAAAGTGGCCAGTCAGTTGGTCTTGCCTCCAAAATGCCGTTATTCAATTGGATTAAAAGGAGCCACACCGAAGTACACCAGAATCCAAGAGCCAGGCGGTTACAGATGAGTAGCGGATGGCGACCAAGGACCACGGAGTGACCCCTGGAGTGGAATGGCAGGGAAGCTGCGACTTCTCCCTGGTACCCCAAACTAAGCTCCTCGAGGGTAGTATTTGTAGTGGGACGGAATGTCTTCACTGAGGTCACGAGGAACTGACCGTTTAGCCTTAAAAGTTTACTACGAATAGGACTAACACGGAAGTTGGTCTTATTCGTAGAAGCCGTTAAGGGCGTGTCTTCTTGGACTTCACCTCGGCGTTCGACATTATTTTAAGCTCGCGTATCGTATAACGATGGTAAGCACTTGGGGTTTTGTGGTTGTTAATCATCTCTTCGCAAAAATCAATTTTCACCTTCAATAGCACGTTAAAGATCATCGATATACTTGTATTAGGCGTAAAAACCGTTAAGGGCGCGCATTACAACTTTGTAGAGTGTCGGCGGAGGTCTCTCTACACAAGCTGGAGGCGGGGGTGTGAGACACCTCGACTTTGAGCTACTGTCTACTACCCCCGCACCAATTGTCGCCTGTCTGTCTAGAGGTCTACCGGGGTGTGTCCACTGGCGCATGCCGACAGACAGTTACACGGTGTCAGAATTCATGATTTTTATTCTCCTATGTTCATACCTAATTTTCCTGAGTTCAATAAATTCTTTTAGAAAACCGTAACATTAAGATTACAAAAATAAAATGTTGAAATGATTATTCCGGAGTTATCTAAGTAGAAGGTTGCTACGTTAATGACAAATGTGTCTGATGATTTTCCCCATCTCCTTTATCCTCCATTGTATTCTACAAAAAGCTTTGTTCCCGATTGCTTGACTCTGTAATTTCGCATAAATCTACGCATCCAAATTCCGTCGGTTCTCCAGGAGCTCTTTTTTTCTACTGGTTTATCTATTCACTCCATCTAAGACACAATTATTCATTGTCATTTGACTAGTTCTTGCCACCTTTCGTCTCCAATATTACTTGACCCTTCTCTACTTCCATCCCAGTCTCTACAAATCACTTCGACCAATACGAAGTCTCTGACATTAATTACCACACGAACGGTTGCATTTTTACTGCGATTCGGTCATGCCATATTTGTCCGGAGTTTTCGTTTCAGCAGAAACGGGTGTTGCAGAAACTCGCCCAGTATTGTAACTTTTTCATTTTGGCTGTTTTTGTCCTCGTGCCCCCAATAAAGCGATCGCAATCATTATTTTTAATGCGAGAAAACCATCTTATGAACGACCATAAATCACCTTTATTTCGTTTTTTTCGGATTTTGCGATTTCATTTTTTTTTCGCTTTTCGGGTTGCTCCGTGGGCTGGCTGATGTCCACGGGAAAAACATTCTGAATATTTGGGGGAAAGGTTCACCGGAAATGAAAACGTGGGTGTTTGTGATAAAAACATATCAAGGCCGCTGATGCAATCGCCGCAAGGGAGTTGTACTGCCTCGGTTGTGTAAACGCTGGAGTTCACCAATCACAATCCTGGTGGCGGGGACTGTCGCGCCTCGGGGTAACCAAATGCTCGGGATGCTCTAATCAATCATGGCACTCGAGCACCGACAACACCCTCAGCCAATCAGAATTACGGGCCAGAACCAAATGCCAGCATAGTGGCAAACGTGATGCTCGGTTTAAACCATTTTTTGATGACTTTTTGAGTGGCTGAGGATGAGCAACCGTCTGGTTACTGGATGTAATTTCCATGACGACGATTCTTGGGATGTCGAGGAGTAGCATCTCTGTTGACGGCGTACATCACGGTCATTGGTCCCCTTCGATACTCAGCTCGAGCCTTTGGCTCCAAGAAGCTGGATATGCCGAAAACCAAGAAGTTTCATGGAGACGGTTCATCCTCTTGCGGGCAAAGATGAAGAAGAAGAAAATGGAAGCTTGGGAAGTCCCAAGAATCTTCGGCCATGTCAAATGACTTATTTGACTTCGTGACTATGGAAGTAATGAAATAAAACATTTGAATAAACATCTTTACGTTTCTGTATGGTTTGCGTTTGTTCAAGAAGTTCTGAACAACCGTAGCGAAGTAATATCTGATAAATAATATTCAAGAGTGTACACCGCCAGTCGGGTTCACATGTTCCTACGCCTTCTGCGAGTGTCAAATGTCAGTAATAACGTACCGTTTAGTAAGTAGCTAATTGATACCTTCAACAGTTAAAACTCAGCAGCAAATAGTCTGCCTCGAAGGGACATAAAAAGAACATCCATCCCAATTTCATCTTCGCCAACCTCTATTTCACCCTCCTCCACCACAGCGTCGTCACATTCAGGCCAATCGGTGTCTGCAATCTGGACCCTGAAGCATACATTAGACTAGTCCGAGCGATATTTATGGAGATAGGCGATATTTATTTCACGATATTTTAACGATAACCTCCGCCTAACACCCAAACATCGCCAGAGTAACAAATGGCGCGCCGTGTAAGAACCAAGCCAATAACGTCGAAGGTTTATGAACATTTATAGCACAGATGGGGCCTTTTGGGTACGGCTTTTCCGGTTGCAATAATACCTGGATGGGGTGCGTAGTTGGCTGAAAGCAGGATTTGTCGGTATTCATTTATAACTATTCTGAGAGAATAGACATTATCGGCCACCATGAAAAACGGAGACAGTATTCCGGCCTGAGGGGCTCTGGCGATGTCATTGTTCGTTAACAAAACTCTATTTTCCGGGGGTTTTAGTTAGGCAATGTTATCTGGTTTTTCCGGCAATACAAACGAGGGCTTTTAAGCGGGTAACTGGGCCATCGCCTAGGTATTAGAGTGGTCTTCTGAGAACAGTCGGCTCCTCTTGAATGCATAAAACTGCGTCTCCACAACGTTTTCCTGAGAGACACACACTGTAGATGGTTTCACTCGGTAAATTCGCTTCCAGCCCAGCATCCAAATTTCTGGGCGTTGTATTCAACAGTCGGTTGTCAGGGAGAGATCAAGTGGATGTCGCCTTCGAGAAATGCCATAGTCTTCGTTTTCTTGTTCCATGTGTCCAGTGCCCCAGCATGGGCTGAAACAGCATCCGCGCCGTCGCCCATGCCAGCCTTATTCCTCTCATAAACACCTATTTTGAAGTGAAGGCCTGTCTGTAGACAACAAAGCTCCAACGGTGTTCAAATGCAGTTTCGATATTCGGTAAACGCGGTGCTGGAATTCAAGATGCATAAATAGTTGAACGATTAACTGAATAGCTAAAATCAGGGATGATATCGGACTTTGGTGATTTAAAAGAACTGTATTCGAAGAGTAATTGGACCGGATTTTTTGCTTGAGGCGGATTAGAAATAGCAGACACGATGTAACTTTTATCCGCTTCTTAATAAGGAGAATGAGATGCGACAGGGTTGGTTGGCAGACACGAAGTGTGTTTTGGCGCGGATATTTTCTTCGGATTTAGAAATTAGGATATTTGGATAGAGACGGCGGTTGGCGAGAATAATGCATTAAAATGAGTGACTGAAATTAATCAGGCAGTCTCGGGTCAGTATGTGAATCCATTAAGAGAATTTGACTGTGTCAGGCGTTAGTAGTATGTCAATTCTTATGATATTGATGGCAGTCAGCGTCTCTGAATCGGCACTGGTGGCAGGTTATTGCTCGCCACATGATTCAACTTCGAGGTCTGAAAATATCTTCAGCATTATGTCTGCGTAATGGCCTTGAGCGAACGTGAATGGGAACCATGTTTACTGTAGTAGAATTAGTGAGACCTGAGCATTGTTCTGAGATTGTGTTTAACGTGTGAAATGCGGAATTGTCGGTGCACAACAACGTTCTTTGTAAATCAGTATCATTGATGCCGAAATAGTCTGTCCCGAATAGCAGTCCGAAGTTGGTCGCCGAAAACGCAACGAATTATTTGTTTCTAATTTCGAACGGTTTCACCGTTTTCCTGAATTAAATTCTGGGAATGAGCTCTATCGAGAAGCTCAAATTGAGCGGGTTACTAGGAAAGCCCTTAGGATGTATCTTAGGAGGTATCTTTTCCAACAATCGTTAAAAAGGTCCTTTCACGTCTTTTTCATGCATTTTGCTCTGTGCGTCTTCATAAAAGTAGAATCTTTCAGAATAGTTCGAGATTTCTTCACCAGAAAGCGCACAAATCGAAGTCTTCCAATTTAAAATCCATTGTTGTGTCTGTTTGATCCTTTTTTTATGAATCCCACAAAACCATTATTTGCTATAAACCCCTCTATTTCTGTTACATATCCCCTTCTCTTATTAATTGCAATTCCTTGTTATAACTTAACACCAATTCTTTCTCCGAATGTATGTTAAGTGTCTGTCAAGTTATCACGTGCACAATCTCGTTGATACAGCCGACTATAATTCGGCAATTTGCATTTGAACCCGACTAGAACTCGGAGTATATTTAAGTCTACTTAACCCTATCCGGAAGTTCGCGGTTAAATAAACGTACTCAATCATAAACCACAGAGCAGTGCTTGGACTATGGAATTAACATCCATTGTATTTGGTATTGTGAAAATTGTAGAATTTAGGAATATTAAAGAATGTTTTGGTTAATCACGACACCAATTGTGCCGAAATAGAAGATATTTTACAGAAAAAATGGTCGCATGAAGAATTTAACTGTGCCGGTAAAACCGTTCGTTCGTATAAACAAATGTATAACGTTCTTAAAATTGATACAAATAAAAAGTAGAATATTTGGAGAATTTAATTCTTTGTATATATTCTCCAACGCCCCCGTGATTTTTTCCCCGGCTTTTGAAAATATTTTCCTTTTCTACTGAAGTTAATCCTCTAATGTACTTTTACCGGTTTTCCCTCCACACTTATGCTATATTGATGGACCTCTCCCATCCCTTATATTCAAGTAGATCGCGGTGTAAATTACTTTGATCTAAGTGAATGTAGCACCACAAGAACGCCGACAGTGTTAGTTTCGCCACAGGTAGTGAAAAAGGTGAACTCAGAGATCATTGTTGCTTTTTATGCTGACGGTTTGGTTCACGTAACCGTAATAAAGAGGTTACCATTATTATTAATATTATTATTAGTTGTTAGAATTATTCCTGGAACTTCGAGCGACAAACCGAGAATGATATGCAAGCAAGAGGATTTCTCTGGATTCTGTTTTACCAAATTACGAAAAATATTGCAAAAAGGTTGGGAAAACGGGAAATGGTCAACACGCGAACATGTTCTCACTTACAGATAGCGGTCTCCTAATTCGCTATGTACAGTTTCCACTTCTAGAATCTGTTTAATTTTTTAACATTGTAATGCTCAACGTTTTTATTGATGCTCGTAATCACGATAATTGCCAGCGTCCCATAAACCTTTTGAATCTGTAGACGGAATTTACTTCTATTTGTGGTTTTTTTTATAAAATTCGCTCCAATTATGCATGAAATCCCGTGCTACTGTTTCAAAACAGTACTTATCTGTTTGGGAACATGCCTTTAACTCGAAGAAAACCCTTAATTCATTTTATATCGAAATTTGTAACAATTCCTGCTTGATATATTTTTTAGAACTCACGAAAAGCGAACTCCGCTCAATTCTTATCTACTCATGCCATGCATGTACCAACTGGAAAGGTTTTCATTTGAAACCTCTAATACCTACATTTAAAAGAAAATGTTTTATCGATTCGTTTTAGCGAACATAATTAGTTAACAATTCCTGTTCAGATTACTCGTGGCCATTACGTGCGTGGGCGTGAAGCAAACGTTTTTTTTATAAAATGGCTCCGGAAATTAAAATTGCGTTCATAATTCAAGCAAGCCATTCATTCTTCTTTTACTACTACTACTAGTACTACTACTACTACTACTACTACTACCATGGCCGACACAAAAACTGGTACAACAACTGAAATAATTGTATACCATCCAGAAAAACTGAAAATTGGGACTAAATCGGTAATTCAGTTGTATCAACTACTATTTTCAGACGGGGCTGCCTTCCACAGAAACAGCAGCATCCATTGTCGAAAGATCTAAAGAGGGGTGTTTTTTACGGGTTAGGCGGCAGAATCCGGATTGGGGTTTTTAAATCAGTCTCATGCTGTTGGTGTCGTTGCAAACATCTCCCCTTTACACATGCGTAGTAGTGTCTATACGTCTGGTTTTTCGACGACAACGTTTACCTATCCCCATCGCTGTTCTACCCCTTGGCCTTTGGACTTTTCGTGTACAAATCTCGTGCGCAAGAACTTTTTGCATTTTTTTTGCGATTGCGTGGTATGTCTGCTGTCTACGTCGGGGTGGCAGTGTTAAACACAATACAAGGTTTGAGTGCCCTTGGGAATATCCAGACAGGAACGAGTTTCAAAAAGTCAACTTTGAAAGAGGCCTTTGTGTGCCCCTATTGTGTTTGCGAGAGAGTGACAGTGAATAGAGGTGACTAATCACTTTAAATGGACATCGAATATGAGAATGGGCTTATACAGAAGACTTGGTGGGTTTGAGTGCATCTAATTTGCCAATAAAAAACGATTTTGAGGGTGAATCGCGCATCGTTTCCTTCGAGAACTCTGTCAAGCCACACACAACCTGCACGACCATGTCGACAATAAAAATTGCATCGACCTGATCTTCTCATAAATTGGCCTTATTGTACCAACGCATTCGGACTGGTGAAAGCCCGTCCATTATTGAAAAAATAACACGCTTTGGGAGAATGGATTTACGAGGAGTTTGGAGACACGGTCTACGATGACCCAAAGGCTGGAATTCGCTGAAATTAAATGGCTCTCAATTTCAGAACTGGTGATCATATAAACACACAAAAGAGACCCTCGTTGTCGTGTAGATTAGTTGAACTTAGAGGACGGAATTCTTTGGTGTACATTCGGTGTACATCAATGTCACAGAGGTGCGCGCCTCCGAACCGACGATGTGAAGGCTTACCGGTGATGGAAACTGGCTACATCGTCGTAATCCGGCGTTTAGCCAGCCTGCGACGGCGTGTGGCAGCCTCTGTAATCGTTAAGGGTCGGATGATGGCGCAATTGCCACTTCCTAGGGTGACGCTGTGTACGTCGTCGCCTGAAAAATATTCCCAAGAATCGTCATGGAAACAGCACCAAACGCAGGCATCCTCTAGCAAGCGAAAACCGCGCGAACAAAATCATAATTCTAACACGCTTAATGTGACGTGAAGAAAAGAATTGTGGGTATTTTATTAATGTAAGAGGGACCAAAACCTCCTTGGCTGATTTATATAAAAAGGAAGGACTTGATAGGCGGCAGAACTCCATTTTGCAAACGGTATTGGATCGCCTGTTCGAACTCAATCGGGGGCAGTAGCACTGTATGACGAGGAATTCCGCAATTATTGGCAAGGCCGAATGATCATTAGTATCGGCCAGTGCACCCGACATGTCTGTGTCTGAATTAATGCGTATTCTACCGCTGTAAAATGTTTGCACTTCGACATTCGTCGTCCTCATCATTTGGACAGTCACCTCCCAGCAAAGTTGGAGCCGATTCGACGCATGTCACGTCTAGTGAAATTAGCATAATGTCTTGGGATTGCGGTACATATGAATGATCGTTTGGCCGATTTTCGCCTCTCGCCTTATTGATTTCGTCCTTGATTGAACGTCCTCATCCTCCACCACGTCATCGGCGATCTGTCCGACCACGTTGAAGGGATCAAAAAACGTGCAGAGCGTTTGACTTTCAAGCTACTCATGCGCCGCTTACATCTCTCGTCAATCGGTTTACCGCCAAAGCATAAAAAGACCGATAAAAGACCACAGACACCACTCCTTTCTTGCTCCCCATAAATGTTCTGTCCTTTTAGCCATCACTAATTCGAAATACTGGAACTTTTGGCTTCAAACATGATCGATAATTTGTGCTACCTTTCTCGGAATGAACAATTTTTATTGAATTCGCAATACGATGCTCCCTCCACCCAATCGCCTAGTTTATATCGATCGAAAAGGACACTTGCGGTTTTACGTCTAAACGGCGTTACTAAACTAAATTCATGATGCCAAGTGCTTCTTATTTTAACTTACAGCAGAAATTCCGCTATGCCCGCTTCGATCGTCTGCTGTGGAGCGAATCTCTGAAACATTTACGGTTTTTGCAAGGTCGCCGAAAGAGGCCATTGTGCAAAGTATAATGCAATCGATGTAGATAGATTGTGGTTCATTATTATTATTTACAGCGGTGTAACTGAAAAGGAGTTATGCTCATGGTGGTGATTTGTCGTGTAGAGGAATAATGGTTTAAGACGGCTATTACCAATGGTATTGGAAAAGGTTGGGCTAAACTGATTTCAGGCCTAGCGAGTTCGCGAACCTTGATTTTTAATGTAAACGTTTTAGCGAATCCCGCATTTTATATACAAAAAACGGTACGGCGTTCACTCAGGCAAAAACGCCTTCGGGACAGATTGAAATTTCATGCGGTAAAAAACAACATCCCTTTATGTCTGGTGGTAAGTCGGTTTTTGTTGAATGATCGCGGCATAGCTCAACATTTAGTCCAAATTTCCAGCAACCGCCGTCACGCAAGAGGCGTTTGTCTGTGCGACTAAGATTATTAATAGGGACGTCGCAGTATTCTGCAAAATCTATAAAACCACAACGTTCCTATGGTGGTTTCATCGAAGGTGTCGTTATGTGAAGAGGATTTGGTTCGTGCCCTCCCATCGCGTATGTATTTATAAAAAAATAATTAATTTCTTCAATTACTGATGCAAAACGGGATTCTCTGCCGCAGCTGCTACTACAATTTATATTTTTACTTTTTTACGCAAAGCAACTGCTTTTTCCGTTAAATTCATTTTGACTAATTGCACGTGTTTTTGTCTATATGCCATCAGCTGATAGGTCGATTTTGAAAATAAATCAATGTTGTTTTAGATCACAGCGACTGGTAATACATTTTACGAGGAGGCGTTTGGAGTAAAATTGTTCGAAATATTCCACGCAATATATTTAATGTTTTTACTGCAAAGTCCTCCTCGTGTAAAATCGAACACCAAGGCTGGGAAACTCATCCCAAGGAAGAACACTTGGGTTACAAAGCATTTAAGAACGAAGGGTGAAATTTCCTCTCTCCTACATTCGGGTTGCGAGCGCTGAGACGGACTTCACATTCTTATCAGTTCGAATTTGCGAAGCTCATTCAAATCTTGAAGATGGCGCAAGCTCAAACAGATTCATCGTTTGATCGCTTGCTAAAAAATGTCTCCTGTACTATGTATAATACAGTATCCCTTTCATGTGTTGTGCATTTTAATACTGGACGTGTTGGTTCCCGGGACCCAATGAAGACATTGGATTGTATTAAAAAGAAACACTGTAAAGCCAGTTAAGCTGCCTAATCACGGTGAAGCCGGTCAAGCTTCCGTAACGTCGTCTACTGTAGCGGTTTTGCAACTTTTTATGAAGGCCAGGCTATAGACGGAGCTTTCCATACGCTGCCTCTCGCCGTCACCATGTTCAGGTTGGGTCTGTCCGAGCGGCAGTCAACTGAAAACGTTGATTGGGACCGTTAATGTTGGCGTCGAGCGCTTAGAACTGCAAGATGTGACTGGTGTGCGTAGCTGGTCCAGAATTGTGTCAAAATCTGCTACAAGCAGCGACCTGCAAGAACCCGGTAGATCATCTACCTGGAGATCGCGGCACAAAGTAGGCTGGTCGTGGGTTTCAGAAGTTTTAAATCTCGGCAAGGTCATTCTCCGTAACGCGGTACTCAAGCCTGTATTCGAACCCGGAATTGCTTTATGGTAATTCGTGAGGAATCCTTGAAGGATGCTCTTCGTTGGAGGTAAACACACCCTATGACTATACTTCTAGGGAATGGGGCATACCTCAATCTAAATTTGTCAATGGAGTTGGTTTACTGTTAATGTTTAAGTTGTGGTCCTCGTGACCTTAATAAAGCGAACACTATTATTAATAAGGTTGTGGATTCAACGTAGACGGCTTTTTGTGCAAACGAGAGAATGGGCGGAGGATTTGAGCCGTGCTTATTCGAAACACGAATACAAATCACGTTGTCTGCTACACATTTTTTGGTTTCCTAATCGATAACTTACCACAGAGCAAGATGTTCTCCGTCAATCGCGCTACCAAGCGCATCTTTCTTTACTATCGTGACCAAAAAAAGTATTAGCGTCGCAAAATTATCAGTCGACTCAATACGCATATTAAAAAGTCCCAAATCATGAGAATTTTAAGCTGTAAATCCGCTGTTTTTGCCTCGTTGGCATGAAGACGGGAATTCGAAAATGAAGTTCGCAAAACCTATCTAGCCTACATGTGATTAATGACCGACAAGCTCCCATTACGTCGACACAAAATGGAAAAAAAACATTTTTTTCTCAGAAAAAAGACAAGGAGTTAGCTTAGATCAGAATACGAGGTAAAACCCGTTCTTCCAGGGACTAGACATCTCAGACAAGGGGGCGTGTGACAGGAGAGTGGTGGAGCGGGTTGGGACAGGTCTATGTTACACCAAATATGACCGAGTCGGTTGGGTTTTAGGACTCGTGGGGTGCTTGGCGGCAAACAATCTGGTCTCGCGGAGTTTGCTGAAGAGGGCCTGGGGCCAGAGGAGTTTCCTTAAAGACAGCTTCGATTTGCGGTATTCTGATATAATAAAAATTGTGCTTGATATGCTGATAAGGAGAATCCAATCTACAATTTGAAAAAATAAAAATAATCTCGGTTTACTTTCCAAGTGCACCGTTTCAGACGACTCGGGGTGCGGCTGCATATCAACAGCAATTTGGTCAGTCCGTATTTGTCCCGATTTCTCGATTCACCAAAAGAGGTTAAATTTACTACGCTTTCCAACAGACACGTAGACAAAGCAGTGCGTACCTGAGAGATAGATCGCTTCGGTCTGAAAAACGGACTGGAGAGGCGGAACGTAGATGACGCAAAGCTGACCAATCAATGAGAGGCTGACGGCGATGACAAAGACACGGTTGGAGAAGAATCCGATTTCGAAGACTGACTTTTTCTGTAATCCAAACCCAAAATGTTCACTATTTACGCCGTGCATAACAATGCTAACTACTAATATACACCAAGACACGTTGGTAAATAATTAATCACACGACTCAGCTAACACGTAGGTCCTGTGCTATGCCTGGTCCGAGGTGACTAAAATGGAAGTTGGAAATGTGATGACTGACCGACTTCTCTCCAGCATAATCAGGCGGCTTTTGGTCAACGGAAGCCCAGCGCCAGCCTTTGCCCAATCAAGTGCTTCGCACCAGACCGCAGGTGTCCGTCCCAGTGCTTATGGAACCGAAACGATTTTCTGGCCGTTCAGTGGGTACAATGCTCCTCGAGCCAGTCTGTCGGGATCTGTTCGACAATGGGAGACGCGTCTAGAGTTTAAGGTTCCGCCTACCACTGGGCAATGATTTAGTCCACCTGTGAATTATGCGCCACTCGAGGATGCCCCTGCCTTCAATTATCTGGGCTCCACAAAACTGCCGGATGGTGAAGGAGGAGGAGGAGGAGGAGGAGGAGGAGGAGGAGGAGGAGGAGGAGGAGGAGGAGGAGGAGAAACATGCAGATAGGACTAGGTAGTCGGTGTGTGATTGAGAATAGTATGGTGACGCCACCAAAATAGCCACTAAAACACGCTGAAAGCCTGACTTTCAAACGATCGGGCATTCTCAGGTCATCGGTGAACTAGTTAAAAAATAAGGCTGGAACGAAATGAAGGATGTTAGTTCGACCGCGCAAGTAGCAAATACTTCCCGTGGGAACCTTCATTACCGTTTGAAAAGCGTAACGCCAATGGGAAGCCATGCTAGGACAGATTGCGATCGAGTTCTGGTTTGCCAATTACGTGCCTGGACTGCGTAGAGCACGACCTTCCCACTGCAGCCGACAGCCTGGTTGGAGCAAGGCTGACAGCTGCTCAGCCTTCAGACATTGTAGAGTTATTCGCACCAGTCTGCTTTAACATCCCCCCCAGACAGCAGTGGCTTAATCATTCGGTTTTATACAGAGGATTATCTCACCACAAGCCAACACGCAGTGCTCAGCTATTGACACGTTCTTGAACCGCGTCTTCAGAATGCATGTGGAGTTCAAATATGTGAAAGAGTGGTGTGTCTGGTAGAATGAGAGATGTCATTAATGCAATCAGACTCATTCAAGCCGATTTCATCACGGCCCTGTGGGGTGGAATCAGAGCTGATTCAGTTGCGTTTTGGAAGCTGTGGGGGACCAACAGGAGTACCTTTTTATTCTGGTTACGATGGGGGGGGGGAGGGTAGGGATCGCCGGCGGGATTTGATAGCCAATAAAATGCGAAATGCGGCATAATGATTATGGGGTCGTTTGAAGCGCGCCGCGTCATTGCCCGCGCACAATAATGCCGAGGCAACGGCATCCATAAAGACCGTCAAATTGCTCAAATGTCTGAGTTCCCAAAACCCAGACGACACGATAATGGCCACTGTGGTGAGTCCACCCATGTGGGCACCCCCCGGCTTCTCGAGGGGGGGGGGGTGCGATATTAATTTTCGACCAGGCGTGTTCGCACATTTGTCTGGCCTATTTGTCTACACCGATTTCTGATTCCATAAACGTCTAGACCAGACGACGATGCGGATCTTGGGGTTATTCCATCGCGAATAGCCACAGAGCAATATTAACTCGCGGTTATGCGTATGCACACATTTGTCAGGCTTATATGTCTACACGCATTTCTGAGTCCATAAACTCATAGTCTAGACGACGAAGACGTGGCTATTGGGGTTTATTCCACCCCGAATAGCCAACCCGGCTTCTCGAAGGGAAGACTATTAGGTCTCCGCCAGACATGGGCATATTTTTGGCAGGCTTATTTGTCTGCACGAATTTATGAGTCGATAAACTCGTAGACAAGACGACGAAGACGTGGCTATTCGGGTTATACCCCCGTAAAAGGCACCCTCGCTTCTCGAAGGGAAATAATAGTAAATCTCGGCCAGACGTGTGCTCACATTTGTCAGTTTAATATGCCGACACGAATTTCCGCCTCCATAAACTCATAGTCTAGACCACGAAGATATGGCTCTTGGGGTTATAGCACCGCGAACAGGGGTGGTGTTCGGTGTGCCGGGAATGAGTAGCACTTCTGGTAGTCGCGGGTCTGTCGTGCCTCAGGTAACCCCCCGGTCCTTAGTCCCCCCTAGATGCTCAACTCGCGCGTCTGGCAAATGTAGCTGCAAGCGGCACCGGCCACTCCCTGGCTCTCGACAGGCCGCGGGTCGTAGTAGTAGTAGAAGCCGGGAGGTGAATCAACCGGTGAAAATGCGAATGAAAACCCCGGCGGACAGGGTAGAGGAGGAGGTCCATCTATGCCTGGATCCAACGGCCAGCAAGGCGGTTCCTAGTCCATTGCACGGATCCCAGCTGCCGATGTCCTGCGGGATGTCCTCAACTGCCGCCCCTCGATCGAAGCCCGGTGGCGCTGGGGACGCCCACTGCACCGCATTCCCAAGAAACTTCATAAAGTCGTCTCTAATCTCGACATTCATGCTCCCGACATATCCTCTCCTACTCCTCCTTCTTACTCTTCTTCACCCGCCAGAGAATGAGCTGGCTACATGCATTGTTCACTGAAGACCTTTGGGGATGTTGTACAAGTGGCGGCGTCACCTGCAGTGCAACATGAAGAGGAGGAGGTGGACGTGGTCGCCGCTGCATCATCCACTTCCTTGCACGGATCCCAGCTGCCCTCAACTGCCGCCCCTCAATCGAAGCCCGGTGGCGCTGGGGATACCAAGAAACGCCATGATGTCGGCTCATCCTCTCGCAAGAGAAGAGCAAGAATAGCCACCCAGGATTCTCGAAAGGAAGACTATTAAATCTCAGCCAGACGTGTGCACACATTAAACAGGCCGATTTGTCTACGCGACTTTTTTGAGTCCATAGGCGTCTAGACTAGAAGCCGAAGCGGCTATAGGGGGTCATTTAAACGAGAATAGCCAACTGGCAATAGTGACTGTTACACTAGGTGTTTCTACATTTACCCAATCAACGAGGATGATAGACACGAGCTATTCGTTCAACGACGATGATGAGAGTGTGGCCACTTCCGAGAAAAGGAGAGTTTCAGTTGGCCCTCCAAGGAACTGATCGGAATAGAACACGGTACACACATTTGGTGTGATTCTGGAACGCATCAAGTAGATGCAACGATGACGGAGAGGCTGTGCTATGAGTCGGAAGAAAGAGGCCTCAAAAAACAGAGCGCTGGTGCTAAACAACTACACCACTCAATGGACTCGGCAACGTGTGACCCAAACAATCAGATCAGGCTTGAAGACCGGGGTTCGGAAACGATTTCAACAGCTTTAAGAACCCCAATGTCCGCGGATGTTATTAGCCCTCGGAAGGCATCGCGGGTGGGACTTAATCCGTGAAACGTGCCTGACTGAGCGGCGTTTCTTGTCACGCAAGGCCATAATGAACAACTGTTCAACCGAGCATTGAAAAACGGCGCAGTCGTCAATGGGAGAATGGTGTCAGTGACGTAGGAACACGAACACCGTGCTGTATGGACAATTGCGGGGTTTATGGTCACGTATCTGATCGGTGAAGAGGGACTTTGTAGCCTGAGTCAAATCGGGCACCCCCTGCCGGGAAAGAGCAGAGCTAAGGGTGGCAGAAGACAACCACACCTCAGAAGGTATCCCCCAGAATGCAGAGACAACACAAATTCTTTGACAATGTCATTGTTTGTCGCGTAACGGGACAGACATCAATCGGGGAGTTTCAGCAAAGGAATGAAATGAAAGAATGACTGTTGTATGGGCAATTTGGAGATTTACAGCCAGTAATAAAATACGGGCAATTATCGAGATTTTATTTCCCAATAAAGCACTAATAACACACGTTGGACTTTTGCCAAATCCTGCATAAAACCCCGCGAAATGGTCGTCATTGGCGTGGTCGTCGTCTGAAACACCGTTTTATGGCTGCCACCTAATTACGCGCCAGTGATAGTGGGATCCGAAGGGGGTCCAATAGGCCACAGAATCAACGGCTCACGATGTGCCCCCGATCGGCAGAAATACTGTTTGCAACCTGGTCTGGGTCCCAGATACCTGATAACTTGGCTTTCGGAGCTTTTATAAAACGCAAACTTGGTCCCGCGAAGTCAAATCAGAAGCAAGAAATCTGGTGTCATTGTGCGAGGGGGGGGGGGCTAGACCTCAAGCACCCAGTTTGTGGGGATCTGCCGACACGAATGCTGGGGATAGCGAAAGACTCGCCGAACGTGGGTTTTACCGATGGGTATCGATAGAACAAAACACAGTTTTCTTTCGCCTACATCCGTTCAGAAGGATCCTGGCCGAAACCTCCGTGGGTACGATGAAGGATGTGATGGTAATCAATGGTTACATTGAGTGATAAATAAAAATTCCAATCGGTGGTTTAATTTTAAAATAACGACTACAAATAGGTCATCGTTTTGTGTGAACTGGGGAAAAGAAGAAGAAGAAGAAGCACATGCGATAACGACCGAAAAACCGTGGTAAATGGGCGGACCCACAGAAAACCGGCCAATCTTGTCCAGCCAGCACCATTAAAGCCGGTGAGTTGTGATTTACGGGGAGCGACGGTGGGGTTTACGATAGGGCAGCCGTAAAACGACCGCACAAGAAATAAATGGCGGCGAAGTAATTGGTACCCGGCCATTCAATGCGGCGTTTCCAGGCGTCAAGGCCAACCGAGAGAATTCAAACTCGAGTGTCCAATTACCCGTATATTACGCTACGAAAAACTTCTATTAACCCACCAATCGGGGTGTACTAAATATAACTCATTGGAGTGTGTACGTCTGCCTAAAGTTAACGAGACAACATGGTCCTATGTCGGCAGGTCCACGACACCATTTTCTTCTCTGCCATGATGATTCTCGGGAATATTGTAAGCGTTCCGGCGTCCCCAATGGTAATCGAACCCCCTAGGGGTCCCTCGCCGACAGAGCGAGGAGGAGGAGGAGGCTGATGGCTGCACCATGCGATCAGGCCATCCAAATAAGACAGGCGTAGAGGCGTGCGCGCACTAGATGGAGGCTGCAAGGTGTCGGCGAAAACCGGCTGCTCCATCATCTGAAACCAGCCAGCCATAGTTCCACGTGTTGGGACTCCGCTGGGTTGGAGAAGTGTTGGATGATGTCGCAGCGTCAAACACCTCTGCGAGTGACACCGACGACAACGTCGCCTGTACAGAATCTTCCGCAGTCAAGCTTTAAAAAAGTCTAGGGTTTATGGGGGGGGCGTCTTTTTGGTGTTTACATGTCTGGCTGAGGTTTAAGAGAAGGCGTGGTCCAGACAAACATTGTCTCGATAGTAGGAGTAGTAGTTGATGATGTTTTAGTGGTTGTTGCAGGGTCGGTGGGTTAAAGGGAACAAATATGAATGGGATAAACATGGCGGATTAAAACTCTGTCAAACCAGGCTATAAAGGGATGAGTCCGCGTAAATGCAGTCTCATTGGTGGTTTAAAATCGACACAATTAAATAATCTAACACGAACACGACGCCTGCCACGAACCATGCGTCGATTGCGTTTGCAAGCTGTGCATCCAATTCCTGACCACGGTTCGAGGACCAAGAAATTCACAAGAAATCCGATCGACTCCGATTGAGGAGGAGGACGCAAATGCCATGGTGATGATGTGCATTCTCACGCTGGAGGATACACCGGTGTACAGGTGGCGGTGTCCCCTGCAGTTCCATGTGCGGCACCACAGAGGAGGTTGAATTCCGTGTGATGCTACAGTCGGTTCCCACCTTCTGGTCGTGGTATTAGAGGATTATTTGGGTTGGCTGACCTGGGAGTCGAACCCAGGATCACTCACAAACAGAGTGGGGATGGTGCCAGCAACACCACGGGACAACACTGTCGGTTTAAGCAACCGCAGTTAAGCCATCTATTGCCCCATGGGTCGTAATATATGTTCGCGATCGATATCAACAACAGTAAGGGTACCCGAGGCGTGGTTTTGAACGCCGGCCAGCAGAAAACCACGCCTGTACTTTAACACCAAAAGACAGACATTTAACTCGATTCAGTTGATGGATTTGGATAGAGAGCTTAGTAAGTAGAGCATGGGCGTCGTCAGCTGGATTGAGAATTAACCAACTAGGCCATGCGTTCACACACACAATTGGACAACAGTGGAGCATCCAAGTGGCAATCACATACACTCGAGCCGTCTGCATTACTGGCGGAGACAATTGAAGAGAGACAATAGATTGTCCCCACCCCTGTCGGCACGTTTTCGCGCAAAAGGGAGCCCGGAGTAGCGGGTCTGGACTAGTGAGGCCCGAGTTACTGCCGACGACTGGAATCCTGGCTAGACTGGCCAGATATGAAGGAGTCTGTACGCGGCATTAATAATGTGAAGCAGCAGCAGCAATGTCTGGAAAAACAAAGACTGACCAGACTAACCAATTGCCTGGCCTAGAGGAACCACGAGGATGAAGTCTAAGCGAAATGTCGCCGCCGTTTCAGGCGACATTTGGTGAGCCCAAACCGCATCAGCGTCCTCCACCCCTAATAGTTTACTGATGTCTGGTCTCTCGTGTTCAACAATACGGAGGCTTTTAAAAAATGCTTCCATCGTCATTTCAGTCGCTGTATTGGGTTTGGCACGCCACCGGAACCGAACTCTCGACAGAAGTAGAAACTTCGAGAAACACCGAGACTCTCACATAACAGAAACCCGCGTGACTCAGGGACGGAAAGAATCGGTCCGGACAGAGGAGCGAACCTAGGAGAACTTAGCCATGGAACAGCGCATAGTGACCCTCGATGATGTCAGAGAGCCGGCCTTAGTGGTTTCACAAGAGGTCAGCTGATTGAGACTGTTTAAATTCAGGGTTACCCACCTGAGATCGGCAGCAGAGGGCGTTGAACATGTCGAAGAGGACAAAACACGTGAAGGTCATTGTTGTGTCGCGGGGGGTCACTTTTCCATCAACCGTCATCTCTCGGTAGAAGACAAAAAAGGTGCCGCAGACAATGGTGAAGGCAGATATAAGTACACTGGTGATGAGAGTCCTGTTGAGAATTGGGTCCTGAACACGCCTGGGCGGTTGTTTCACAACCTAATACAAAAACAAACACTAGAAATGCTACTTATAGTAAATAAGTACAGTTTCAACATTTTGGCACATTGCTGTGGGAAATACAGGGGGAAAAAAGGCTGTAATATGCATACATCAGAGTCGGGTGGCTCGACTCCAAGTGACTGGGCAGGTGGGCCGTCCATTAAAATATTGATGTAGAGAATTTGCATTGCGTTAAGGGGATTGGGTAGGGAGAGGATGGTGGAAACGGCGATGAGAGACAAGGCTGCGACAGACCTGATAAAAGAACAGGAAAATTAGATATTGGTGAAAGATTACCCTTGTTTTCCTCCCATTTCTGTTCCTTGGTGTTTGGTAAAGTCGATCAATACCAATTAGTTTACTTCAACACACTGTGGATTCTTTCTAATTTTTTTTGCTCCTTTGTCCATGTTGTCAAGACTGTAACTCGTTGTTCAAATGAGCCCTTCCTACTCACTGATTATGGAAAAAATCTCGACGTATCGTGTGGCTGACTGCGATACATATATCACCGACAAACCGATCAAAACTCTTTTAAACCCGCGAGAACCCCAGAAGAACAAAAAAACGTTGCTGCAAAATGGTAACCACTAAGTCAGCTTTACGATAAGAGAGAAAGTGATACAACCACACCGTCCTGGAAGACAAACAAAAGAGCTGGTGTCGTGAAAATTCGTATTCCAGGCGCCCAACAACGTTGTTATCCGTGGTACGGTTCGGATGAGCCAATGGGAGAGAGGAGAGTCCCAGGTGTCAAAAGTAACCAATGATGGAATGCAAGGAATGAATCACTCAGGCGTCTAGCGACGATGTTTAATGATGAGATGTGACATGACAGGAACGAGTCAATAAAGCACCTTCCAAATTGGCGTGTGTAGAATGACGAAACAGGGTACAGGTTGTATTTAAACGGAGACAGTTTTCTTGGGAGAGAATAACATTTTTTCCCAAACCAGTTTACTTCAACGCACGCACTTAACGACCATAACTCGGTTTGTTTTGCGTCATTGAGAAACCGACTATAATTCCACGTAGACGAGACCCCAAGCACTATACGGTTAGTTTTTTAATGTGCATATTTATTGTTAGTTCAATAAGGGGGGTTAATTGGTCTTTCTTGCACATTGGCCTAGTTTTAATTTCGTTTATTTGTGTTAACTTATTCGTAATCCTCGATGCATACATTTTGTTTGCTTTCAATTGTAATAGTGAAAGGCGTGGTGCTGGTGACCTTAACTAATTGAACACCATCATAGAACCGTTTGTTCGCAATAAATGTTGTTTGCGAATGCGTGGCTTCATCAATAAATGTGACCTTGAAGAAGCTGCAACGCGAATGGCGCTTACGTGCTTAGCTGGAATCGCACAAAGTTGCAGATGTTGCCAAACAGCGCCTTGCCCTCTTCCGTGGCCAATAGGATGGACGAGAAGGCGTCGTCGACTAGGACAATGTCGGCGGCCTCCTTGCAGACGTCTGTGCCACTCTTGCCCATCGCGATGCCGATGTCGGCGGATTTGAGCGCAATCGCGTCGTTCACGCCGTCCCCTGTCATGGCGACGACGAGGCCGCGTTGTTGGAGGGCCTGGGAAAGTTGAAAAGGAAAAAAAGAAACAATAAATCTGATTGCCTAAAGCCCTGGAGACCGCGAAATTGAAATTTAACCAATAATAACTTGAAGAGGCCATAAAATTCAGAAATCTATAAATATATACAAGTTGTGGAGTCACAAAAAAAACAAAAAAAAACAAAAAATTGCATTGGAAAAAATGCAGGTTGAAAAATAGAACAGAAAGGTATAAATGAGATTACACAAAATTTACAATCCAAAAAATCCGACGAGGAAGGTTTTGGTGAGTGATTACGCAGCATAACGGTGCAAGAGTTTAAAGTCTTTTTTTATAATTATTTCAGGAATTTTATTGAGGTCACGATGACCAAAAATTATCTTTAAGTTCCTGCTTCACCTGCTCTAGTGAAACCAAAAATCGGGACAAATAAGGAATGACCGAATTGCTATATGCCGCCGTTCTTGTTGGTATTGAACGGTATAGTCTACGCATTGGTCGAAGAGATTTACACGTGGATGAACTTGAAAAGAGGGGATGGGGGGGGGTCAGTTAATAAACGAGCAGCCATTAGTTTAAAATGATGATCTCTTGGATGGAGATAATGGGCAGGCCAATCGAAAACGAGGTGTTAAAAAAGGCAGAATTCTTTGGCCGCAAAAAATCAATCTGGAACAAAATACAATAAGGAGAATTAAACAGGCGTGGGCAAAGGTCTTTATACGACTAGAGCCCAAATCAAGTCTCCGGAACCGGCGAACCAAGAAACAGAGGCGACGACATATACCGAAGACGGCATCCACATCATCACTCCATGATAACCGACTGTTAAAAATAATGCCGAATTATTTCGATTTTGAGCTCGAGGCGAAATTATGGAGTGATGAGATTTCAGGAGTATCAATATCGGCTCTCAGGGAAATTGTAATGGAGATGCATTTTGATGCATTCAACAGAAGACCATTATTGGAAGACCACTCGAGTACATCAGTGACTGCCTGCCCGAGCTGTTGAGAATCACCATTCGTCTTGCAGGCATGGCATAAAATCAAGTCATCCGAAGGCTAGACGTGTAATAGTTAAAAAGGAATGGAAATAGCACTGTGCCTTGTAGTACACCGCAATTGTTTGGCAAGGAGGAAGAGGCCTCATTTCCGACTCTTACGTGTTGGCGTCTGTTTGAAGCCAATTAATCAACCACTCTTCAACGCCATCTTCAGATAGTTGAGAAAGAATGCGGGAGCGTGAGATAGCATTGAAAGCAGAAGTGAAGCCCAAGAATACTAGACTTGAAGAAAACTGTTGTAAATCAGGCGAAAGGATGCAAAAGATTTCAAAATCCCCCTACCCGGAAATTGAGTGAGACAAGCGTTCGGTAAATGCGCTTTGCAAATGCCCCCGAAACAATGAATGCAGTGAGAACGAAATGACGAAGCAATTTTGCACTGAAGATCGCCGGATTTAACGCCTTTTATCCGTGCGGCGATCTCAAAGAAAGAGTTTATTCAAATCAATCAGAAAAAACCGAAGCCCTAGAAGACTACATTCGGAGGGAACCCCAATTACGCCGAAATGCAATCGAAAATTTAACTAAATAAATCGACACATGCAAGCGCATAAAAGGGAACATTTTCGATTTTTAATTTACCATTCATAAATTGAAGACCCTCTTAATTTGAATCTGAAAACAACTCGAAAATTTCATAATTTGTCAATCGTGCGGCATTACAGGTGAAAATACTGCTCGTCTGCTTGCAGGGGATGGCCTATCAGGCTATTTTTACATGGATGATCGGAGACGAGAGTAAAAAAACGCGAGGCCAATCACAGAGCAGCGAGAAACTAAACCCGTCTCGCCTCCCGTCTAGGCCACGGAAATAAAGGCGCAGGATTGTGCAATGCCGGACCTGGCGTGCTCGATGACCACACACGGCAAGAGGCGCTCTTGATGGAAGCGGTTACGTCGAATTCATGCAACACGCCGTGCCACTTGAGGCATCAGAAGGCACTACTGTGCACCACAATAAGACCTGTTGTATCGCTAATTTCCAAGAGTTTGTATCTCTTCTAAAGATGCGGGGGGGGGGGGTTCTAAAACAACGTTTTGGTGGTTCTCAAGGGAGGTTTGGCTAGCCACACCATCTGGGGGAAATTGCTGCTTGCCTGGTTTGTTTATGGGAAGGAAGGAAACGGCTTAGTGAGTTTCACGAAAAAAGGGATGGCAGCTCCATTTCTGGACCGCTTTAAAAGAGCCCAACATATTCCACATTTTCGTAGAGGGCACACCGGCTTTGTGGAAGTGGCCATGAAGATTCGCGGGAGTTCCTTAACAGGCGGCGTCCCCACTGTCACCCATGGGGGCCTCACCTGGGAGTCAAACCCAGGCTCCTCACCAACCAAGTGGCCTCAATCGATAATTGTGCATGTGTGTCGACCTACCTTGACAATTTTGCACTTGTGACGCGGGCCTGTGCGGTAGAAGACAGTGACCCCGTGGATAAGTGATTGCAGCTGGTGCAGTTCCATGACCTCGACCTCCTCGCCACTAAGACAGATGTCGCCGGATCGGTAGATGGAGAGGCGGGAGCCTGGAAGTAGAAGAATAATAGGTGGGTGGATGGATGGGCTTCGTGGACGACATTTCGCTGAGGATTCGTGGCGGCGTCACCCGAGGAGGAGGTGTCGCAGCTGCTGAATCATCCATAATAGCCGGTTGGAAGTAGTCGATCACTTGCATCTGCGTCGGACCTCTACACAGAAGGGCGTTGACCCTGTCTCCAACGACGAAATAAGACGCTCCAGGCTAAACAATGCGAAGCTGTTCACATACTTCCAACGCCTCCAGAGGCCGCTTTGGTCACGTTCTGTGTTCCGTAGACGAGCCCGCTGGTGTAGCGGCGAACATCCTCGATCTGGGTTCGAATTACAGGTCAGGCCTCCAAGGGTTGCATTGGGGACGATGCCTGTTTATGAATTCCCGAGAAATTTCATGAAAACCCCCAAGGAGACAGGTTTATCGTCTTGTAGGAGATTGGGGGTTGTAGACATCCCCAACTATCTCCCAAGCGGTACGCAGTCCAATAAACGACTTTGAAAAAGGCAATCCGGCTGGAGATAACTGACGTGCTCTGAACAAAATGCCCAGCGCACCTACTAGAACGGTAAAACTAATCTTCTAGCAATGGATTTGGCGACAGGGTATACTCGCGCAGTGTTCGTGCAGGACGATTATTTTTTCGCGAATCGAATAAAACACACAGTTGTGTGGCCATGTCCTCCCACTAGCGGACGCGGTGACGTGGCCAGCGCCGCCCTGGTCCGACCAACCAGCGATGCGCTAGCTCCGCGCACGGAAGTGACCTCGAAAACAAACTGACCAATAGCACACGCCGTCTCCTTGGAGTCGCCCGTAATCATAATGACGCGCACCCCCGACATCAAACAGGTCTCCACGGCCTGCCCGACGTCGTGTCTGGGTGGGTCGAGGAGTCCGACGAGGCCGGCGAAGATGAAGCCCGTCTCGGGGGAGGAGACACCCTCGGCCAATCCGAGCACTCGCAGCCCGCTGGAGCCCATTTCGCGCGCCTCCACCAGAATTGCCTCACGAACCGTCTCGGTCAGCGACAGGACGGGCCCGAGGCCGCTGCTGGCGCCATCTACAGGGATGCTGCGATCGCGATAGAAGGCACAGCGAGAGATCAGGCGGTCGGGAGCGCCCTTGGCGAAATAGGTGGAGTTGCAGGGGTCCTAGGGGGCAAATCATGTTGGGTGGGGGTCAGGCCAGATGAGACAAGGGTTGTTGTGGTTATAGCAGTCTCTGGAGGGCAGTTGCTACTCCTTCAGTGAGCTGGACTCGGGAAGGTTGAGCCTTGGATTCGCAGTACCCTTAGGAGGTCGCAGCAATAACGGGGCAAATCGAGGTTTTACAGCCTCCGAATCGATTCTTTCGTGCACTCGTCCCGAAAGGCTAGAGTTCAGGATCGCCTCGGTGTGCTCCTATCCGCCTGACTAGTCCTAAAACGATCGTGTCGAGGATACCAAGTAGTTCGACAAAGAAGGATCAGGCCTGGGTATTCTGGGCCCAACCTCGCACTGGGAGGAGAAGGCGTCAATGAGACAACCTTTCTAGAGTGTTTAATTGGTGGTGGGGCAACTACCAATTGTGCAAGATCTCCCACAAAACGGTGAGAGAGGCGTGTATTTTTTCTTATCATTTATGCACTTCAACAATGAGAGACCAATGACAGAAAAAATAAAAATCACGTTGTATAATGGTTTATCCATTTACGGTGCCAAACTAGTATGTTGTAACATGCTGTAGCTGCCTAAAGAGCAGAGTTGGTGTCGTGAAACGTCTTGATTTTAGTTTTTTTGGTACGCTCTTGTTGGGTGTCGACCGATATACAAAGAAGGACCTTGGTGTCTAGTGCTCGCTTGAAGGTATCAACAAAGCGTTCTGCCTGCCCGTTTGACTGGGCGATGGAAAGTGCTGTTTCGGCGGCAGAATTTTTGAAATTGTCCAGATTGAAAATGTGTGCCATTATCCGAAACGATTGTCCGGGTTAAGCCATGTTTACTGAAGATTCGACGGAGGTTGCAAGTTGTATTGGACGCCGTGGCTGATATTAAGGACACAATCTCAGGCCACGAGTGCCATATATGTTACACCGTTGATGGGTCCAGCGAAATCGATGTGAAGACGCGTTCAAGGATGTTCCCTTTGTGGCCAAGGTATCGGCTGGATGTTGAGCCAGCAAACATAGCTGCGTGCAATCGTCTTTATCCGTGGTAACCTTTTAACCCGGTTGTGGTGATTGCTAACTTTAATTATTAATTGTGTTTTACTATACTAACGTATATTGTACGTTACACTTACGAATAGGATTTCTCCTTGCTGCACGTGTCTTATTCGTTAAAGGTCTCGGTTGGCTATTTGAGTTCGACCGATATTACAGACAATTCGTCTATTATACATTCAGGGTTAATTCAACCCTCCATGCAATACTATCACACCGGTGTAGTTGTCTGCACGTTACGAGAATCAATGAATATAATTAAGACTAGAACAGTTTTCGTGAGAAACCAAACGATTCCCCAACAGTCCACAACAAAAGTTCATTTCAATGCCTTGTTTTATACCGTGTTGGAAATTACAGAATCGAAATTTGTGCGGCTACCTTCTACTAGAGGATAAACCGACTACATGGGGGTTCGTCATGAAGCTTCACAAGATTTTTAGAAATGGTTCCTGGTATTTCGGCCCAATCCTCGACAGAGATCTTCTCTAGAGAGCAGCGATCTAATGCCGCCAGGTAACCCAGAATTCTACCTCCCTCCAAACGTTTTCAAAGGGTTTCCGCTCTGGTGACTGGCTAGCCCACTCCATGACCTTGAAATGCTTCTCACGAAGCCAATCCGTCGTTGCCCGACTGTGTGTTTGGCATCATTGTCAAGATGAAAGAGCCAGCCACGTTTCATCTTCAAAGCCCTTGCTGATGGAAGGAGTTTTTCACTCAAAATCTCACGACCGCATTCATTATTTCCATCGCACAGACCACTTTACAGAAAACCGGCCCTAAAACCCCAATGGCGTTCTTTGGATGCAGCGTAGCATTCGTTGTACTCCAAACACGTTGATTTTTTTTTATCAAAAAGTTATATTTTGACATTATATGACACTCTCCCAATCCTCTACCGAATCACCCAATGCTCTCTAGCAGACGGCTGGATTTGCGGCGTATTTAACGATGAATTTAAAAATAAATCTATTTGAAATCTCACAATATGGCTTCTGGATTTTCTTTTCTAATTGGTTCTCGGATAGTTGAAGTGCACCAATGAAAACATTAAGGCCTTTATCATCCTTTTAAGTGCAGAAATAGCCCAATTTCTTTCCCAAACATGGTTTAGTACTCGAAATCCTTTACAACTTCTAATGGAAACTTTACTTTCGGTAAATATTGCACGCCTTCAATACTTCAATCAAACTGCTAGAATGCCTGGCGAGACGACCAAAACAGCCCATTAATCAAACAAATTGATAAGGTAATATAATATTACCATGGTCTCTCCACTGCTTAAACGTGTGAATGACGAGTCATATAAGGAAATTCCGCGACGGCTTTACCGGGATTCATAACGCGACCAAAACGACCATTTCGAATGTATCCAGGATGGTCGACAAGTTGTGGCCGCGATCAACCACTGTCACCTCACCTTGTGCCCTCAGCCAATGAGATAGAGGTGAAAAACCCCAATGCACAAAACGATACCGTCGCCAGGCAAGCCGACCCTGAGCCGATGGTGTGGCGATCAATATCCTCGCTCTATTCGTCAGTGACCTTGGGTGTTCGATCCCCAGAAAAGGCTAACAAGAATGAGCCGGACACAGTAGCGTTCGCCTGGAATCACCCCGCGACTTGGATGCTGTCGGGCGTCTGAAAACAGCTGCATCGTCTTACGGAATTTAAGCAGCTCCTGGACTAGTTAAGCGGCTCATCCTCTACTGGGAGTGTGTCGCACGAAAAAAACCATCACGAAGTTGCAACCTTTGTTTCCGCCAACACCCGACAAGTCTACGGATTCCCGGGGCACACCGCTACTCCAAGCCTGGAGCCCGGTGGTAGATCGAGAGGCCGCCTCATTGGATCGATAAAATTTTACCGGAAACATGGCGTCTAGACCATGTAAACACCAGACATAATATCACAACTGAGAAAATTATGCTGTTGAGACCGGGATTCCCAGTAGCACGACCCGAAGAGGCAACAGCCATGTCGGGGACAAACTGAGGTCTCTGGGACTCGTGTTTCCTCCTTTCGTGGACTGGCATCGGAGAGGTTGAGACGAGGATCAACAGAAGAAGCCCCGCCTCTCCAGAAAAGGAAGGAGGCGGGACGGTCGATGATGCTGTAAGAATTTGGTTCAAAGTAGCTAGAGGAGGAGACGTACGTTCAACTGTGGCGGCTGCGAAACTTGAACCACCATGATTTTCGTTTCCGAACTGAAGGGCCACTCTTTTTGACGCGGTGTTGTCAACCGGGGATCGGGAATCCGCATCTACAGCGACAAAAATAAAACAAAAAATACTCCCATCATCACTGAGATGGACATTCGACCGACGTTTCACGTCCATCGTGTCGCTTCCAGCCTCACCCCAACCTAAGGCTGTGAATCCTGGTCACGGGGCGTCGCAAGATTGCGGCGAATCCTCTCAAACAACGAACTAAGGCCTCGCCGTTCAGCCGCCGCGAAGCTGCCAGCGCCGCCGCCGTCATCGTGTACATTCTGGCGCTGCCGGGCCGGTTGACAACTGAAAACGTGGATCGTCACCATCTGTTCCGGCCTGGCTGCTGCCTCCGATCGCCGCGCGTGGGCGGCTTCGATTAGCGACATTAATGAAGCTGCCGGCTCATTCTCTGGCAGGAGCCAGTCACCCATCCCCCCCCCTCCTAGAGAATGAACCAGTTTCAAAGTAGAAGACATCTCTACGATGAAGATTCTAGGGACTATTGCACGGGTGGCGGCGTCCCATGTAGTGACAGTCGAAGTGGAGGTGGAAGTGGCTGCTGCTGCCGCTTCTTCTTTGTCGCGGTTATCTACTCCTGCTAGAGGATGAACCGATTGCTCCGTGGATTTCGCGAAAAGTGGCCCAAAATGCGCCGAGATCCGAGGCTAGGTGGGAGCAGATTGTTGCCCCACTCCGCAGATGGACTGCAAGCCCTGGTGTTCCATATGGGCCTTGATCGCAACCGCTCGACGTTTGTGGTTGCCCGTGGCTTCGGCAGCGCCAACATTGGCGTGTCGGTGACGGCGAGAGGCAGAGTTTGAAAGGTCCGTGGCCAGCCGGCGTAGAACGTGGCCCAACAATCACTGCAGCCAACAGCATCGCAGAAGGGCCACAACAATAACAAGAACAACTGTGACAACAAAAAACACTTGTAACACCGTACCTTGGCCGCGAGACACACAAGAGCACCCTCAGTTGGTTGGCCGGAAAGGAGTCCTCCCGCGAGAGAAGCGTTGTTGCACAATGCGCCGATCTAAATTACGGGCGGGTGGGGGTGGAGATAGCAGTAGGAGGTGAGTCACGCGCGCTTTTGAGCGCTCGTTGTGGCTTTTGGGACTTTCGGCATTTTAGACAATGGGACGGCCTCGCCTCAAAGTGGCAGCTGCAACATCATCAGCCGGTTACCGCCACTTGACAGACCCCAAGACGCTGGATTGCTGACGCCCAGGCAGCTGAGCCCATACGCATTTATCTTTCTCCGCCCTGAATTTTCACGGAGTGGAGCAACTACTACAACTCAATCACTCTCCATATTCCAAATCCTTCTAGACGACACACCTGCCTTTTGGGGGTTGCCATGGCGATTCTCGGGAATTCTTTAACAAGGGACAGACCCTTAGAGGCCTGACCTGGGGGATTCGAACCCAGGTCCCTCACTAACCGAGCGAGGAGATGCCGACGGCTGAACCATCGGGCGGTATATTTTTTGCCAGAATGAATCGCAGTGCTTTTCCTGCAACATTTATCCTATTCGTTCAAATTTTTTTATGTTTACATGAACCTATGTGACGACCATAAATTTATAAATGGTCAAAATCTAATCATTCTCGTGTTTTTCCCCTACTTCTTCTTCTTCTTCTTCTTCTGAGAGGTGGAGATTGAGGTTTCCGGTACTCGACATTCGCGAGACGAGTCCAGGAAAGGAGCCAACCAGACTAATTCAAGGCTCCGCAACAACAATTACATCAACGGTTGCATATTATCACACCCCCTGCCTCAATTTTTTGCTCTGCCAGACACGTGTGCGTGTGTGTGTAATTTTCGATAACGAAGAGGTGAATGCAAGAAGAAGAAAAAAAGGAAGCGCCACGTACCTCCGCAATTCGCAGAAAGTTGGCGTAGTCAGTGGCGCGCGGAGAGCTGCCCGGTGGCGTCACCAGGGTCATCTCGCCCTGCTGCACCGAGTAGCCCACCCCACTGACCTCGGCGTGTTCTGACCCGCCACCGCCGACCACGTGGGTCACGGTCATCTCGTTTTTAGTCATGGTTCCGGTTTTGTCGGCACATATCACATTCACACAACCTGCGGCGGGGGGGGGGAGGGAGGTGGCGGATGAGTGAGTGAGTATAAAAAGAGCACCAATTCTCGCAGCGGGGCCTTTCACCATCCCGGAATCGTCATGACACGTCATCACCACCACCACCACTTTTTTCCAGCAGTTCAGAGCGGTTTCGATGCTGCTGTTACGTCATTATATGCGCTCAGTGTCTCAGGGCTTCGATACGCATGCAATTGGCGTTCCACCACCGCCATTACTCCCACGCACTCTTGGATTGGTGGATTTCTGTTCGCGCCAATGGTCCATCCACCAGCGGTATATTGCGTGAGAGCGTAGATACAAAAAAAGTGCCTGGCAATAGACTAAGTATCACAGCGAACTACCTCACACTCTGTCTGACTTCCATCTTTTATAAGAACCGAAGATCCCGGTTCGACCATCGGAGTATGGTTGAATTATGATTTGGAGTAACTATTTCACTGTCGCGGGGTATCAGCGAGAGGGAATTCGAGGAGATTTAAACAAAAAATTAGCTACCAAGGGTTTCGACGGCTGGGAGCTTCTTGACGATGGCGTTTCGGGAAGCCATTCTCATCTGACCAATGGCCAGGGTCATTGTCACCACGATTGGAAGGCCCTCGGGAATGGCGGCCACAGCTAAACTAAACGAGTGGAATAACCGTTTTTTAGGGGGTTAAATGACGTAGGTTGGTTTATACGTGCGGTTATCTCCACCTTCTAGACAAACAGGCGGACTGCAGACTGTTTACGACGTGCGCCGCTAGAAAAAGAACTGGATCACAATCCGTTCCGACCTGGCTTCGGATCGCCGCGCATGGGCGCCTAAGTTTCGTGATATCCAGCAAGACGGCTCATCATCTGGCAGGAGGATCTAGCCGAGCCAAAGAAGATACCGTCGGGCCACACAGACAAATCTTCTCGTTAGAATGATAACCGTTTATTTTTTGCAAATTTGAATGCCGAAATGTTTGCTATACTTGTCCATCGCCCGCATAAAGCAATTTGACAACGAAGCTCGAGTAAATTGTGATAAAACTAAATTTATGCGAAACCGTAGATGATTTATCCAAATTATATGAAGTAAAAAGATGGTTTGTGTTTTAGCATTGACCCACTGCCAGAATAAAACAAACGAGTAACTTTTTTTAGCGGGGGAAGGAAGAAAATGAATGAAACAATAAAAAAAAATCGTTTTGAAACTAATGAATTAAATAAAGTCTATAAAACAGAAAAACTAACCTCACGCCAACTGTAATGAGTTCCAAAAGGTGGCGCCCTTGAATCAGACCAATGATGATAATACAGAGGATAATCAGTCCCGAAATGATTGATAAATTCTTTCCAAGGCGGTCCATGCTCTTTTGTAAAGGAGTACGAGGAGCCTCTTCAGATTGCATCATTTTGAAAACTTCCCCGAACTCCGAGTGTTCCCCAGTTGCGATGACAACACCAATAGCATTGCCAGATCGAACAAGTGTGCCCATAAAACCAATATTATTCAGCCGATGGGAACTCTGAACGTGTTCAGAAGCGCGTCTAGATGGGGGATCCTCAAATGATATCACGGTTTCCCCTAGAACTTGAAAATATCAACTGAGCAAAGTAAATATCTGACATACGGTCACCCCGATTTTGATTATAACTATCGGAACGGCGAACGATGACATCACTGGTGGGGCTGGTCGGAGATATTGGCTTGGTTTCTGAAAGACAGGAATCTGAGGCAAATGACGGCAGACTGTTGACATTTTTTGAAACCGCTTCTGTTTCTCCTGTCATGTTAGACTCGTCGACGCGTAAGTCATTGGATTCGACGATTCGCAGGTCCGCAGGGATGCGATCACCAAGTGAGAGGAATACAATATCGCCAGGGACCAAATTAGAGGCTAGAATTTGATTGCGAACACCATTTCGTAAACTAGAGAATTTTAAACAATAATTAACAAAACAATGATTTTACCAATTACACTTTGGAGGCATCAATTTTTTAAGGGATTCGATCGCCTTTTCTGAACGATGTTCTTGGATAAATCCAACAGTAACAACGATGAGCACAGCCTGGAGGTGGTGTTTCGAGAAAACGTGAACTTACGGTTGAAATACTGATTGCATCATCGAACTGACTCATTGCAATACTTACTAGAGCAGAAACGATAAGAAGACCAATCATGGGCTCGATAAAGTGTTTCAAATATTTGAGCCAAATCGGGTCTGGCTCCTCTGTTTTAAATTCATTTGGGCCAATATCTGCACATCTTCGACTGGCTTCAGTGTCAGATAATCCGATTTTCACATCAACCTATATAACGTAAGTAACGCTAACATATAAAAAAAATACCCCAAGGTTTCTAAGAACTTCGCTGACTTTTCGCGTGGAAGCAACACGACTCTTGATATGCGAGACCATCAATTAACTATGCTAATAGAACCCAACATTCGAAAGTGAAAATTTAGGCTAGTTTGGGGGGCTATCAGTGCAGCCAGTCATTGTGCTAAACGGTTGGTCAAATTGGTCAGCAATTCGATTATTAAAAATCGTCAGCATTTCCAAAAATGCGTCTTACGCAGGCAATCGGAGACGATTCACAGACCAATTCACACAATTCATTGTTTTAAATTATATTTTATCAGCTGGCAACTCGATAAGGTCTAGATTTACATGACCGAAGCGACCGTCTGGCACGTAGAACGATCTCATTGATGCATTCTTATAAGATTTATTTTAGCGCGTTTGCTCAAAGTAAAAGCATTTGTACAGTTTCACGCGTTTTACAAAAGTCCTTGCATTTTAAAGCGATTGAAAACAGCGAGTCGAGAGTAATGGGCGGCATTTTCTAAAGCGTCTTGTGGTGGAGTGAGGAGACGCAATATTGGGCGTGCGGTTTTAAACAACTCTCGTGTTCAGTTATAGCGTTAAATGCCATGAATTCGCCATAGGGTCTTCAATATCGTTTTGCCGCTTTTGGGAACTTGTGCTGGTGTTAGCACCATCTACCGGAAATGTTATTATGAAATCTAGAGTGAGAATCTTCTCGAATACTCAAGAGTCGTCTCCTCTCGTGCACCTACTATCGACAACGATGCAACTGGGTAATCAATGTGCACATACATTTTTTAGAATCGGGTTTAACAGGGCATCGGATTACAGTTGTCTCAATTAAATTTGGATAACGAAGGAGAATATTTCGGTAAGTACAACCCAGCGAGTGATATTGAACAATGTATGGTTAAACCGCGTTCCGGGAAACATTAGTGCCAGTGCTAGCGTATTCAACTCGTCTTCCGCGGATATCAAGGTTTAAAGTGAATGTGTGGGGGAATCAAGCGCCGATGCTGCATATAGGGATCTCGGGCACTATAGCGTTTTACGGGAACGATCGGTGCATTCGTCACTATGTCAATCTGGCGGCGGCGTTCACGTACAAATGCATTGTTTATAGTTGTCTAAGAGAGAAATGTTCATGCCCGTATAATTCCCTTTATATTATACTATTACCCAGGTCTCCAATTTTCTGAATTATAAACCCTCCTGAGTTTATTGTTTAAAATAATCAAGTTTTCAAGTTATTTATCTATTTACTCCATCAAAGACACCAGTTTTCAGCATCATTTCTCTATTTGATCCCTTCTCGTATACCAGGTTGACCCTCCCTAGCATGGTCTGTCTCAGTATAAATCTCTTTGACAGTTTAATTACTGCATTTGGTCATTCCTCATTTGTCCAGGAAATCAATGACGTATTTCATTGATAGTATTAGAAATTTAATTCCTTTGGTGCTTGTGAACTTTATAACTCTATTACAATTATTTTTTATTATTATAGGCACGAGTGTCGAAACCGATATTAACGAAATAAATAAAACAATTTGTAAAAGTGAAAACCGTGTCCGGTTTAAACAAGCAGTTATCAAGGCCACTGAAGGCTCTCCGAAATCAGTACCCCAACCTCATGGGAGAATGTTGTAAGCCAAGGTCGGATTCCAGACTAAAGAATCTTAGCTTAAAGAATCACGAACAAAGCTTTTATACGTCCTAGCAAATTAGGAGAACATCTACAGAAACGATTGTTTATGGTTAGCAGACAATCAATGTTTAACAGACGCTTTACCGGTTGGCAAAAACAATGATGCTCACCAATTAAATTACCATATCGAGTAGAAAGCCAAATAGTAAAAAAATATTTTATCAAATCCAAACCCGAGAATTGAAGAGCACGTTGTCCTACGAAATAAACTCGAAGGCCATTCCTTATTTCGTTTTCGGAAACGATCAATTAAGTCAGCCTCCACATTTTTCGTTGCGGGATATCGATCGCAATACCCCAATTGCACGTTTCGATTATTAATCGATACACACCAGCGCTGAAAGACACCCGGATTGTTTAATAATTCTCGGAAAGCCAAAATAAATTTGTTTTATCAAGCAATTGCAGTCAACCAATCCTTAAAAATATTATTTAATTTATCATTTTATTCTTGACCGTTTAATACCGATCCACTCGGTCGCAATCGAATGAACTGCATTTTACCCATCGTGAATTGTATTCACTTAATCGATTAATTCCCGCGCACCGCACTTGGCATCGACTCACAAGCCCTGACAGGTGGTGACTGCAAACGGATTTCCATCGAAAAACTGAAGGACTATACCCTTAGATTTGTATTTGCATTCCTATCAGTAGTTCTAGAAACCGTTATTGCTGATATCCAATATTGGCAAACGCGTATCCTTACTGAATTTGGGCCGGAAGAAGCTGTGGATAGTATAAATTATAATCAATACTGTTCAAAAGTCAGGGATAAACAGGCAAATCAAAGTACAAGACCTTCGAGATCTGGGTAGACTAAATGTGATGTGTCCACTCTGTCGGGTACCGTGTCCAGGTCAAGACCCAGGAGACGGATTTGAAGCTCCAATCTCGTGAGGAAGTTGAGGTCGGCAGCCATATTGGCACTCGAATACTGAAGCATAAACAAAACCCCGATTAATCTTACGCAGCAGGCCTGGTGCATTCAGCCGCAGCTTTAATTGCATTTTGTGCGGTATTTTCCTCCCCGAGTATAAATTGGCCGAATGGATGACGTTGCCATGGGGATACTTTTCAGATTGCGGCCCCAGCGCTACATGGAGTGGCGGAAGTGGCTGCCGCTGCATCATCCCAAACTCAAGCGACACCCAGCGACAACACGACGTACGCCCAGGCTTGTCAAATTACGGATGATGATGATGATAATTATGCAGCCGGTGTGCGCCATCACCCGACAGTCCCACGTATGGTTAAAGATGCACACGCTGCGCCTTCTGGTGACCTGACCTGGGAGTCGAACCCAGGTTCACCCACGAACAGAGCGAATAGGTCGACCGCTGCACCATTGGCCAGTAGTTCTTTATGCTTTCCTAGACTGAACACTGTTCAGCATACAAAGGCTAGGTTAGGCTATCGGTGACCACACTTCTACAGTCTGGGATAGGTTTTTACTGACGCGAGTCCCTTCGCACTGTCATCAAAGTGCCCTAACCACGGAACCGCCGAGAGCGACTCTCGTCTACCCCAGAGAGATCCGGTCCGATGGCATATCGATCAGCCACCCTAATCTGTTCGTAAATGACCCAGAGTTCGAATCCCAGAGCAGGCCACCAATTCAAAAGCCGCGCCTGCAATCCAGCGACTTGGGGTTGTCCGGGCAGCCGAAACCGGCTGTCCCTTCATCCTGTATTAAACCAGCCTCCGTTCAACATGTGGCAGCTCCACCGTGTTGGTCAAGTGTTGGCTGAAGCAGCGGCGGCCACTTCCACCTCCCCCGCTGGGTGAACCTGCAGCGGAAGCCGTCAGCTGTTCAATAATCCCAAGAATCTTCATGGAAATGCAATCCATGAAGCGGCTTAATGCTCCAGCAGGAAATTGACGTAGAGAATCTACGAATAATTAATCAGTTTATATATTATACCATGCATTGCATTCATTGTTAGAGTTTTATATATTTTGCACATTAATATGCACTACCTTTGTCAGTATGAATGATCGGATTGAACGGTACCTTTAGGTCTTCATGAGACAATTGTATTCAATAAAATTTATAATTCTTTACCATTCTTCTATTTCGAATTGGAAACGTTGATTTGAAAGAGCACAAACTAACCTTTTCATTTAGAAGGAGGCTGAATCCATCCACCCAACAGGACTGCACATGGTCCGAGGGGGCAATGAGAACAATATCCGCTGGGCGTTGTTTTGAAGAGGGGTTTGCACCCCCAGCGAGGCCAATGAATGTGTCCGGTTCCTGTTCAGCCGTTTGATCCGGCTTCATGCTTATAATAACCGGCTAAAAATGAGAAAACGAGTTATTAAATATATTTAGCGCAATTAGTGGCTTTGGAAGTACCCCCTTTATTTAAATTAATCAAGAAAACGTTTTTGCCCAATATGCGGTCACCAACCGTAATTTCTCTCTTTCCAAGACATGGATATCCACTGTGGTGGAGCTGAAGATTCCTTATCCACACAATACCGAAAGCAACACAGTCGCACAAAACAAAATTGTGCACCAAAAGACGCATCATCGATATCCTCAGTCTTTCCAGCGCTGTGGATTAGTGGTTAACAAGCCGCATATAAGGACTACAGCGTATGTGAATCTCATTTAGCACAATTTTTATGTTATGATAAATAAATTATCCGACACGGTAAATAGCACGTTTTTGACATAGGGTGAAATGAAAGTGTGATGGATGAAAGATTAGCATACCTAGAAGTCGTAAAAGTACAAAGGGTGCGCGTTTTAGAACTACAGAATCGACCTACCCATTCTCGTTGCTTGACTTTTCTCTCATCAAAACCATGCTTAGCGGAGATGATCGAGGAAACTGGCCCTACCAATGAAACGGAAGCAGCAACTGACGACAACATGTTGCACCCGGGTGTAAGGGGGGAAGTAAAATAAAAAAAACATTTTTTTTAATTTTCCAACTATCCTCTACTAGGGGATAAACCAGCTTCCTCGGGGTCTACCGTGAATATTCTCGGAAATATCGCTACAGGCGTGGCTTCCCAGACGTGGAAGAGGGGATCTACTCCAATATTAGACGGCCGGAACCCTTCCATGATCAAAAGTTAGTTTTGTGACGCTGGGGACGTAATCTCGGTGCCTAACTCTGTTCCGCAGATGCCATTAACGTTGTTACATCCTTGAAGCCGGACACCCTCTCGCTGGAGGAGGTGGCCACACAGACGACGACGAGGAGGAGGAGGAAGAAGACTGTGCGTCTGCTATCTCCGTCGAGTGAACACGGGGGTTCATTCAGTCATCGACGTTTCAGGCTGATCTCAGGCGGCAGCAAGCCCAGCTGACCAGGCATGCGTTTCGCGGTATCCATTGGAGCTTAAATTACAAGAAAGGTGGCGACTTACACGTTTCAATCACACGATGTTCATCGTCCCGCACCAAAAACAGCTTGTGATCTGACGAGAGCGACACCTGCAGCTTCTGGGTATCTAAAAGGCATAATAAATGGTGCCGCTAAACTTCAGCTTCCACGCGTCTGTAAAAGTGGCGCTTATTTGCCTTTCAGGAAATCTTACCTCCTTGTTATTCCATATTTGTGTCTTAATTTAACTGCTCTAAAAGTTTAAAGAGAACTTTATCCCCATCAAATCATGGACTGTATGCGAAAACTGTTTCTTTTTTAATTCCGATCAGATGACACACCCTATGAAGCCGGTTTATCCATTGGTAGGAGATTTGGCATTTTCTGGATCCCGAAGACGTGGAAGTGGCCGCTACACACCCATCCAACACCAAACCAACACTGAAAAGAGTAACTCGAACCGATAAAACGGCGCGCGATGATGCGTCCGCCTTATTTTTGGTTGAATGACCTAGGATCAGAAGCCGGGGTGACTCAAGAACAGCTGAAAACAGATAGTGGCCTCCGGTACTGTGCCATTACAATCTCCCAATCCCATCAGATTTGATGCTCGTGGTCGCAATAAAGCAATTACATTACAATGTCTCGACCGCTAGATGTTGTTTTTAATTTCCATGGACGTTCAAGGTTGTTTTCCAAGCGGCATGGTCTCTGGCATGCTCGATTTAAGGAAGCGTCCCGGGAAGGTTGAAGCCAGCCTCCCAAATTATTTTCTCGTAGAAATACACACAGAAACCGTTGGCCTCTGGAGCCTGAAGACGCTGCTCTACCACGTTGACACGCTTTACTACGCATCTTGTGGGTTCGACTACTGTAAAAAAACAAAACGATAGATGCTGCAACCTAAACAATGGCCTCCATCAAATCACTTTGCTACGAAGCGAATTGCAAGGACGGCCATACGTACTTGGTTGCAATTAAAACTATAATTTAATCTAATTGATAGGTAAACGAGACTGTATTCCATGCATTTTGGAATTCATGGTATATTTTCATTGTACATGAATGGATGCAGTAGCGCAAATGCTTAATCTGGATTTCATGCTCTACAAGCACATACGTACCGATGATAATAATAATACAATTTCAACTCAAGAACTGCTTGATCAGAAGAAAAGTGCTGTCGGAATGCAGCCGAGCAAATTGCGCGAATTCAGCCACACAGACAAGCGAATGATTGATGTCCTCCATGTGGGTATGGCAAAATATGTCAGCCTGGCGTGATTCAACCAGAAAGCCGACAGCTGTGATCATACAATCCAAGCGTGTGCCATTACCATGTGCAGCTAGATGGTGTGGCCGTTCTGTTCGTGAGTGAGCCTGGGTTCGACTCCCAGTTCAGGCCATCAATGCATAAGCCGGGTGTAGCGGCGTGTGTGCCCGTAATCCAGCGAATTACCGGAGGCGTTCGGCTGGTGGCCGAAACCCGCTTCCACTGCCCGAGGACCACTAAATGGTGGCGAGGGGGACGCCGCCGATAAAATATTCCCAAGAATCCTCATGGAAATTTCATCCATGAAGCTGGTCTATCCTCTAGAGCAGTGGTTCAGTTTTTCATCAAACGATTTCAGTTTGGATGTCGATGAGATAATGTTTTCTGATGGTCCTTGGAGACTCAAGTTGAGAGAATTCAGTTTGTGGAACAGATCAGAGAGAGACTGAACTTTGAGCCAGAAAATCTCGTCACGAAGACCGAATCCAAAAGTTGTTTCCTCGACTTCCAAGAATGAAATTACTTCTACTTTGAGATAAACGAGACGCTTCAAAAATCTCGCGACACACAGGTTGAGAAACACTGCTCTAGAGGGAGAATGCGGCAGCGAATTTTGCCGTTCACAAGCGGTCTCTCGCCATTAGTGAAGAACCATCATCGTGTAACTGGGAGCCTCGGTTCTGGAGATCTGTGAAAATCGGCATACCAGTAAACGCTGGCATCCAGCAAAGTGGACTTTGGGTGGTGGCAGACCCAATAAATGATGATTTATAAGCCTTTGAGCGTTGTATGACAAAATATACGCACTGTTTTGCCGCCAAACTGGCGTGAAGCCGCCAGTAGAAGAGACTGGACGTACCCTTTTTTGTATGTCGCGTGTATTCCATTGGGACGCCGTGGGTCATCGCGAAAAGGCGTTGCTTGGCAACCGTTTCCGTGTGTTTTTTAACCACGTCACGATGCAGCTCCCTAAAATCAGTTTCGCAGAATCACTTTCCTTCTCTGTCAAAGAACCAATCGACAATTATTAAAACTCGGAATCGGCTTGTTGTGGGTGGGTCGTTTGAGGGTGACGGTTGTACTGGGGCTGGCGCAAAACCCTGGATCTATTATTTATCTCCTCCTCTTAAAGCATGATCCTACTGCTTCACTGGTGGAATTTCCATGACGGGTTTTGGGAGGCAGTGACATCTCCCGTCCCACCCGAAGAAGAGGTGGAAGTGGCCGCTGCATCACCGTCCAGAACTCAACCAAGGTCCCACACGTTATTAAATTCCAGATGATGCAGCAGCCGGTTTCGCCAATCACACCCGATAACCTCCAAGTCGGGAGGTTACAGACAAATGCGCTCCTGGCATCAGAACTGCGACCGCGTTCGTCAGTCGTGTCTGGTTTGGGTGCGTACGTACGTACGTATAGACCGATTGAGATTTTGGTTGGTGGATAAATCTTTTCGTCGTGTCATCGTGGTGGCCTGATCTGGGAGTCAAACCCAGGTCTCTCACGAACAGAACGAGGATGCTGGCCGCTATTTGTTGTTGAAGAGTCTCTATGTGACCCCGAATGGCTCCTTTCGTGGTGTTGTCTCACAATTCGCTTACAATTATTATTATTACGAAGCCTGAGTCCCTGTACCTCAAAGGTTATGTAGGAGACACGCCATATGTCTCAGTGAAATTCTCAACATTGCATTAGACTACCTCAACTCCGGTTTTTCTGCATTTGGAGTTAATAACTGTCGACTCAATTATCGCCATCATTTCAACAAGTTTCCCAACATTTTCCCAGAAAAAGAACTTTCTAAAATCCATTATCCTGAGTTCTACGTGTGGCCATCCATGAAGCCACTTGATTCGCTAGGAGATACCCGCAGGAAGAAACGCTTCGGTGGTGGACCAAACCAGCTACTGGCCTCAAACTCTCTCTCTTTTTCAATGATCCCAACAAATTGGGTAAAGGAGGCGGAGACCCAATTCAAGATTCGACGGCTGAGATTCCTATAACTGCCTTGTAGGAGGACGCACTCAATCGAGCATAGGCCAGATGCGCCTTTGCTCATAGATCAAAGGCTGTACGGCGGTTCCCCATTGTCAACAACAAACTAAAATTGCCATTTCTTATCTTCATCTCCGTGTTTTTTTGCTGCTGCAACGCACAATGTACAGCGGGATATGCAACCTGAATGCTACGTGTGCTACTCACTACACGTTTTCACGTTTTGCCAGACTAGGGCTCGATACAATTGTTTTTCTTGACATTATTTAACGCCCCATTAGTAACGGAGCCTGTTTGGGAGATTGCGCGTGCTTACGGACGACGAGAACGTCGCGATATCATTGGCTTTACGGGCGAATAACCTGATTGGTCGGCATACAGTCTCACTCGTCACACCCATCGATAAGCCATTTCCGGCCACTATCGCACTTGTAAGACGGGCCATTATGGTTCCTCATGGCATGCGCAGACCATTTCACTCTAGGGAAAAAAAGGCGTTTTAAGAAGGCCAAAAACTCACTGCACCGCTGGGTGATTTTTCTGCTTATCACTGTCCACCATGGGGCAGGTTTGTTGAATGGAATTGAAGGAAGACTGAGAAAGTTCGCCGGAGAAATTGGCAAAACTGGTATTTTGTGAGCCACGTACGGAATTGAGGGCAGTTTTGACGATTCCGGCGACCTTCAAACACAATTTTATGTTTATTATTTTAAAATTTGACGAAACACGCCATGAAAGCAAACAAAATAAAGCGGAATTGATAGATGATATGAAATGGCGATTACCAATGTCTAGGCAGTTTCACCTTTTCTTGAAAAAAAGAGCCCTGAAGATATATCGATTTTATGAAATTGAAAAGCGCGCGGGTTTCAAAAATCTCGCAAAAATGTTTCCAAAAAGCGTTAATAAACACTCCAAAAGTACAGGAGCACATACTTTTTATCCAAGTCCACACTCACCGATTAAAAGTAAATACCCAAATTCCATGAAACCTAACGACTGAGGTACGAGTGAGTACGCTATGAATCGTCAGCCAATAAAATCGCTGAACCAATGTGAACGCGAGCATTTGCGCACGATTCGTAGCTGATTGGGTAATGTTTATCGGGCTTAGAAGCGCGGTTGCTGACATCTTGGATTACAAATCACGTGCTAACAGCAGACGGAGTTGGGGTCATTTTGGTTGAGTCTATTCGTGAGAATGTTGTAAATACATCTTGTAATGTAATTGAATTTGTGGTGGCTACTATTGGAAGCAAACGTTGCAGAGCACGAAACTGTGGTGGCGAAAATTACACACGACGACGAAATAATTATATGCCACAGCTTTTCTTTTTATTGAGTCCAGGATCGTCAGAAACCTCACTTAAGCTTCCTGCGTGGGCGAGGATGTGTGGACCAGATCTTTATCCTGTTCCGAATACTTTGACATCACTACAAATACCAACAGTGGAATGTGTCATCGACTTCAGCGCGACATTCGACTCGGTCAAGAGGGAGTTGTTCGGCGAAGCGGATATCAAGTTCGTGCTTATGTCGAAGAATCTAAAGAATTTCCCCTAATCGCTTGAGTCATTAAAGGCTACCGTCTGTCAGCGTTGCTATTCAATTATATGGTAGATTGGGTAATGCAAAAAACCCTTGCTCACTAAAACGGCGTTCACGCTACCGCAAAACCTTTTCGCGACCTTGTCGTGGGAGACGCTCTAACTAGCCTGCTACCGGTACTCAGACCGTAAATGACCTTGACAAAGCAATTGGGCCGGAGATCAACAATTTGCAGACTAAAGTCTTCTCGGCGTTTCCAGTCTGTATACAGTGGGGCAAATGGGGTATTCAGTCAGCCACAAACTGTGCAAGTTCTCGCACTTAAAAAGAGAGACCTCAGAGAGACCAAATTAAAAAATAAGTTGATTTTAAATACATCCTCTGTTGGCAATGACAGAGATCAAACGTTTTCTGTAATACTTTACAAGGGTTTCACACACCAGAGCTGCCATTTTGGTCAGTCTTTACATAAAGATTTCCTTTAGAGCTGTGGCTGGGCAGCAGACTTTCATCTGTCTCCAAACATGTATCCGGTGAATGGCAGGACCACTCCAGGACCTTGAAATGCTTCGACGAGAAGTCACTCTTTCGTTGCCTGGACGGTGTGTGTTTGAGATCTTTGTCATGTTGAAAGGACCAGTCATTTTTATCTGCACTTTACTTGCTGATAGAATGAGGTTTCGAATCAAAATCTCATGCTAAATAGTCCTACTCAGTGGCATAGGGTATGACTGTTTGAGGTTGTCGTAAAGTTTCTTTTATACTGATAACAAGTGTCATTAATGCCAGGGGAGACTTTTAGAGAAGACGTTAAAGGCCAGTGTGAGCCGTGTTAGTGTGCAGGTTACCAAAAACGTATTTTACTGAGGAATCTAGCAATAAATCCATTAAAACCCCTGTAATAGGGTTTTCTGGATTTGTTTTGCTTATTTTGTATCTCATAATTGAAGTGAACCTCTGATAAAACTTGCAGGCCTCTCTCAACTGGCACAATTAGTGGCGGACGATGGACATTGTGCACCGCGACACCTTAACACTGCACCAGTCGAGTAGGTTGCAGCCTTCAAACATCTCGGCTCCACAATTCTGCCCAATGGCCAAGCGAAGGAAGACGTCAAACTAGGCATTGTAAGTGCTAGAAAGACGTTCCACCAGCTGCGTAAAACCCTGTAAGAAAACTCAGAGATGTGCCAATGGACAAAGGTTCGCGTCTACCACGCCGTAATCCGTAAAATCAAAATATAAGTTCATTGGATGTATTTCATTGCTGGGGCCTGCGACAAATCGAAAAAGCGGAGGGCATGTGAGCTCTCAAACGACATTGTCTTGCAGATACGGGGAAGGTGTCAACTCTTTCACCCTGTTGAGCGGTGCTTCGAGGACACAGTCAAACATCCAAAAAACGAGTAGAAATGAGTCAGTGTGATCCTTGTTGAACATGGCTTCGAGGGCAGTGTCAAACAGCCAAAAAACTAGCGGTAAATGGGTAAGTGTGATCGTCGTTGTAAAGCGCTGCGAGAGCAGCGTCAAAAGAAACAAAACGAGTTTAAAAGTAGCCGGCGTGGTCCTTGTTGTGCAGGGCTCCCAGGGGAGAGTAAAGATGCCACAACACCCACCTTCTGCATGTCTTCAGCGGTGGCGTTGAGAGCGAGCCATACGTCATAGAAACTGTCGAAACAGCTGAGAAACATTTCTTGGAAGGCCGAATCGGCGTTTGGCGGACTGTAGAAGAACAGCGGATTCAGGCACTCAGGTTCTGCTATAGCGTTGCCTAAAACGGATCACAAGACCACCTTGAAGTCTGCCGTGACTGTCAATCGGGTAGTCGAGCCTATTCCCATTTGTGCAGTTATCTCGCACTCGACGAAGAGCCAGCTTTATGGATGCTGCGGGTAATGAAATTAGCACCAAAGGTCTTGGGTGACAGGTCCCTAGAGACCCCGAAATATGAAGGGAGGGGGCTCCATCCCTTTGTAGAATCAAATGCGTCCAGTGCAGGGGCAACCGGTGTCCAGGTGGTACGAGAACAGAACCACCTCATTTATCTCCTTTAACCAAATTGATTCCGAGAGCTTTCCGTCTCTCAATGGGTTCAAACAGACTATAACTCGTCGTCCAATGCTTGAATTATATTTAATCCCATCCGGAAGTCCACAGTTAAAGTATGTTACCCTCCTTTGCTAAATTATCGTTTAGTAACCGTACCCAGTCATAAACGACAGAGCTGTACGCGATTGTGTGACAGACCCCATGGCCAGAGGTATTACTTCTTCCCAAAACTCCCAACCCGAAGACATTGAAGAGGGACAAGAGGCCGGAGGAGTTTTAGAGAGTTGATCTGAACAGCCTCCTCTCATAATAACAGGCGTGATGTGGTCGGGGCAGTAAGGCCAGTCGTCCAATGGGTGAGTTCGAGGAAGAGTCACTCAATCGATTTGATTGTGACACGACAGAATGTTGAAATAAGAGGTGGGACAAATTACGTGATGACCTTTTAACGCGGCGTGGTTGTCTGCGCGTTACGGGAATTAATGAATGAAAATGAACCTAGTAACAGTCTTCTTGGGAAAGCAAAGCGGTTCCTCAGCAGTTTACGAGGCTTTTGTACTGAAATAAAATCTGATTCTACGACACGTGATATGGATTTTAGTTGTCGATGAATGTCATGGGAAATCGTTCACATGAAACGCTTCGCAGATTAGCTTTATTTAGAGGCCCGGTTGCGGAAATTCCAAGCGAGCACACGGAAGCAACAGGCCAGAGCAACAAGATAACACTCCGACATCAGCACCACGGTTGGCCTTCCGACGATTCGCGCAGGTTGCGAGCTCACCGAGGACAAGGTGCACAGAGGACAAGACAGCGCAATTTCGACGGCTTTCTAACAAAACCGATTAGTTAGACAAACATCTGCCCAATTATAATCAAGACCCACCGATAATGCCGCAATTTTCACACAACACCAAAACAACGGCCTTGACAGCAGGGACCAATGGGAAGGCGGGTCCGCAGGCCAATTCCAGCCTCGCCAGAGCACTCATCGCCTGAGGTTCACTGTCCTCTGGGGCATTCGCGCTGTTGCGTGAATGGGACACTGGGGTGGGCGGACCTGAATCACTGTCGTGCCGAAGAAGAGCCCCCTGGCTCTCGAGAATGCGTCGAATAAGTGTACGGCGATGGTGTAAGAGAGCGGAGAAGCATTGCAATCCAAGGCTGCCGGGCGGACAGTCATAGAAATCGGACTCGGGTGAATTGAGGTGCTTTTTTATCCCGCACAACAAAACAATCAAGAAATGATTTTATGAATTAAATTAATTGGATAAAACTCATCTATTTTGTGCTCACCGTAAACTCGCATATGCGATAAATCTCCTCTTTCGGGGTCTTCGACAAAAAGAGGTCACAGAGTTCACTCAGAATGGTTTGTACGCAAGTCTCCTGTGATAACACACATGCATGGGTCATTGCTACTTGCAAACAATAAGTAGAAACAATATATACGCATATGTATTACTTACTGATGGCGACTTAAAAAGGTCTTGGGCAATCATTCGGATTATAAATTGCTGGATGCTGTTCAGAATTTCACGCTGAATCAGACCATGTGCTTCAGACTTAGAAAACTGCAAATTATCATCAGCCCCGGGGTTTGAAGCAACCTTGAAACGAGGAAGAGTGCACGACAAAGAAGGCTGCGGCGTCAGCGTCGTAGAATCGATCACAGTTGCACACGAATTCATTCGAGATACACGCGTTCCGCCCGCACTCTTGGTCTTCAGTGTGGAGAAGAAGCTTGTTGAACGACTGGACTCCTCATTGATGTAGAAGCCATGTTGATCGGTGACAAGTGGCTCTGGTACGCAGGCCGTATTATTTCCAGAGCAGTTAAGTTCCTACACAAAAGGAACACCACATCGCATTTGAAGGATTCTTTTAGTCTAGAGAAATGATCTCCAAAAGGCTGGGGAGAAAATTCAAAATAATTTGTTGTTTGGACGATGAGCCGGTCCGTAGAAATTCCAGACTTTCAGAATTTTGCAACGATGGCGTAACCGGCGATTTCCGGCTTTCACCGTGGAGAATCGACATTAAGTGCGCCCACCACCAGTTCATTATCTGACCCTTCCCCATGACGAAGCCGCCGCTTTTTATGGTGGCCAAAAAGCGGAGAACAGTAGAATCGTTGGGGCGCTGATTAAAGTTACGAGAATCTAGGAATAATGCGTTTAGACCAACTAAACACTATTTCTGAGAGCAAAAACAGTCCGTATTTTGCAAACGAGACATTGGGGTGTAAGGAGTCAAGCATGTCCATCAATTGACAGATAGCAAATAAGGAGGGATTAATAAATAATAAATGCGATCTCAATCCGATCATCGTGAAGACGAAATTCTTTTTCTGGTGACTGTACAAAATAAATCACTTTTATATAAGTCTCCCTCGAACGGAGGATTCAAATAACGCGGCCAATTAGTTAACCTCCTTTAAAACAACTCTCCGAGGCAATTACATTTCGGATGAATGTCACGAACGTGCATATTTACTTTAAATCACGCAACCAATAATACGCCTGCACATGGTCGATTCGCGTGCGGTGCATAGCCTTTTCCAACCGTTCGCGCTAAAATTGACAACACCTCGGTGAAATGCGTGATTACAACATAATTTCATTTGCGCAACGTTTCGTCCATTTGACGCTCATAATTCTTTTTACGTCGATAAATTTCGAAATGTACAGTTGGTCTTAAAAACGTTAGTGTACCAGATATTGTTTGATGTCTTACGAGGTTGGATTGCCTGGGGAACCGTTTAATTCTCCAATAAAAACTAGTTATTTGTAAGAATTTCCTCGCTTGTTTATCTTTAAAGTACAGACAACAACCACGCACGTCTATAAAGACGACAACGGGTTCTCCACGTCTGATTGTGATCAATTAACGCAGATAAGAATGTGGAAAATCAAAGCAAATCCCTAACAACCTCCTTTACCAAACTCGGTACCTGGTGTTCCGGGCTGAAATGGGCCCTAACCTCAATTCCACGAATCACCGGACTCCGCCACGTGCCAACTATGGACCATTATCGACTATCGTGACACACATAAGTCATGACGTAAAATCCGAAGGCCGTTGGTATTTACGAATCGTCATTTCTTAAGTAGTCGCCATGGATTCCGCGACTTTTATGAAATTTGCACGAAGATGTTTGGGAAATAATTCACAGGTGACGTCCCCAGCGCAAGTTCAAGGCTATTGGTAGACTAAGAGGGACCAATCGCCTTTGCAGAAACGTAAGGCAGCAAAGAGCCATCCACACATCTACTACTCTGGCGAGTCCTTGGTATTTGCCTAAACTTGCTGGTCGGAGATCCCAGAGTGCCAGAGAGTTTGGTTCCCAGACTTGCCTTGCCTTGGCTTGTCAGCGGAGTGTGTCCACTGTCGTATTCAGACAGCTAGTCGAGGCCACAAAGGTCACAGTTGAGCACCAGTTGGTAAATAAGACAACAGTTTGGTATGACAAATCGCCCACGACCAGAAGTATTACTCTTCGGGTCTGCGCTAAACCTCCCCGAGACGCTCAACAATAAGACCTCGCGGTGATTGGAGATACCCCCTCTTCGGGATGAGCCCTCTTACCTGGACGAGTGAAGCTATGCAGTAGGGAGGAAGAGCAGCAATGAGATGGTGCAAATCGCTGCCACACGCCTCGAAAATGGCGTGGAAGAGGGTTATTGTGAGCACTTGGAGTTCGGATGTACTTGCCAGGGCTGCTTCCAAAGGCGTCTGCCGGCGTTGTCGTGTGGCGGAGGACATCTGAGAATTCTGGCGATTCGCACTGGCTGAGCGGTGACTATTCTGGTGAATGGAAGACCTCGGTGTGGGCGTTAGGGCTCGACTTTCTCTGGAAACGTGAAGAAATAATTTTATTTCCGTTTATTTGATAATTCATTTATGGGTTCCACATAAAGATTTGTGAAAAGGAAAACTGTTGGCTCTAGCTGCAAATTGTGTCACTCTCGTTTTGGACTACACGATTTCGCACCACATATAGCTTCAATGAACTTCTCTGGCAGTTGATTGGAGCGCCCAAGGACACGAGCATCGACAGCCGCATCGTGGACGAATTCGAGCGCAGAAGACCATCATTTCAAGCAATCATCCAACGATTTGATTCATGCGTAATCAACCGCCCATCTCCATGTCAACCTGTTTGGGAACCCTTTCGGTTCCCCAAGGAAACTGTTCCCGGAAATAATTCCCAGTTATTAATTCTTCATGTGTTTATCCCATTCTAGACATGACACCCCGATTCTGAACGAGACCTTCACGCTCTGTCTATTTACCGTGCGTGGCCGTAATCGCTAGCCATGGTTACCCATGTCCAAGATTTGGCCTATCAAGGCTTCTATTTTTATTGGCCCATTCAGCAAAAGGACTATGTATGAAACAACATCAGACTCTTCAATTTTCGAGGCTTTTCGGGTAAATTCTCTAGAACTGCTCCGGCGTATTATCTTTCAGTCTTCCGGTTCTTGGGGGATCAGGGTAGCGAGTGATAAAACAACCATTTGCGAAGAAGCAGGTAAAGCGTACTAGGTAGGCCCTAGATTCCTATTGGACCATTTAAAGCCAATGGGAATGGACCTGTCTATAATTAGCCATTGCTTTATTAAAAAGATCAATTAATGTCCAATCATTTAACACGAAGTCGTGATGGGTTCAGGAACAGCGATCAATAACTATAAAACTGACCAAACTCGAATACACAAACATCAATGGAGCGCAGATGTGCGAATCGTTTTTAAAACAACGATCACGAAAAAATATCGATTAAACGCATAGATACATATAGGCTTATGAACAATTGTCAATAAATAAACATTTATCAAACGATTACATGCCAATAGATTTATGAACAATGGTCAATAGCTATGCATATACCAACCGTGAATCGATCGACAATTGCATGACTCACTTTTGTCTGTCGAGGCAACTGTAAATAAACGAGGATACCCCGGTGTTTACAAGAACACTAGCGCGGTTCGGACTGAATAAAAGATAAAAATGGAAGATTCCACAGTGTCATTCAAGGCCATGAATTCGCAGGATAATGCTTACCAAGCTTTCACAAAGCTCAATAAGACGAGAGCACAGTTTCGAAGTGACTTAAAATCACATTCCGAGGTACTTAAGTTCAAAATCTACAGGGAAGAACAGAATTTGTGAGTTAACAAAACCCCGAGAAACACCCAAAAAGAGAATCGGTTTCCTGTGGTCAATCAAAAATATCGATTATTATATTTATGGCATCATACATTATATTCATTGACCTTGGATTCCTTGTGTTTACATGAATGACAAATCACCGACTTATATGAATTCTAAATAGCGAGTAGAGTTCAGTTTTATCATTCTTACTTAACCGATTGCAATGAGTATTATTATTATTGAGCCCCTTGTTACAATAACCAAGCGTCGAACCATTTGGTTTTCAATAAAAAAACATCTTTTTAGCAACTCAATTGCAAGGCTTCATTTTTTTGTTGAAATCAAGGACTTTTTAGAGACACAGACGATAAATATTCGATTTTCCTGCCGTCCGTTAATTTGCCGTCGATTGATTTTTTCGGAATTCAATTACTTGATTTAAAGGAAGAACCGATCCTTTCAATGTGATGATCTCCCAGTCTTCCTGATCGGAATTTTTCTTTCAAAAACAATTCACGCAAACGAAATTTCGCAAACCCTATTTGGCTGGTCCGAGCTCTTACTGCGTCTTCTTGCACACTTGACACAGTCCTGTGTCTGTCTACCACAACGGCTTTACTTTTTTGTGAAATCATCCAGGTTCATGTTTTGCCCGTTTCTCCACATAAGCAGAACTGTCTGTCGGGGTCTGTTGCGGCACCAAAGAACTAAGAGGGCGTGAAAATAGAGGCCTGGGAATTCACGAAGACTTCTGGTGAACGAGAAAACATCCCGAATCTCTCAAAATTCAAGCTGTTCAACGATACCGAAAGGTCAAATAGCTCCGAGAGGTCAAATAGCTCCGAAACAAGCCATAGTTTGGCAAACGCTGGCGCCAACGGGCCATATGTAGGTCACGGGTGGGCCATCGCGGCGCGTTTTTGGGTGTGTGTGTATGCATGCATTTGGCCGCCGAAATTGCTAGTATTTGCCAAATTTCGGCCTTGGGACTTAATTTACCCTTCAGGCGATATTTTACATGGCAGATGAAAAAGCATACCATGCCAAGGGTGGCTGAATAATTTATGAAACTGCTGTAAATTTAGAGATATATGGCACGCTACTTAATTTGTATCAATTATATTGATCGATCAAATTCTTAACTCTAGACAATAAGCCTTGTTATTCTGACTTATTTGGACAATCTACGTCGTGAATAACATCAAGAAGGCTGTTTATTGTAATGTTTCGAAGCATTATAAATATCCAGGTGACTCGATAATGTAGTTGTTAACATCCTCGTTTTGTCGGTGAGGGACCTGGGTTCTACTCCCAGGTCAGGCCACATTGGGTGTCTCTTGGGATATCAAAGGATATAAATGGTTGAATATATCTCTCCGTTCACCTCTCTCAGCATTTGAATTCGGAAATTCTCTGTCCCCTTTACCTTGATACAGTAATTTTCTGGGGGGTTGTTTTAACCAGCTTAAAGGCCCAATTTAATGAATTTTCTGATTGCCAGCTTCTGTTGGGGGGGGTTGAGAGCGCCCATTCCAAAGCATCAATTATCCTCTTCACGATGTACTAGTTTATGCCCACCTACTTGATTAATTGAGTAAGGCCTCTTTTTTTCTAAAACGAAATATCTTGCGCGTTTACGCCCCCCCCCCGGAAACTGTGTCCGGGATATAGACGGCCACTAGCGTGGAAAAACCCAATTTCGGAAGCCGTGGGGGGGAGGGTGGACTAATTATCCACTGCTGCAAGACTGTGCACACGTTTCGAGTGTCGGGAGCGAATAACGTATTTCGGTTGAAAAGAAGACAGCACACTATCGACGGGTTGTGTTATTACGTTGAGGGCTTTATTTGGCATTCTCCAAATTGTTTATTTTTATTAAAAAACCGTTTCTTCGATCATGGGTCTGATTCGCTTCGCATTCCATATATACTCACGACGCGAGTAGCATCCGCTGTACTTTCTGTGCAATTAAGTACGTTTGGTCATCCAGGTCTTAATAAGGTTATAATAATTTTAATTCACATAACCAATTTAGAAACACCTAAATATTAAAAAAACGCCACTTTCACACCAATCCGGAGTGTTCGTTTATTACGGTCAATTTCGACGTGTTTGCACACAAACACGCCCCAAACACGAGAATGACGCCGCAGTGTGGTCATGTAAACAATAAGGGAAAACCGGCCAATCGATAATTAAATTCGAAAAAAAGGCCGCGGTTTCCCCAGTGGAGCCTGAAGAGGAGATCGTAGTGGCCGCTGCCACATCATCCAACATTTAACCGAACCAAGGACCACTCGTGAAAAGCTCAGACTTGTTGCATTTCAAATGATGCAGCTGGTTTCCGCCACCAACTGACAGACCCAAAGTCGCTGGATTACCGTCTAGCACGTCGCTACGCCCAGCCATTGTGCGTGGAGCCTCTATCGATTCTTAATACAGGGGGATACGATTTTAATGGCTGCATGTGGAATTCTGCATAACCGATTCCATCCGCATCTTCGTTTGCTAAATTTCGCCTATCCACTGGCGTTGGGGTGCATGAACAATACAATTTTCTTACATAAATGGGGAACGCACCTGGCAAACCTCATCGTCAGAAACTGCTTCCCAGTCAAAGCCGAGTCCGCGGAAAGTGGTCGTTGTAATATCGTAGTGGTAGTCGGGATTTTGAGTTTTAAGATCAAAAGGGATCAGTCCCGACAGACCCCTGAGGACCACGATCGACAGTTTACAGTGAACATCCGCATTAAGCCCTTCGCATTTGCTTGAAATGGGAGAGTATTACACCAAGACAATTAGACTAACCTCAGAGAAGTAACAAGCATTAGTAGCAAATGAAATCCACTGTTAGAACTAAAAATCTCACGGAATTCGCAGGAGGATATACAACACATCAACTCGTCTATTTGGTCAGTTAGATTAAACACTTCGTCGAATCTTGACGGGTTTGTGAGGCATTCGCAGGTACACTGCAACAGACTAGACAGTCGCTGCGACGATATTTCCTGAAGGGGAGATTAAAAAATGAAAAAAACGGTCACAATTTACCGGAGCGTGCGTTAGAACCAATTCGTTGTCCATTAATAAATACCGGTTCTAAAATAATAACCATTTTAAATTATTTTGATTTACGGCGTCCGAAATGTAGTGTTTTAAATCATTCTCGGAATATATTGCAAAGCGGAAGTTTTGAGGAGAAGGTTCATGATACCTAAACCAAGTTGTGGAAATTTAAAATAGCTTACTCTGTGGCAACAAAGTTAACGAGATCTACCACCGGCATCGTCTTTCGTTGTATAGGCGTTACAGTAAATAACAAGTTACCTTCGGGAGTTGAAAGAAACACGTTTTGCTTCGAAATTTCACACAGATAGGCATTAAATCAGATTGCGTCTGCATCATGCTGCAAAAGGATCACAGAATAGTTGTGCCGAATAATGTTATATATATTATAAAGTTTAAGCATTAATGTGGTATTAAGTTTGAAGCAATGTTGTTACAGCCTAGATAAACTTTTGTAAAAAGTGCAATAATAGACTGAAAGGCATAAGTAACAAAATATGAAACAGTTCGGCTCTAAAATCGATAAATATCATTCCGCAATGGAACTGGTGTTTATATAAAAGTCTATCTGAAAAGATGCATAACGAAGCTCTCACACCAATCGAAACATTCAAAGGGTAAACATTTAATATAACCAGCTAATTTATGTAGCAATTATACGATACACTGGTTTTCATAACCGCGCGTCATGTTGAAGAAAATTGTATCAAAATGAAGGTCACTGTAATATGAAAAACAATAATGCTGCGACAAAAACTGATCTTTACATTTGGCAGTTCATTTAATATATTTTTTAAAACTTTTAAACCGATTTTAACGTATTTTTTACTTTAGATGTCTAAGCAATTCAGTTAGATTAAATACATTAAATGTTCTTCTAGTCGTTTTTACCAGGTAGCTTTTTTGTAAGTAAGAGAAGAGATGGGATATCGTCTTGGAACTGTTCCACTAGAACTGAAGATATGTGCTTTGTCTTCTTAGCGTCACACAAGATACATCATAGGCCACACATTTTACAAAGTTAGCCAATTGAACGCACTAGGTTCGGTCCTGAAGGTAAACTTACGGAAGATTCGTAAGGTTGAAAGTCTCTTCGAACGAGGCGATGGTTATAAGTTCGCGGTTGGCTGCGCTTTTCTGCCGTATCTATCGGCCCAGCTTCTTGTTGGCATATGCAATGAGTCGCTTTGGCCTTTCGGTGTCTGCTTTTGATAGTACCGCATAGATGGCGCTGTCGCTAGCATCGGCAGCTAGGACAAAGGTGGGGTGGCGGAGTCAAAGTTTGGCACGGTTAGAATGGGTTCTTTGCAGAGTGCCTACTTTAAGTGGGCAATAACATCGTCTTCGGGAACACAAGGGAAGGTCTTATTTGCTTCTTTCTCGGTTGCTTTATGTAATGGAGCGGCAATCCTCGAAAGCTCTTTCATGAACTTCCTATAGTAGTTGGAAAGGATGATAAAACACCTCACATCCGTTTTTTTCTCAGGGCACGGCAAGTTCTGTACGTCTTTGAAATGTTCGCTCGTTATCCCCAATCATTTCCCCTAGATAAGGCGTGCCAGATATTTGAATGCTTTTTGGAGGAAACCAAACTTTTTGGGGCTGAGTGTAAGCTCCGCCTCCTGAAACCGAGCGAGTGCCGGGCCTAGGTAGCGGTTTTTTACCGTTCGACCGACCCCAACAGGGTCTTTCAAGTTCGAATCTTTTTAAAATTCAAATTAAATTTCCATTGAACATACATGGAAAGTCATAATCTGTTTGCTGATATATGTATATATATATACTGTAGAGGTATTACAATTTATGCCTTAGAAATGATACATTGAAAATAACATCTTCAAGCATGCTGGCGGGGGACATTTGCAATACATGATTTTTTTTGATAAATTGCAGAACCTCTTTAATATATGTGAATAATCAGATAGTACGTTTCCATTAGAAATGGCTGTTCCGTTTGAAATTGAAAACTCTTACTTGAAAAACATAATCTAGGTCTATAAAATGCTGTTTAGGGTAAAGACCGTGTAGCCATGTTTGTATTATATGTCGACAGGTGGCTTTGAGCACCTTGTTTAACATCTTGTTGAGCTGGTCATTCAGTGGAGGAGGAATGCGTTGGTGTGGTTAACAGATTAGCCGTGCGTCACCTATCTATATCCTGTGGCGGATAATTGACGTCGTTCCCAGCTGGAAATAATCCCAGGCGAAGATTTTGTGAAAAGGGTCTATTTTTAAATAGAGTGTGGGTTTTTATATCTGGGAGCCATGTCGCGGAATACAACTTGTTAAGCATGGTTTAATCTTGAGGAGGAAAAAAGGAGAGTAGCGGCGTCTAGAAATCAGAGGAAGGTTGTTTTTCCACCGTGCCCCTCGATTGTACATGGGAGCAGGTCTGACGACTCATGATGCCCTACTGAGTGAAATATGAAGAGCAGCCAAAATATGCTCTGGATATGATTTGGGGATTCCCTCGAATGAAAACGAGAATTTCGTTCTGTTTTTTCCTTTAATTGAGAAACACAAAATACACTGGTTTGCATCGACGTACCTTTATACTTTCGTGGCATAGGACGTAATCTGGCGCCAAACAGGTTTGACCGAGATTAAAGATTTTGCCCCACATTACTCGCATTGCAGCCAGTTTGACGTCCGCAGAGGAGTTCACATAAATTGGACTGCAAGGTAAGCATAAATACATCAGAATGTAGCAAGAATCAACAACAATGAATGGTTACTATACAATTAAACTTGCCATTTTTTAAATTCGACCGTCGTCCTCTGTTTCTAAAGTAAGGATTCCTTGAAAAAAGGTATCCATGGCATTTTGACATTCCTCGACGATGTGAGTCTGTAGAAATCGAATAGAAATTAATGGCGTGGGGTGCTGTTGGCATTTTATCCAGACAAACAGGGGTAAGTGTCTCAGCAGCTTGTTTCATAACTTCTCTTCCGACGGCTATGCTACTGGTGAAGAAAATATTACGAGCAGCCAAAGGACCTTCACATGAAAAAGTTCGGCGCGCGTTATGGATAAGGCCTTTTAATGGCCGCCATTACGCGTTTACAAACATTGTATATTTCGACGGTTTTATTTGGCTTTCTTGCTAATTTACCTCGTTGATATTTCGTTTATTCCTGTAAACCTATTCTGCACCTGCTATGTACAATCGCCACTTCTGGCATCATTTTTGTTTGGTGTAACTTTTAATGCTGGCATTTCTGGTACTCGTGACATTAATAAAGCGAATAACAGTAAGAACAGGGCGATTCCCACTGGAAAGATGAAAGTTGTTATTGGTATCAATAAAAAAGTTAATTAAATAAATGCACGGCCGCTTCATTAGACCGTGTTTGGTCTTGCAGAATATGTAAGATGTTTTCGATGATCGCAAAGAACGAGGTTAATATCGGATCTAACTAATCATGCAACAACACAATTGCCATACCCACACAACGTGTGCAGTTAAACATTGGGTCATCAATTCGATTTGCCAACCAGATTCAGAAACCGTGGGATTTATTCGTAGTTCTCAAAACGTGTAAACAACATGAACACTGAGGCTATTTTGAATTCTCGTCAAATCTGAAATGCCTCTCGCTTTATTTGGACCCGGGGAAACGATTGTTGAGAATTAAGGTTTGGAACAGTCCCAGTGGATTCGATAATCCGAAATCCACAGTCGCGGTTTCAATTCCGATTTACAGCCTTCGTGATTGACTTTTAATTGCCAATTGTCACAGAAACAAAAGTTGATAAAAGTTAATGAGGGCCAATACTGTCAGTATTAAAATTAACACAAACAAAATTGATACTTGAAGATTATGCATAGAAGATTCCAAATAGGTTTCACGAATAAAATACAAGGTAAGTATACAAGAAAAGCCAATTTAACCCTCGATGTATATAAAGTTTGGAAAATGTCTTAAGGCGGTAATCAAAAGGTCATACTCATGACGCGCACACGAAACATCATCTCTAAATTGGAGGAAACGCTAAAAACTACCGTTGACCCGTTCCAGTTTGCTTCTAAATCAAATAGAAGCACTATGGACGCCGTGGCCACGTTTTCGCACACCCTCAACTCTCTACTTGATGCCGGAGCGAAAGCCCTTGAGGGAGTATTTTTGAACTTAACCTCGGCTTTCAACACGATATCACGCTCCCACATCCTCTCTCAACTATGTGAAGATGGCGTCGAAGGATGGTTGATAAATTGGCTTCAAAATCATTTCTTCAACCGACGCCAACACGCAAGAGTCGGTAATGAAGCCTCCTCCTCATTGCCCAATAACTGCGGTGTGCTACAAGGCACAGTGCTATCTCCTTTCCTTTTCAACTATAACACGTCTAGCCTTCGGTCCCCTAACGACGTGACACTAATAAAATACGCGGATGACTTGACTTTATGCCATGCTTGCAAGACGAATGGTGATTCTCAACTGCTCGGGCAGGCAATCACTGAGATACTCGAGTATTCTTCTGCTGAACGCATCAAAAGGCATCTCCTTACAATTTCCCCGAGAGCCTATATTGACACTACTGAAATCTCTTCTCTCCATAATTTCCCCACGAGCTCAAAATCTAAACTCCTGGGCGTAATTTTCTACAGTGGGTTATCTTGGAGTGACCATGTGGATGCCGTCTTTGGTAAATGTCGTCGCCTCTGTTTCTTAGTTCGCCGGTTACACAGACTTGGTTTCGGCTCCATTCGTATAAAAACCCTTTGTCCACGCCTGTATAATTCCCCTTATTGTATATTTTTCCAGATTGATTTTCTGCAGCCTAAAATGTGCGAATTTTTAACCCTTCGTACGCTTTTTAAAATAACCTCGTTTTCTAGAGACCTGCTTATGCTCTCCATCCAAGAGATCATTGTTCAACGTCCCTTCACTAGTTTTAAACTAATCGCTGATCGTATATTATCTGATCCCTCCCATCCCCTCTTTTCAAGTTTATCCAAGTGTAAATCGTTTCGACCAATGCGAAGGCTGTACCGTTCAATACCAACAAGAACGGCGGCATATCGCAATTCGGTAATTCCTTATTTGTCCGGATTTTTATTTTCACAATGAGTACTAAAGTGTATTGGAAAAATAAAGCAACCCTATCACTCTGAGCAATTGATAAGGTTTGTGGCATAAGAAAAAGCATAAAGACGTTGTCAAAATAACCTCTACCCTGTAGGCCACACTTGCATTTATGCAGTAAAATTGTGGTGTTGATGCCAAAAGACCCCCAGACTTGAGCACTTTTATTCTCCTTCATTTAATCGCTTTACTTTGGCCGGGAGGAGCCGATGGTTTAGCATTTAAGCGTGAAGCAGTTCCCTCAGAACCGATAATTCGCCATCCACAGTCGCGGTATCACGCTTCCGATTTACAGACCTCGTTATAGATCTTTAATCATCCACACCCACGGGATTTCGCGACACATTATCCAAAAATAGCACAAGTTCCGGTGTCACTCCCAAATTTAAAAAAAATGCTATGAGTCGGCATGATACTGGATTTCGGCAAGCGATACTTGACCATACGTGTGGTCTTCAAGTTAACTAAAATCATCATTGTTTCATCTTGATTTTAAACCTGATTGTGGTTTCAGGGATTTGGAACGAAGTGTATCGCTAAACATTCATCTATATAAATAAAAATGAAAATATAAAACTACTGTTTATGTTTGGTCTTCGCGTAATAGCGCATCGCAAAGGCCACCGGGTAATGTTGAAGTATTCATTATTTAAAATGCTTGTAGTTCAATGACCACTTCGGCATCATTTATTGCAAATAGATAGAACACCCACTTTGTTCCCTCCCGCTGTACACTTTAATTTCTGTAATTTATCTCGTACGCGATTTATTTTACTCTGTCCTAATTGGAGGTTATGGTGCAGGTAGTAATGAATGAGTACTAAATTATATTGGAATAATAAAGCAACCCTGTCTTATCGTAGTCGTGGCAACCCACCGCATGTAGAAGAACAGGGTGCTTAGGAGTAGAGTAATATAAAACAAATGGAGAACACGAGCAGTAGGAATCAGTTGTGCCTACGTATGAAAGGTAAGGGTTCATTTAAACGGTTAAAATCACTTGAAATCCGCAACATGGCTTCTTCTGCAGCCTCCAGTTATGTTACCACGTGCTGGATGGCAACACAGTTCGACTAACCAAATTAATAATGCACTCTCTTAATACGTCTGCGAGACCGTTAATTGCAGGCAAACTATCAGCTTGTGTTTCGGTGAATCCGATTTACGACATAAAATCGCCTTCAAGATCGGTGAAAATTGATTGACGCTCCAATTAAATATGCCTTTTTGGGAATAAAGCTTGAATTAGGGAACCGATGCGTCATCGTTTCGTTAGAAGTAGTCTGTTGTGGTAAATTTACATGTGTTTTCCATATCTAATGCTACTGAGAACCACTTCTATTCTTTATATTGGTTTAACAAGACAGCAATTCGACAGGGTAGCTACATTTGTATAAATACTATTTTGTGGTCCATTTCACACTATCACAAAGATGAGGAATATAAACGCGAGCAAACTTGGATTTATTTATAAAATTTCGAAATTAAGCAAAATCCCAAAGATTTGGATAAAAAGAATCGGAATATGCTAAAAATTAGAATTCTAGCAACATCGGATCTGACTTCATGCCAATGGGGTCTTCTTGTCCTTGAAGCCGAATCGGATCATGCTATCCATCTGGACTGAATACGGTGGATACCTGGTCCTAAAGATAAACGTTCCTGTGTTAAAAAGAAAGCAGCCTCTTTTAAAGGATTGCCCTTAAAACATTGATAAGAAAAGACCGACCTGTAGTTCATTTTATCGGATGATGCACTGTCAATAACGCCTCGGAGATTTGAGAACATTTCCAAAGACGCTCTGCCCTGATATTTACCCATTCCGGAGGGTCCCACGCCACCAAACGGCATTCCGGGAACTAAAACACATTAGCCAAAGCTTTAGACAAAAACCACGATTGAGGGGAATTTTCTTCGTCCGCAACCCACATCCTTTCAGCATAACGACGTCGTTGTGCATAATTCCACCCGACTGAGTTCGCTCACTAACTGTGGGTGTCGCTCGTTTTAAATTCGACCGTCGTCCTCTGTTTCTAAAGTAAGGATTCCTTGAAAAAAGGTATCCATGGCATTTTGACATTCCTCGACGATGTGAGTCTGTAGAAATCGAATAGAAATTAATGGCGTGGGGTGCTGTTGGCATTTTATCCAGACAAACAGGGGTAAGTGTCTCAGCAGCCGGTTTCATAACTTATCTTCCGACGGCTATGCTACCGGTGAAGAAAATGAAGTCGAATTTGTTGTTTTGCATAAATTGTTTTGTGGCATCAACATTTCCGGTTAAAATCTGAAGGATGCTCTAAAAATAATATGACAAACAATTTAATTGAATGATGGAATTCCATTATAAAAGCTTTATACGTGAAAGAGAAGTGCTCGCCCTTAAGGTTGCGACAATACCCTTACCAACGGTTTAGAATATACTTGACCACCCGCCGTAAACAATTCCCCCCCCCACTCGAAAACGCCTAAACGTTTCGTTACACGTATCTGCGAAAACCAACAGAGAGACATTTGTCGATCAATCGCGGAACTCAGTCAAACCGCCTCTCCATCGATCCACCCTAGCTGAGTTATGAACCGTGTAATGTCTTCACCGCGACAGCACTCGTGCTATGAACGAAAACCAATCTGCAAAGCTCCCCAAACTTCCCCGTGCTCTGGCGACAAGTATTGGAGAGACCGTGACTAACACAGTTGTCGGAAAACACAATTAGGTTTGCCCTTCAAATTCATAACCACAGATATTCACCCTCTCCAAATGCCAAAAACGTGGGGGTTTATTCACTATTATCTAAGCACACAAATATCTAGTGATTGAATTATTTTATATGGAGGCTATTTTGAGTTCCCGCCAAATCTGAAAACGAGTTGGACTATTCGATGAAGGATTGGGAGGATGAGGAGAATGAGGAGTCCGTTTACTGCCTCAATCCTCCAAAATATAACTGAGCAATTGATAAGGTTTGTGGCATAAGAAGAAGCATAAAGACGTTGTCCAAATAACCTCTACGCCTGTAAGCCACACTTGTATGCAGTAGAATTGTGGTGTTGATGCCAAAAGACCCCAAGACTTAAGCATATTTATTCTCCTTCATTTAATGGCTTTATTTTGGCCGGGAGGAGCCGATGGTTTAGCATTAAAGCGTGAAACAGTTCCCTCAGAACCGATAATTCGCTATCCACAGTCGCGGTATCCGATTAACAGACCTCGTTATAGATCTTTAATTATCCACACCCACGGGATTTCGCGACACATTATCCAAAGATAGCACAAGTTCCGGTGTCACTCCCAAATAATAAAAAATGCGATGAGTCGACATCATGCTGGATTTCGGCAGGCGATACTTGAAATCCGCAACATGGCTTTTTCTGCAGCCTCCAGTTATGCTACCACGTGCTGGATGGCAACACAGTTCGACTAACCAAATTGATAATGCACCCTCTTAATACGTCTGCGAGACCGTTAATTGCAGGCAAACTATTAGCTTGTGTTTCGGTGAATCCGATTTACGACATAAAATCGCCTTCAAGATCGGTGAAAATTGATTGACGCTCCAATTAAATATGCCTTTTTGGGAATAGAGCTTGAATTAGGGAACCGATGCGTCATCGTTTCGTTAGAAGTAGTCTGTTGTGGTAAATTTACATGTGTTTTCCATATCTAATGCTACTGAGAACCACTTCTATTCTTTATATTGGTTTAACAAGACAGCAATTCGACAGGGTAACTACATTTGTATAAATACTATTTTGTGGGCCATTTCACACTATCACAAAGATGCGAAATATAAACGCGAGCAAACTTGGATTTATTAATAAAATTTCGAAATTAAGCAAAATCCCAAAGATTTGGATAAAAAGAATCGGAATATACTAAAAATTAGAATTCTAGCAACATCGGATCTGACTTCATGCCAATGGGGTCTTCTTGTCCTTGAAGCCGAATCGGATCATGCTATCCATCTGGACTGAATACGGTGGATACCTGGTCCTAAAGATAAAAGTTCCTGTGTTAAAAAGAAAGCAGCCTCTTTTAAAGGATTGCCCTTAAAACATTGATAAGAAAAGACCGACCTGTAGTTCATTTTATCGGATGATGCACTGTCAATAACGCCTCGGAGATTTGAGAACATTTCCAAAGACGCTCTGCCCTGATATTTACCCATTCCGGAGGGTCCCACGCCACCAAACGGCATTCCGGGAACTAAAACATATTAGCCGAAGGTTAAGGCAAAAACCACGATTGAGGGGAATTTTCTTCGTCCGCAACCCACATCCTTTCAGCATAACGACGTCGTTGTGCATAATTCCACCCGACTGAGTTCGCTCTTTCCATTCCTGGAAGAGATCCTTCGAAGTACTGAACACGTACAGTGCAAGGGGCGCTGGCCTAGATACACAAAATAAACCATTCAATCGTCAACTCTATCGATCAATGTTTTGCAGAAAGCGATTTACCGTTTATTAACAATTTCCAAAGCTCTCTCTGAGGATACCACCGAGAGCACTGGAAGAATTGGCCCAAATATCTAAAAAAATAAATTCGATTAATAATAACCAATAATCTTGTCCTATTGTTTCGTGTTTGATTAACTAGTAATTGGCAGATCGAGTATTATAATTAAAACTTCAAAAGAGACATAAATTGAACCTCATGTTCCATGAGAGGGTCCGTTTCAGTGACATCGACGAACACCGTGGGCTCAATAAATCGTTGATTAATGTCCCCTTTTCCTCCCAAAGACATTTTGGCTGTAGATGCTGCAATCAAATCAGTCAGACGCCTAAAACGAAATCGATCATCATTTTAATTATCTGGCTTGGGACTGCTTCGTAGAGTAAAGCCTCACTAACTTTGTGTGTCGCTCGTTTATAATACGACCGTAGTCCTCTGTTTCTAAAGTAGGCATTCCTTGAAAAAAGGTATCCAGGGAATTTTGGCATTCCTCGACGAATTGAGTCTGTAGAAATGGAATAGAAATGAATGTCCTGGGGTGGGGTATTGTCGGCATACTACAAAGAGGTTCAATAGAGATCTTATCATATAAAACCTTTTATTATTATTGTTTTTATCCTCCAAAATATGCTCTGGATACGATTCGGGGATTCCCTCGAATGAAAACGAGAATTTCATTCTGTTTTTTTTCGTTTAATTGAGACACACAAAATACACTGGTTTGCATCGACGTACCTTTATACTTTCGTGGCATAGGACGTAATCTGGCGCCAAACAGGTTTGACCGAGATTAAAGATTTTGCCCCACATTACTCGCATTGCAGCCAGTTTGACGTCCGCAGAGGAGTCCACATAAACTGGACTGCAAGGTAAGCATAAATACATCAGAATGTAGCAAGAATCAACAACAATGAATGGTTACTATACGATTAAACTTGCCATTTTCCACCTAGTTCCAGACAAACAGGGGTAAGTGTCTCAGCAGCTAGTTTCATAACTTCTCTTCCGACGGCTGTGCTACCGGTGAAGAAAATGAAGTCGAATTTGTTTTTTTGCATAAATATTTTTGTGGCATCAACATTTCCGGTGAAAATCTGAAGGATGCTCTAAAAAAATATGCCAAACGATGTAATTGCTGCGTTCCATCACGAAGTAAATATTGAAAGCAAAACTGTAGAATGCATTGGACAATTGACCTGTTTAGAAATAATGTATGATTACCCTATCCAAGTAGTTTGGAAGAGTTTCCTTTATCAACGCTTCAACAGCTGGTGCAATCTCCGAAGGTTTGATAACGACACAATTGCCAGCTGCCAGTGCTCCTGCCAGTGGAATAAATATTAGCTGAAATGGGTAATTCCATGGAGAAATGATGCAAATTGTTCCAAGAGGATGGAATTCCGTTTTGCAATCATTGCTTAAGCTTATTATTGATTTTCGAACCTAAAGGAAACTTAAGAAAATTCATCAACGAACTGGTTTCGGTTCTGTCCAATAATTTATTTTCTTGATAAATTGTCTTATTTCATGTTTTACGGGGAGGATTTCCGACATAAGTATTTCATGCTTTGGCTAAATGTATAAGAAGTTAGAATTTGACAACGAACACGACCAAGATCATCTTGTATTGCTTTTATTATTTGTACTTCTTGCTCTTCCACGAAACGTAAGAGGTTCTGCAAGTTGATCTTTCTATCTTCGATCGAAAGGGGCCATTTATTTCTGGTATGCGACAACAATTCGTCAACGTTACACATCTCCGTTTTTTCGAGAATATGAGAGAAAAGACACTTGCGATAACTTCGGTGCACTTACTATTATCATTTCAAACATTTTCAAGTATTATATATATTCTCTCTTTACCTTGAGATTGTCTTATAATGATTTATTCAAACAATATTTGACAAGATCATGAATATGTTGAATAAAATGGCAAATCAAACGATGCTTTCCAATGATTATAAACTATTTACAAGCGTTGGTATTTGATCGTAAATCTGGAAATAAATAGGCTAATTGTATACCGAGATTGTTTTAGTCCAAAAAGAAGGTCGACGTGAGTCCAAATATAAGGAAGTGGGACTTTGGAGTTTTGAGTAATTGGGAACGGTACACTGTGTGTGTTAGCAAGGTGACACGCAAAAATTGTTCTGATTGCCCGATGTGAACTCATAAGTTCTGATCGTGTTGTATCAACTCTGAAACATTCTTTTGCAAGATCCGTGACTCCTTCTTCGCCCTAGCCAGGTATTTGCAGTCGTAGGTTACGATAGGTCGAATAGCAGCGCGATTAATGTGAATCTTGGTCCAAAGGGATATCGCTACGCGACCCCACAGACTTGTACGCGTTCCTGGCTCTGTCGACGCGTAGGTAGGCCTCCTGCTTCCCATGGCCATCTCGGGATATTGTAGGGCCCAGCTATTTGAATTCTGGGACAGATTCGGTCGTAGAATCGTTGGGGTAAGTTGGTTGGGAGTGGTTTCCGGAGCATTTCGAGAACACTTTCGATTTATCTCAAGCCCACCTGCACTTGCTTGGTCGCTTATTCGGGTTAGTACCGGTTGCAAGGCATTACGGGTGTCTCACAGGAAAACGAAATCGGTAGCGAACTCCAGGTCGCCGATGGAAAGTTTGGAGGTGACTTGTACGTCGTTATGATCAGTGACGGCTTGTTACATCAAAGGTTGAACAGACTTGCAAGAGAGTCTTTCTAGTCTTCGCAGATTGCTGAAGTGTTGTCGGTGAGCCATTCTTTTGTGTGGTGTATTTCGAAACCTAGTTCGGCTACTGTTGCTTGTACGCAAGTAGAACCGATGAGATAGCGTCTGAGAAAACTTGGCGTTTAGTATGCTGGTCAATTGAAGCGACGTTGGCACGTCTGGGAACGTCGGAGAGGCAAGCAACATCGATTCGGTAGTCGTGAAGCGTACGGTCCGCGATGCATTGGCTGTTTTGAAGGTTCCCATATTACTGGTTGTCCCATCGGCCGTTGGGGGTTGTTTTTTTTGCGTCGTTTCCCGCGTAAGTCGTAGCATGCGTCAAGCTTTAGATACAAGACACTTAATTAACTTTCTTATGCGTTTCGCAAATGTGGCATCCCCAGCACCACTCGGCTTTGTTCGAGAGTGGACTCTAGTCTTTACACATTAAAGTGCATCTAGCAAGGAACGCGAACCGCCTTCCTGCCCGTTGGATCCTGATATGGATCTCCTCCTCCCACTGAACCTTGTTTTTTTAACTGAGAAATTCTCTTCCTGGCTACCCACACCACGTTTAGTTCGCCTGTCAGCCGTTAACCGCGGTGACGCCGCTGCTGCGAGTTGATTGTTAAGCGGATACTAAATATCTAGGGATACCTTGAAGCAGTAACCGAACACAAGGCGGAGAATAAAAATTTCGCCGACCTCTATTGACTTACCTTTATCATGGTTCAAGGATTATTAATCATTATCTTTGTATGGATCTGGTTAAATAAAGGAAAACCTATATCCCACACAGAAAGCGAAATCTTCTTGAATCATTAACCCCGGCCAAATGAATAAAAAACCGCTCTAGTGGTCACCCGTCATTCTCCTGGCATGCGCGTCGACTCAAAATCGAGAGTTCCCTTCACACCAGCGACGTCAAATCCGCATGCTATAGGATATAATTGTAGTGGCTCTGGTTTAAACTAGGTTTCGTGCCAATGGGCATGCGCAGAATAATATTTGTCATGCTGACATTTTTGTTCCTCAACGTTTTTCCAAAAGATATCAGAATTTCTTGGATGCGAACCAATCCGCACAACTTCTTACCATCCCGCGGCCAATGGCTCAGGATGGCCGAGAACATTGGGCAGACAATTTGCCTCTCGTCCTGCTTGGAATTCGTGCGACTTTAAACCCGACGTCGTCTCCTGCCCGGCGGATTTGGTCTATGGTGCAACTCTACGCTTACGGGATGAGTTTGTTAACCCAACAGCAGCTGGGCCGTCTCTGCTTGGCTCCGAGGAAACAAAGTTCCACTTACCAAATTCATAATGCACCCTCTTAATACGTCCGCGAAACAGTTAATTGCAGGTAAACGATTAGCTTGTGTTTCGGTGAATCCGATGCGTCATCGTTTCGTTAGAAGTAATCTGTTGTGGTAAATTTACATGTGTTTTCCATATCTAATGCTACTGAGAACCACTTCTATTCTTTATATTGTTTTAACCTGACAACAATTAGACAGGGTAACTACATTTGTATAAATACAATTTTGTGGTCCATTTCCAGCTATCACAAAATCCCAACGATGTGGATAAAAAGAATTGGAATCTATATTAAAAATTAGAATTCTGGCAACATCGGACATGACTTCATGCCAATGGGGTCTTCTTGTCCTTGAAGGCGAATCGGATAATGATTTACATCTGGACTGAATACGGGGATTTAAAAACCCTAGGGCATAATCTGACAAGCTGCAGCCCCTTACACACCTTCACGACCCCGCGGAACAGATGAAAGCATTGATAGGAATAACGGTTAAGCAATGAATCCAACACTAGGACCATAAACACAATCGGCACCAGACCTTCTACTCACCTACTAGGTCAGACATGACAAATGCGTAAAAAAGTCTTCAGTGGAGGATGGCACTGAAGACGTTCCTAGTGACTGGAACACTTTCATGCGTCTCCAACTCCTAAGAAGGGCGCTAAGACAGTATGCACCATGGAAATAGTGATAAGCCGCATCATATTTACGGGAGACTTATCATCCGAATGAATTCGTGTTTATGTAAAAGAATTCGTGTTTATGTAAAAGAATTCGCTCTATCGCTCTCGTCAGGCTGCTCTCTGTCCAAGGTGCGGTTCAATTAAAGTGGTGGATATGTAATTCAACAAGCCTTTAATTCACTGTCGCAGGAAACGCCCAAAATCACCGGTACTCAGCCGAATAAGCGTAGGCAGAGATAAAACTAAATTCCTAGCCTTTAAATGCCTGGGTTCCACAATACTCAAGCGAAGGTTTAAATAAGGGACAACACCGGTGGCCCAACGGAGATAAACCTGACGAAGTTCCGACACCTGCAGTTGTTAAAACCGGGCAACTACGAGTCGACAACATACGAGCACTGGTGTCCACGACACATCTTGAAAGCTGACTTGCGTGGCCAGCTATTGAACGAAATAATACGTCGACGCAAAGACGATGCCAGGCACTCTACAACGGCGAAGGCTTTGTTATATCCTGGTCAGAGCTAGCAATGTAGTTGAACTTGGCCAACCGACGATCACCGCCACAATCTGTAGACCATTTGTGGAACTCAAACTAAGCACTAATTACAGAAATATCACTTAGCCGTAGTCCTCCTAACATTGTTCAAATGAAATAGAAACGCCCGCCAAAAGGACAACGCGATTTGCAGGACGACGTCATCCATAACCATGATTATTATCGCGAGCATGACATTCGAGCAAGTGTAGAAGCCGTGGGACGAAAAGTAACGTTTCAAAGGCATAGATACCAACCGTAAATGAGTGGGTTGTACAAAAAACGATAGTTGCCAGAATTAAATGTATTATAAGCCTTTTGAACACATTTAGTCGCGGAAATCCCTATTCAAATTGGTAATAGAAAAAAGCCGACCTACTTTTCCAAGAATTTCGCTCCAACGGCAAGCTTATTAATGGAGTCATCACATTCACCCTTTAAGCAGAATTAAAAAAAACATGACTTCTTACCATAGTCCTTATCTGTCCCGAGATGTTGAATGTTTTACATTTACCATTCATGCGACCGGTCTTATTGTCGATTTCGGCAAAACGAATGGAGATGGATGTATGATCCTTGGCCCCGATAAGCTGATTGCTCACATCACAACGTCTAGGAATATACAAATCGATGAATTCGCCAGCTTCGTTTTGCATTTTTAAAGAACACGCACGCTATACAAATTTATTCGTAAAGTGCGGGCTCAAAGATATGGAAATATAAACACAGGACACGGAAAATAATGAATAAACTAATTTTTTAATTTGTAGAATTGAACGATATTAGTAGAAGTATTCCTAAACTAAAATGCTTCAGATATTGCATAGCGATTGTGCTGGATTTATTGCCCATGATGTGCATTTGACAACATGTGGACAAAGAGCCATTTATATAATAATTGTAGTGGCTTTATTGAGGTCACGAGGACCAAAACTTTCAGCATTAAAAAAGGCAGGATAACAAATATTAGATGCGAAAATTGTCTTGTAGTTCCTGTTTAACCTGGTCTGGTGAGACTAAAAATCGGGACAAATAGGGAATGACCGAATTGCGACATGCCGCCGTTCTTGTTGGAATTGAACGGTATGGACGGCGCATTGGTCGAAGAGATTTACATTCAGATAAACTGGAATAGAGGGGATGGGAGGGGTCATTTAAAATTCGGGCAGCGATTAATGAGCAGTTATTTAAGTGGCGTTCAACGATGATTTCTTTGATAGAGAGAATAGGCAGACCGCTAGAAAACGAGATTATTTTAAAAGGTCGATGAAGGGTTAAAAAGTCCGAGCATTTAAGACCGGGGAATACTACTGGGGAACAATATACAATCAGGGGAATTATACAGGCATGGACGAAGGTTTTTATATGGCTCGAGCTCAAACCAAGTCTCCTGAATCGGCGAACAAGGAAGCAAAGACGGCGGCTTTTACCAAAGACAACATCGACATGATCACTCCACGATAACCGACTATTAAAAATCACCCCGAGATACTTCGATTTTGGGCTCGAAGCGAAGTTATGTTGTGAAGAAATTTCGGGGGTGTGTGCAGCGGCAGCGGCTGTCAGGGAAAATGTGATATGGATGCATTTTGATGCATTCAGCAAAAGATCATTCTCGGAAGACCACTCAAGTACCTCAGTGACTGCCTGCCCGAGCTGTTGAGAATCACCTTGCGTCTTGCATGGATGGCACAAAGTCAGGTCGTCCGCGTATTTTATTAGTGTCGCGTCGTTAGGGGACCGAAGGCTCGACGTGTAGTAGTTGAACAGGAAAGGAGATAGCACAGCGCCTTGTAGTACACCGCAGTTATTTGGCAAGGAGGATGAGGCTTCATTTCCGACTCTGACATGTTGACGTCGATTGGAAAAATAGTTTTGAAGCCAATTAATCAACCATCCTTCAACGCCATCTTCACATAGGTGAGAGAGGAGGCGGGACCGTGAGATTGTGTTGAAGGCAGAGGAGAAGTCCAAGAATACTCCCTTCACTGCTTTCGCTCCGGCATCAAGTGAAGAGTGGAGTGTGTGCGATAACGTAGCCACGGCGTCCAGAGTGCTTCTATTTGATTTATAAGCAAACTGGAAAGGGTCATCGGCAGCTTTAAGCGTGTCATCTAATTTAGAGAGGAGGTGCTTCTCAATCACTTTTAACCACACGGATGAGTTTGCAATAGGTCTGTACTTCACAGGTCCAGCGGAGCCATTGGCCGGTTTCGGAATGGGTGTTATAGCGACGTCTCTCCATTCCGAAGGAAAGGAACATTCCCTAACGAATGATTTACAAGCTGGGTCACAATTGGAGAAATCTCGCGGTGACAGATTTTAAGAATCGCTGGGGCGACCCTGTCGGGACCAGCCGCGGTGGAGTTCTTGAGGCCAGCCAAAATTTTGGCGATAGAGGATTCGTGAGCGGGCAGGAAAGCGCTGGGATTAAGAGATCCAACCAGAGGTACCGCGGAATGGTCAGCGGATTTGAAGATAAAGCCATCGTTCAGAGCATCAAGGTCTAGGGCACCACTTGGTAGATGTGGGCGGCGGGTTCCTGTCAATCTGTTAAGATTTTTCCAGAGGTCACCGGGTTTTGATGTTCTGAACAGCTCATCTACAAATATTTTGTTAAGACGATTTACCTCAGCTGTGATCTGTTTCGAAATTGGTTTAATTTTTCGATACCTCCACTGTCGACAAAGTCGTTCCTTTTTAATATATAATATAATATAATATAATGGTATTCGCTTAATTTTGGTAACGAGGACCCGAACTTTCAGCATTAAATGTTACAACAGACAAAAATAATGTAAGAAGTTGCGATTGTACATAGCAGGTGTAAAATAATTGAACCAGAATGAACGAAATAAAAAGGAGGTAAATTTGCAAGAAAGGCAAATTAAACCCTTGAAGTGTACAAAATTTTCCAAACGCGTAATAGCGGCCATTTATTTGGTGTGCAGAAACAACGATAGTATAATTTATAATTATTTACGCAGGGTTTTTTTGTGCGACGTGAACAGTCCTCTACAACTAAGTTTTATCGTGATCCCGTTTACGTGCTTTGAGATTACCAAATACGTTTTTGTGACCCTCGCATCATAAAGACATAAGTGATAGCAACGAACAGAAACAAATAATCTAACCATCAACGTCGTTTGCAGATTAATTTAAACGTCGAAAGTTAACGTTTACCTCAAATTGAGCATGCCCAGAATAAACAAAGGTTTCACGATTGCACTCGATAATGAGAAACACAAACAATCCGAAAAGGACGTTAAAATGGCGATGGACTGCTATACTGACGCACAGTTTGTCTCCATAGCTTCCGATTTCACGGGAAACTGCGCCTTATTGACAGATTTATTTGGTCGGGATAGTTGCTTTTAGCTGGGGCTGGTTCGAAATAGTGGTGCCATTGCGAAAGCGCAATTATGAAGGTGTACAGCGGGGCGACGGAAGAGATGGTATGGGAGATACACGTGAGTTAATATTCCAACATTGGGTCAATCTTGCCTGTCGTGGATCGTTGTCTGGTCGGTTATGGGCACTTTGCAATTTTATGCAGCGCATGAGAGAATAGTAGTGGAGACGATGCATCCGAACTCTGACGAACTCCTCTGGACAGCCAACTTCCTCGGCGTTGAAGTTCGAACAGGTCCCGAAAAGAATAAGTGTTTAAATAATCTCCGATAATTTGGCAACGAAATATGGATTTTGTGTGAGGCACGGGTCATCGGAAACTTATGCAACCTTGCTCTCCGACTGTCAAAACCGTAGGTAATTTACCAAATGACCCGCGACTGTTACTCGGTAGGCCATACAGCATTTTGTAGGTGTTAACCAAAAGTCCGTGGTAATGGCGCGTCAATGTATTTAAATTAAAAACCAAAAGTGTGGAATTCCACTTCCAGATACTGCGTGTTATTTTCATCGTTCTCGTAGGCAATACGAATATCGTCACCATAAGCACGACAGAAGGCAACGTAGCGAAAAATTTTATCCATAAAGCAATTTAAGTATTAGGACGCGTTCCGTAGCCAAATTGAATTCGTAAAAATTTAAAGTTCCGCATGATCTGCTGATTGTTATTTCAAATATCATCGGAGGCGGTTAGTATTTGATGACATGGTGGAACGGGTTCTGTGGTCTTCATTTCAGAAACGAGACATTGTAATGGATATGCTTAAGGGATCGGGACCAGGAGTAGTTATCGAATGCGAGACACTGCGATTCCCACTTCTGACACGAAAACTAGTATGGAGGGTTGAATTAACCCTGAATATAGAATCGACGAATTGTCAATATTAGCGGTACAACCCAAATGGCAAATCGAGACCTTTACAGAATGAGAAAACGTGCAGCAACGTAGTCTAGAATATTCTTAAAAGTACGGTACAATAGTCAGCATAGTAAAACACAATTAATAGTTTAAGTTAGCAACCACCACATCCACCTGGGTGCAGCAGCTTCGATGGCATGCGGTAGTCGACCGGCGATTTCAAATCCAGAGGCTCCGAGGTAGAACTTGCGAGCATTTGTCTGGAATGGATGGAGTCGTATTAGCCGGACCAGCTGGTTCAGAAGGATGGGAATCAGTAACATCGAGGATAGTAACCATACGATTTCCACCTCTTCCAAGAATAAGACCGCGAGACGGTCGAATATCATTCCCTTTGAAAAAGTTGACCTCTCCCGATCCAAGGCATTGGAACGAGTTCGCGCCCCTTGAATAACACAACCGGATTTTTACCAGTGGTTGCTTGATCAGCGGATTAACCGCCACATTATAATCGACAAAACGTCGCAATAGCTGGAAAAGTCTCTCTTCATGATCATGCCTGCTGACACCAATGACAAAAATGTCATCTTGGTAAACTTCAATACCATTAAGGCCATCCAATATGCCATTAATGAAATCCTGGAAAAAAGCCGTGGCAACATTTAGCCCAAACGTTTGAATGTTTTACCTCAATAACCCAAATGGTGTATTAATAACTGTCAGCAAACTGGATTCGCCATCCAGTGGAATCTGGATATTGGGTGTCATCCTGTAATCACCACATATCCTGGGTGTACAATCGTCGGCTTTTAGTGGTGTCACAATGGGCCACTCCCAGTTCAACAGAGTCTCTTAAGCCGAAGGCAATAATCCTCCGCTTCAGGAACATGGGATCTCCGGCAACCTCGAGTTTGACTTTGGGAATTTTTATTCCACCAGTCAGTCCTGTGCACTTTTGGACCAGATCTTTTAACTCGGACTCAACTGCCGGTAATGAATAGAAACTCAGTTGAAACCTGAGCTGCTTCATGACATTCAAAACGATAATGGCTGGACCCGTTGCCGACACCAAGAATTTGCATGGGAATCGGGTGCCATCTCGGATAATAGGGATCATACAGAAGCCAATGATTTTCAATGAATGAACAGTGATACCAATAATCGACTGGTCGGTCTTCTGTATACATGGACGTGGACAGAACTTCTTTAATGCATGGATCGGAATGAGTGATTCCACATTCCCAGTATCAACAATGATGGACATAGTTTTTCCATGTTAAAGTTTGCAACCACCACAGATACCGTTGAAGCGATGACATCTACGTCAATGCCGACGGTGCAACTGTGAGGTTTGCGAATCGGGATGCGCCAGAGGGCACCGGCGTTGAGGTGCTGTTTCTCTGGCCGGTGGACTACTGTGAACTAAAAATCGGATAAAATTCCAACGAACTACTTGTCCTTCGAGTTCTCGGAAACTTTGAAGCCACTGGAGCGCCGAGTGGTCGGTCCGAATGATAAAGGGTTTGCCATTTAGGAAGACGGCGAACGTTTTTGTGAAGTAGACCAGTGCCAGCATCTCGCGGCAGGTAGCACTTTAGTTCCGCTCCGTCTTGTCGAGGGTGCGGCTACCACGTGATACGGTTTTCCTTGACCGGCTAGCCGGAGGAAAGACCGTACTCCATAGCTGTTAGAGGTAAGTGGCCACTCAATCACAGACTTTACTTGCAGGGATCTATTTGGAGGCCGTCTCGGCCTACTATGTGACCGAGAAAACGGATTTGCGGTGGCAGATGGGCGCATTTCTGGGGGTTTAACATACAGCCCGCGCGGGCATATCGCATTAACAGCTCTGTTTGATTCTGCAATAATTGTTCGACTGTTGCACCCCACACTATTACGTCGTCTAAATAAACAAGGCAGCGGGAAGGGTACAACACTTGGAGGATTTTGGAATTAATCGTTGGCATGTGGTCGCCACGTTGTCGAAGCCCATAGGGAGTGTGGTAAACTCATAGAGTCCAGTATGCAGTGTGAAGGTCGTTTTCGCACGGTCTTCAGGGTGTACTTCAATCTGCCAGTAGCTGGAGGAAAGGTCCAGGTTCTGATCAACCATGACCGCTAATAGGTCATCCATACGGGTAGGGGAAAGGCGTCTTTGGTTGAGACGGTTTTCAGGCGCCTGTAATCGAAGCATAGCCTGAGGGAATTGTCTTTCTTCTTGACTATGGTGACAGGTCAGCCAATGGGAAGCTCGAGGTTCGGATGATGCTTTGCTGTAGCATTTTTTCGAAGATTGTGTTAAGTTCTACGCCGAGGTGGAAAGTATTCTTCGCGGAGGATGGTGTTGAGGGGTTGAGGAACCTGTGTCTATCCGATGTTGTACGACATTGGTCCGTCCAATGGCCTGGCCTACCCAAGTAAAAAACATTTTTGAACGGAACCAAAGCCTTGCAAAGGGACTGACTTTCACGTTTAACGCCGCTATAACCATAATGTAGTGTCCACGTAACTTCGAAGACCTGGGAACACTTGAATGAGAGTTGACCTTGATACCAAGACAAAATCGTGCACACAGGAGGAAAATTTTTTCGAGAAGATTTATTACCGATAACCAACACGACTTCAACGTTTATGTGGATTCCGACTTCGATAAGGAAATGGAACATATAAATAGCTATCTCAGATTTCTCTACGATACGCATTGCCCATTTACGTAACTATACCTCACCCTCCGGGTCGTATCATCTCCATTTCTCAAACAATTAAGGCGAAAGAAGGAACGGCTCTGCCGCCAGGTCAGATATCGAGAAATTAAACTAATTTCAATCATGACCACAGCTGAGGTAAATCGCCTTAATCAGATTTTGTAGATGAGCTGTTCAGAACATCGAAGCACGGGGACCTCTTGAAAAATCTAAATAGATTGACGGGAACCCATCGCTCATATCAACCAAGTGGTGCCCCAGACCTTAAAGCTCTGAATGATGGCTTTATCTTCAAATTCGATGACCATTCCGCGGTGCCTCACGTTAGATCTCTCAATCCAAGCGCTTTTCTACTGCTCACGAATAATCTATCTCCACAATTTGGGGTGGGCTCAAGAGCTCCACAGCGACTGGTCCGGACGGGGTTCTCAAAATCAGTCACCGCGAGATTTCTCCGATTGCCACCCGGCTCGTCAATTATTCGTTAGCAGAATGCTCCTTTCCTTCGGAATGGTAAAATGTCGTTATAACACCTATTCCGAAACCAGCGAAAGGTTCTGCGGGACCTGTGAAGTTTAGACCTATCGCCAACTCATCTGTCTGGTTGAGAGATTTAGAAGCACCTCCTCTCTAAATTATATGACACGCTGTAAACTGCCAATGCCCCGTTCCAGTTAGCTTATAAATCAAATAGAAGCACCCGAGGAGTATTTTTGGACTGCACCTCTGCTTTCAACACTATATCACGCTTTCGCATCCTTTCTCAACTATGTGAAGATAGCGTTTAAGGATCGTTAATAAATTAGCTTCAAAATCATTTATCTAACTGACGCCAACACGTAAAAGTCGGAAATGAAGACTCATCGTCCTTGAACAGTAATTGTGTTGTACTACAAGGCGCAGTGCTATCTCCATTCCTGTTTAACGTCTAGCCTTCGGTCCTCTTATGACGTGACACCAATAAAATATGCGGAGGACTTGACTTAATGCCATGCCTGCAAGACGAATAGTGATTCTCAACAGCTCGGGCAGGCAGTCACTTATGTACTCGAGTGATCTTCAGAGAATGGCCTTCTGTTGAACGCATCAAAACGCATCTTCCGGTAAATATCGTCGACTCTGTTTCTTAGTTCGCCGGATACAAAGACTTGGTTTGGGCTCCAGCCGTATAAAGTAATGTTCGAATTTCGAGCAATGCCATTTTAGCTCACGAATGCACCGGCCATCTTTCAAGCAGCCATGGATTCGTTACTCTCGGGCGTAGACTTCACTTCTGCATGTATGGACGAGATTACATATTCCCTGTGAGCCAATGTTGAAATCTATTCACTCCATAATTTCGCCTCGAGCTCAAAATCGAAATTCCTCGGCGTTATTTTTAACAGTCGGTTATCATGGAGTGATCATGTGGACGTCGTTTTCCGTCAAATTGTCGCCTTCGCTTCTTAGTTTGCCGGTTCAGCAGACTTGGTACAAGCTCTATCCCTATAAGAACCGTTTTCCATGCCTTTATAATTCCCCTCATTGTATATTGATCCCCAGTAATTTCCCCCGGGCTTAAATGTTCTAAGTGTTTAACCCTTCGTAGGCCTTTTCAAATAATCTCGTTTTCTAGTGGTCTGCCTATGCTCTCCATTCAAGAAATCATCCTTCACCCCCACTTCAATAGTTGTTCACTAATCGCTGCTCGTATTTTAAGTGACCCCTCCCATCCCCTCTTTTCAAGTTTATCTAAGCGCATATCTCTTCGAAGATGTGTTCAATACCCACAAAAACGGCGGCATATCGCAATTCGGTAATTCCGTATTAGTCACCTGAGCAGCTGAAGCAGGAACTAAAATAATATTTTCATATCTAGTATTTGTAATGCTGACAGTGTTGGTCCTCGTGACCTCAATAAAGCCACTACAATTATTATTATTATTGATTAATATAAATATAGGACGAAGGCAACGGGCCGACTAAATCCACAAATTGTCTACCCAATGTTCTCGGTCATCCTGAGCCATGAGGGAGGACTTCAGTGATCGATGGAGGCGCTCAACCATCCCATTGGCCGCGGGATGGTAAGAAGTTTTGCGGATTCGCTCGCATCCAAGAAATTGGCACATCTTTTGGAAAAGCGTTGATTCGAATTGTGCTCCTCGGTCGGTTGTCAAACGACGCGGAGATCCGAACCGCGCCACCCATTTTGCAGGAACGCGAGAACGACCGTTTCTGCGCCGATATCCGCTAGCGGTATAACTTCGCACCAGCGGGTGAAGCGATCTACACAAGTCAGCAAGTAGCGGAAACCCCTGGACGAAGGCAACGGGCCGACTAAATCCACATGAACGTGGCTAAACCGTGCGTCGGGTGCGTCGAACGTGCCGATCGGTGCCCTGGTGTGACGATTGACTTTTACTTGCTGACACCGAAGGCATGCCCGTGTCCACAGGCGGACGTCCCTTTGCAATCCCTTCCACGAAAACCGTTTAGCAACTAGTCGTGTGGTTGCGCGAATACCAGGGTGCGTGAGACCATGAACCATTTCGAAAACTTGGCGCCGCATGCATTGCGGAACTAGCGGGCGAGGGGAAGCTTTGGTGTTGTCGCAGAGCAGAGAACGCTGAGACAGCGGGAGAGTTAGGTTTATCAGGGCTGTGTCGTCGGGCCCAATTAGAATACCCTCGTGTTGCTGGGCGTCAGACATCTCCTCGTAGTCGATACCATTAGCGAGCTGCAGACTGTTCAAATAGATGCGCGAAAGGGCGTCGGCAACCTCATTATCTGCGCCGCGGATATGACGGAATTCCAGGTAGAACTGGGAGAGGAAATCGAGTTGTCGGATCTCGAGTTCATTGTAGCGAGAAGAGTAGGAGGCCATGGCATGAATCAACGGCTTGTGGTCCGTGAAAATTATAATGCGGCCACCTTCCGCAAAATGGCGAAAATGCTTTACGTTTAGGTAAGCCGCCAATAATTCACGACCGAAGGTGCTGTATCGGCGTTCCGTTGGTGATAAAGACTTCGAAAAAAATGCTAGTGGTTGTCGCCGATGCTCGTCCCCTTGGTTTAGTACAGCGCCGACTGCAGTGTTCGAAGCATCCACCATCAAAGATAGTTGGGCATCAGGGCGCGGATGAACCAATAAGGTCGCGGCAGCGAGACTATCACTCAACTTCTGGAAGGCTGCACTCTGTTCTAGTGACAGTTAAACCTGACCGTTTCCGCTGGAGGTCAGAGGGGTTAACGGCGAGGCCATCTCGGCAAAATCGGCGATGAAACGTCGGTAAAATTCAGCATCCCGAGGAATTGTCAAAGCTGACGCTTTTTGCTGGGCTCCGGGTAGTCAGCAACCGCTGTTACCTTCGCGTCCAGTGGTCGAACCCCCAGATCATTTACCAAGTGACCCAGGAAACTTACTTCGGTTCGGCCAAAATGGCATTTCTCGGGGTTCACCACGAGCCCGTGTTCATCCAGGCGCCGAAGGACCACTTCCAAATGTCGCAGGTGCTCTTCTTCGTCTTTGCTGGCGATTAGAATGTCATCGATAGAAGCACAACAGAAGTCGAAACCGCGAAGAATTGAGTAGATGAAGCTTTGACAGGTTTGGGAAGCGTTTCTGAGTCCAAACGGCATCCGTAAGAATTGGAATGATTCAAACGGGAGTGGTGATTGCCGTTTTCGGGATGTCCTCAGAGGCGATCGGTATCTGGTGATACGCCCGACCCAGATCTATTGTAGAGAATATCTTCATGCCATGTAGGAACGAAACACAGCCGTGAATGTGCGGCAGGGGATAGCGGTAAAGAATTGTGGCTGCGTTCAGGGCTCAATAGTCGCCACAAGGACGCAAATCCCACGTGTGGTCTTCTTAACTATGTAAAGCGGGGATGAAAACTAGCTGTCGGATGGGCGTGCGATTCCAAGCTCCATCATTCGTTCGAATTCCTTGTGTGCTATGTGTCTCTTAACCGGGTAGAGACGGCGATAACGCTGAAATGTTGCGGGTCCGGATGTCTTTATATGGTTGACTATGTCGTGTGGTGGCCTCCTTCGTGTTCGGTTGAGATCGGAAAGTTGATCGAACAGGGTTTTGTAGGGAGAGGGGACAGGAATGTATGTGAGGTGGCAGATCGAGGTCGTTGCTGTGTATCCAGAAACTACAGCTGCCGTTGAATCGTAAACGAGTTTCTTTCGTTGGACGCTGACAGATAGGTCAAACGTTAAAAGGAAGTTTGCACCAAAGATCGCATGAGGGACATCAGCCACGATGAATGTGAAAGGTAAGATGCGCCCCAGTCCGAGGCCGAGACGAAGTGCACGCTGGCCGTAAGTTTTGATGTTACTTCGATTGGCAGCCTGGAGTACAAAATTGTTGTCAAGGTGTAGACGGTCAGACATTGAGGTGGGAATTACGCTCACGTCAGCGCCGCTGTCCACCATGAAGTGGCGACCGCGTTCGACGTCCTTCACAAAGAGAATGCGGCTGGGTGTTTACTTGCCAGGCGGAGTGAAAGCCGCACTCACTGCCTTGCCTCTCCGTTTTGAGGTGGAATTTTAATAGAGACAGCAAATACGTCGGGAGATTGATCAATGGGGGCGCTCATCAGAAGAAAATCCGAAAACAATTATGCTCGCCAATGTCGTGATTCCAAGTTGGTCGATACTTAAAACCACTAAACCTTTTTATGACATAAGCGTCTAAAAAGGATAATGAAAGAGAACGCAAACCCAAGTATAATCAAGATTGTTTTCTTGATTTAATAATACAAAGGCCTGACGTTAAGTCGGCGATCGAGCGTTCGTGGGCGGAATTCAGTTCGTGTCCGTTAAAACAAAAGGGGGCGTTTAAGGTCACTACATATTAACGTCTACAAAGGAAGCTCCAACCCTTTCATTAATCGCCCCATTATGATCCTGTAATGTTCATAAACTCAGCAAGCATTTAGATTCCATATGCACACTCCTCTTCACCTCGGCTACGTCAAATTAGCATCCGGAATGAAACAGTCGAATCTGGTTTGAGCTACCCTTTGCACAAATGGCTATGCGCACAATAATATTTAAGAAGAACCACGCTCGCCCCCTGAACTTCTAGCTCCTAAACCGGAACCCCAAACAGGCCTATGTTATCATATTCTTTCTCCGTGATTAGAACTGTTACAAACCTCGAAGATTCTGGCTTCGGGATGAAACTAAATTGTGCCTACTAACAGACTCCAGGGGTCACGCAGAATAAAATCAGAATTGCTTTATTATCACGTTTATTCGAAATATTAAGGAAGGAAATGAAAGTTTTATTTTTTATGTTTTTGGATTTAGAGGTATGGATATAAACGAAAACTGAAATTGGATTTCATCGTATCTAATCTGATTTTAATCGGTCACGGAATTCCCACATCGTACGAAAGGCAACCAGCTCTAACTGTTGTCCGCGGTGTGTTTAAATGAAGCGTAGAGCTTTAAAAACGGTAATCTAATTGCAAAGGAGTGTTTTGATTTGGATCTCGGCAGAAAAGTCCGGTATTGTCACTGCTAAGGGCAAATATGTAAGTCATCGTTGCATATTTCGGGCATATCGATTTAGCAGACACAATTAGCTTCTAGAAACAGGCCATGTAATTTGCTCCGAATCAGAAGGTTTTCTAGTAAAAATATTAACTTATGACCAAGTAACTAATTGGAAAATTCCAGCGTTTTCAAAAATGTCGATGTTATGTTTCTCAAACTGTCAATTTTGCATGCTATTTATAACGTATCAACTGATACTGTAACGAACGACATGACAGGATAAGAGGCGGCCATCTTGCCTTTCTATCTTTCTATGGAACGAAGTTCGATCTGATGGTGTTTACAACCCTCTGGTTCACTCAAAGTGAGGCAACTCACTTTCTCCCGTCATACAGGATGCCTTTCGCTCCCCCAACCCTCCGCAACCGGCAACCGCAGCCGCTCAACCTCCACACATCCTACACTGTAGGACATACAGCGACATCATACCTTCTCCCGCACTATGGACCAGTTGGGTAGTTACCCGTTATAAGGACCCGTCCCATTTTCGCCCAAAGCTCCTATTGTGTTCCAACTTCTTCGTCTATCGCTTTCCTTATTATATCTTCTTTCGTAAGTGCACTTACACGATGCGTGTACCTTCTACAAATCTTCCTAACTAAGTAAAGGTCACTCGCCCATTAAAGTCGCCTTATTCATGGAGTTGACTGACGTTTGGGGACACCCTCTGGCGGAATACAGGTTGCTATTAATTAATCTCATTTTCCTAGATCACATTCCCACTGGGACATTACAATACTTAAATTCAAAAATCCCAGAAACTACAATTCAATGAAGGAATGTTACCGATGTTGCGAACCTGCCGAAAGTAACTACATATCAGAATTAATTTCAATATATTTTCTTATCAAGCTTGCGAGACAGAAGAAATCTAGCTTTTGAATATTCGTGCGGCGAAAGTTGATAGTATTACCTTGTTCCAATGCACTACAGGATGAGACCGCTTCTTCTGGTGTGCATGGGGTGAGGTAGGGGTATCACCTCTAGTCGTTGGCTCTGTCAAGCCCAACGGTATCTCCCAGTCATTTTGCCTCCACTATGCACTCAATTCTCACCTTTGTCCCCAAATAGCTGAACGCAAAAGCGGCCCTACTGCAGTAAACCGCTTGACAATTGGCCCAAACCTGGTGCGTTTAGCTAGGAAGTAAATTTACCGAGGGAAGACACTGGCGGATTGGGTGGAGGATATGCATACCAGGATCAACCACCAGAGAGGTTGTTCTTATTCCATCGTACAGATCCTTGCTGCCTTGTAGGATTCACTTGCTGTGTAAAGATTAGAGTTACACCCTAATAGGTCTGGTGGCACTGGGGACGACAATGCCCCAAACTCCCAAGAAGTATCATGCACATGTTGTCGAACAAATGCAGGGTCTACTCTTACGAAGCTATACTCCATGAGGCCTCCCCCAGCGGCATGGATGAAAGAAGAGCAAGCTGGGAACCCTCAACGACTCAAAACCACAGTGTGCTTCAATTCATACAATAAGCTAAACATCGTCTGCTGGCACCGTCGGCCACGCACTGCACGACTACGGCACTGACACAACTTGTCTTAAGTTCGTATACCTCAATCTGGAGTACGAATTACCCATGTGAAAGTAAACATTCCGGCAACCGTCTGTATCCCCGCTACAGACACACAATTCAGGCCTCTATCGTGTAGCATTCGCGGTTGGGAGCAGGAGCCACAACACCGCACTTGTGTGGGAACCGATATCTGCAAGCCTAATCCTAATCTGCTATTACGAAAGTGACAAGCGACAAACCGAGGAACACCTTCTTCGCAAAGCTGCGCGAGGCTCATTTACTAAACGGGAAGAACGGCAATGGGATTGTGGAAAACTTCATCCAACTGATGAATTGCTCGATCAACCTGATCCAACGCGACACCGAAGACGTTCGGTGTCATCCACCAACTCAGTCAGGCATTTTCAACACCAATCAGCACTTGAAGACCGCAAGTCTCCATAGTTGGATTGTTCCCACCCGAAGCGAAGACCTGTTTGCCGACCATAATCTACCCCATTGATGCTCTGTTCAGGCGGATCTGAGAAACTGAAGAATTTTCAAGCGAATGGAGCACTTTAGTGTAACGAAATTAGGAGACCGAATTTAAGACGCATAAAAAGGAAAGGAGAAAGCACTGCGCCTTGTGGTGATTCTCAACAGCTCGGTCAGGCAGTCACTGGGGTAATCGAGTGGTCTTCGGACAATGACCTTCTGTTGAACGCATCAAAATGTATCTTCATTATATTTTCCTCGAGAACGGATGTAGAGTCTCCTGAAATCCCTTCGCTCCATATTTCGCTTCGAGCTCAAAATCGAAATTCCTCGGTTATCATGGAGTGATCATGTAGACGCCATCTTCGGTAAATTTCGTCGCCTCCGATTCTAAGTTCGTCGGTTCAGGAGACTTAGTTTAAGCTCTAGTCGTATAAAAACCTTTGTCCATGCCTGTATAATTCCTCTCGATGTATATTGATCCCCAGTATTTTCCCCCGGGCTTAAATGTTTTCACTTTTTAACCCCCTGAATTGACGCAGCTGTCGCATAAGTGATGTCACCCCTTTTCCAAAGCTGACGAGTATCACCTCAACAATTTGGTTCGTATCTTATTTGTGAAATAATTTTCATTATCCTGACATTTCAATCATATCGCGGCTTTATCCCCTTGCAACACATGCGATATCCTATTCCCAGAAATGTTCTTCAGATTCTGTTTTCCGGTGTATACAACGGAATCAACCCCGATGAAACTGGCAATCCTTTCCCACCGTGGCTTTCTTGTAAAAAATGTACCATATGACTATTAGTTGTCTCTGAGGCCCAACAGCATTGTCAATTATTGCATATTTTACGCTGAAATTTTCGTCCACGTGACCTCATTATTATTACTAATTTCCACGGTGTTTTTCTCAACTTGCTTATGTGACTTCACGAATCAGTTGATTACCTAGTTAAAACAAACAGCTCTCAGGCTAATTAAGTATACAGGGATTAGAAGAGGTTTTTAGAGTTTGTTTTGGATTGAGACCCTAGGGCTGGGTGGGGGGCGGTTCTGTTTAATAGAAACCATCTTTTCGGCGACCTTTGATTGCATCTGCGTTAAATTAGATATAATGAATAAGGCCTAAGATAATTATTAAATCAGCAATTTGTTCACTACTATCCATGTTGCAAAAACAGTTGTTTAAGATCATTTTGCTAGGAGAAATTTTATTTGGTCACAAACCAATTCGGGGATCGAACCATGATTCACACTCCTCTAATGCAACACCCACAGCGCCCCTGCCAGTCTCTCACAACTATCAGTTAAGATATTCCCCAGATGAATGGAGTGGAGTGCATCCCACAAATTCTAAGAAATTCAGAAACAAGGGACCAGAAAAAATCAAACGGCGTCTCTTGGGGGACTATCCGTAGAACTGGAGACAGTTATTCTTAATGGATAAAATCATTGCTCCCATCTTCTTTTCTGGTTTCCGTTTTTTTCGATAAGTTCGCAAAATTTGTAACCAAAACCGAGTACTCAACAGAGTAATATCATTTTCAGTATCCGTGAGAAAACAAGAGCAGAATACCAAGGAAAATATTCCCCTTCTTCCAAAACAAACAATTCCAGCCATGAAAAGGTGGGTAAAAAATGACGACGATTGCGATGATGTTGGTGTAGGTTAGAATTAGGCAGTTTAGCCGTTTATCGGGTCATATAGTGCATGAGGATGGACCGGTTATTGCCATTCGCATACAGTGTCTTGGTTGGGTGAGGTGATGATGTTGGCGTCGAGGGATACACAACACTGAAACATTCAAGCCACTTCTATCAGACGGGTGGTGGAAGAGCAGAATCGACGCTTTACTGACCGGTGGATCTTCGAGTCGATGTCCTGCTCCTCCTCCTCCTCCTCCTCCTCCTCCTCCTCCTCCTCCTCCTCCTCGAATGCCGGAGTCGGGCCAACTGAAAACTTCCAGATTACGACTCGCCCCTGTTTTAGCCCGCTCGTACAAGCCTCTTCATCTTCGGCGAGGCTATCTCCAGCGAGCTTGAGCCGGCTTCATAGATGAAAAGTCGTCTTGGGAATTTGGTACAGGTTGTGTCCCTAGCGATAGTCGGCTCTGTTGGAGGGGCAACTCTAGTCTTTAAAACGTCGAATGCGTCCCACAAGGCGGCGAGGATCTGTGCGAAGGAATAGGAACTGCCTTCCTGGTCGTATTGATCTCCTCCTCCGCTCAGGCCGCCTGTGTGTGGCCGCTTCCGAATGCAGCTACTTGGAGTCAAAGGTGCGGGTTGGGTGTCAAGTGGAGACCACAGGTCGGGAGTTAGCGTGAGGAATGGCAGACCCCGTGACGACCAGATGTGATACTCCTCCTTCTCGTCACGTGGTTTTATAAATCGACTGTGATTGACCCCTATCGATAAAATACATCAGCCTTTTATACCAGTGTTTCTCAACCTGTGTGTCGCGATTTGAAGCGTCTCGTTTATCTCAAAGTAGAAGTAATTTCATTCTTGGAAGTCGATGAAACGAATTTTGGATTCGATCTTCGTGACGAGATTTGCTGGCTCAAAGTTCAGTTTCTCTCTGATCTGTTCGACAAACTGAATTCTCTCAACTTGAGTCTCCAAGGACCATCAGAAAACATTATCTCATCGACATCCAAACTGAAATCGTTTGATGAAAAACTGACGCTATGGAAAAGCAAAGTTTCGAAGGGTATTTTTGAATGCTTCCTTTCCGTCAACGAATCTCAGTTGAAGATCAAAGTCGCTGATGACATCATGTCCACACTGATAAGTCTTCAATTAGCAATTCACCATTATTTTCCATCACTTTCTATCGACGAATATGACTGGGTGATCAACCCGTTTGGAAGCAACGAGACATCAAATCTTTCGTGCGAAGAGGAAGAAGAGCTGATCGAGTTGAGAAATGACAAATTCCATCGACTGAGATTCGCCGAAAAAAGCCCAACCATCGCATTAAAAATTTAAACGTTGAAAATAAAGTTTAACCAAAATATGTTTTTTTATTACCTAAGGTGTGTCGCAAAACTTTTCAGATATCCCAAGTGTGTCGCAAGTGAAAAAAGGTTGAGAACCACTGTTTTATGCATTCCGCTCTCTTCCATGCAATTTCTACCTTGTTTCACTGAGTACCGGAAATTGATTTCAAATGATCCACCCGACTTCCGTAAGCAAACCAGTCACCGGCGGTTTCTAGGTATCAGTACAAGGTCAGAAACGATGGCATAGTAAGGAAAACATATGAAAAAAACGCGAATAAAAGAAGCCACAAAAGTTGAGGTTGAGGAACCCATAATGACGGTCTTGAAGTAAAAGGGACAGAATGATGTTGCGCAACAAACTTTGTATATTTCGAGGGTTTAATTTGCCTTTCTTATTATTTAGTTTATTACTGTTAACTTATTCTACACCTGCTATGTACAATCGCGACTTCTGGTATCAGTTTTGTTTGTTGAAAATTTTAATGCTGAAATTTCTGGTCCTCGTGGCCATAATAAATCAAATACCATGATTATTATTATTATATCCAATGAATTGAATTAGTTCAGCAATTGTGATGCCTAGATAGTTCTCGACTATTGTGTGGCAGATACTGAGCACCAAATCACTCGATGGGTTGTGTTTCATAAATTTTTACCAAATTTGCCGTTATATTCAGCACGTTTTCGCATAAACCGTAGTAGAAATTAATCGATAAATCAGCCAAACCTTTTTTTAATATGTCAAAACCACAATCAGCATTACATCTTTTATTCAAATTGCGAGATCTTCCCATATCAAACTATAGGCAAACAATGAACCTCACCGGCATTTGTAATTGGCTCAAACGCGTGCAATTGATTAGCAAAATCCATGTAAGGCATTTGAGTTCAGTGGCAGTATAAGTAACAACTGCACTTTGAAAACCATTCCGGTGTTTTACTTTCAACTAGGGTCATTGAGGCGTTCGCTGCGTATTGACGTATTGGACTTTACAAGTGGGGTCAACGACTAAGCCGGCGTTGTTCTGTGAGCTCTTGGGGTCAGCATATTTTGGGGTCTCCAGTTTTCAAAACGAGTTTGGTTCGAAGTGGTTAAATTGGATCACAATGTCTCGCTTATCTGTAATCGAGTATCGCAAATTTTAAGGACGCACAAAAACACATTCCTAGACTTTGTCTAACACACAATCTCACCGGATTTCAAGCAAACTACCTACCAGGCCTTGTCTAAACATGGCTGATTTTGTTCTTCGAGTAGTGGGGGTTTATATAGGTTCAGCAGAGTATGAAGTCGACCCTGGTTTTTTCTTGTCTTGGAGGTTGCGTTGTTACAACAACGCGGACTTGGGTTTGTCGAGTCCTTTGCAGTGACAATTTGGAATCGGTTGCGTTCGACAATAACGGTCCTATTTGGTTTTCTATTGTTTATGACGACAAGGGTGCCATTACAATTCCATGTCTGTCGCGTTTTTAGTTCCACAAGAAGAGGTGAAGAACTCAAATACGATTTTCTTGTGTAGCATTGTTTCTCGTTTTGTAATAATGCCAAAAGCCTTGGTCTGATTACCATCATACAATCACACAACCGGTTACAATTTTAGGAGCCGAGAATGATAGGCGCGCGTTTTCGATTGGGTCATTCAATGGCCGCCATTTCCCGTTTGGCAAACCTTTTATACTTCGTAGGTTAAATTGGCCTTTCTTGCAAATTTACCCTGATGTTACTTCTTTTATTCTTCTTAACTTATTCTGCATTTTCTACGTATAATCGTCACTTCCTGTAACATTTTTGTTTATTGTAAATTTTAATGCTGAACGTTTTGATCCTCGTGACCTTAATAAAGCGAATATTATTAGTATTAATATTATTATTATCATTATTACCAGTAGCAAGGAATAATGTTATTAATTGTATATTCTATAGATAATTATTACAACAACCACTAATGTTTCTATTACCACTACAACATGTTATTTCAAATTCGAGTTTCGTTTTCAAGTTAGACACTCATTTTGAATATGAAATCATCATCTTTTTAATTATATTCATTAATAGAGGGTCCCCAATTTATGGAGGATACATGATCTATTGCAAATTTTCCCTCGTGCACTCTTACAGATGATGATGATGATGAAAGGAAATAGATCTGCGGTCGGTGCTATTAGTAAGACGACGGTTACTACTTCTAGTACTTCGGTTTACCGGGATAAGGCGATAGGCCGCCTTCTTGATTCCTGGCACCCATTTGCAGAGCTGCGTGCAGGTTTCTTTCGTATTTTAGAGAAATAATTCTTCGCACGCACATTCGGCTCACCAGCGTCTCGAAGAGGTGATGCCGCCCCCCCCACAAGCCACAGTCGCTTCGTGCTGTAGAAAACGATAGGCTTTGTTCCCTGCTCCGATTAACGCAGGCTCCTAGATTAACTTATTCCATACCTCCTGTACTCAAATTGTCTTTCCGAACACTGAAATAACCGTTTTTAAGCATAGGACTCCAACATTTCGGTTATTAGTTGAGCCCCTCTGTCAATATTCGATTACTGTAGCTATGTTTGTTGCTCTCCATTTTTCCACTGATCGTCGTGACAAAGCAATCGTATTAAAAAATGGGGACACGATTTATTTGACTTTTTGCAGTTCGATAAAAGGCCAAGAAGGGGAGAGGCGGGCTGTGAATTGGGCTTTTCGGGGTTTCCGAAAAAGAGAGAAGTTAAATAGTTTTGTTCGTTCCACTTATACACTCACAGACCACATGAAAAGCGGCGCAAATTGATATGTACAAAGCAGAATTAAAGTTTGAATTGATCGGCTGTGTTGGTGAGTATGTTGAGGTCTGAGGTCGTCTTCAGAGGTGTTTCTATGGCGGATTGATATATTTGTCTAAAATGCAAAGAGAAACCGCATACATAGCGACATGGCGGAGACAGTTATCCCCAAACAATCATTTCATGAGGCTTGATATCCCACAAACGCGCACGCAAATACCATTGAACCATGAACATCGTTGCAGCCATTATATACTCAGGGCGTTTATTTACCGAAATCGAAGTCTAATTAAACTAAACCCATGATTTTGGGATTATGAGTTTAGAAGCCGGTGCATGTATGGGAATTAGCTTCTCTAATTACGGGTTTTGGTCGGTTTGCGCGTGCGCGATAACTGCTTATACAGTCTGTAATCTAAAATCTCTCCTATTTGCTGGCTAACGTTGAGCAATTTTAGCTCATTTCAAACACTGTCCGATATATATTGCAGAGCACATTACGACCCGATGGGGGAAGATTCGAAGTCCTTGGGCCAAATTGGCGAATTAATCGGAACAAGTCAGTGCACGTGACACTAAAATGTATACATTGTTCCGAGTCAGTCTCTCAAATGGCTGACTGTTAAATATCTCGCTAATATGTTGGTCAAGGCGTTGTTAATTGAGGACTGACTCACGCCCTAAAACGTCCGGGTGGGTGGGAGATTAGGTTTTAGGGTACGGACATAATTTCCACAAAATAGAGCGCTGTTGCGTGTCCAAGTATATGCATGTTCAGACATCACTTATCAGGACTCACACGGGTTAAGGCACGAAGGTTGGTCGGTGTTTTATAGCCAGGACACAACTGGCGCTATCGGGAATGGGGACCGGCGAATTTGACCACCCCTAAGGCATAATGCTAACGGGCCCTGTAACCAATGCTTGCTACCAAAGGGATAGGCGGTATTGGTGCGTTTCAGGACAAAATCTCGTGGGAAACCATCCCATGTTGATAACCATCAGCCGCCGCGATAATTAAAGCCGTCGGTGGACAGGGCTACCTATTTCCTCATTGGTCCTATCTGATAAATGGTTGATGAATTCCCCTCGTGGTACACTAAACCCCGTAGTTCTGCCTCTCCACCAATGATACGACACTTCTGTACGCCGAAAGATTATGAAATACTTTAGTTTTCTAGTGGACTAGGCACCATACATATCTCGCCATAATACTTAGCCAAACCCAACTTGCTAAATGCATATTACGGGCCATTCACATGCCGGGATTTTAGTTTGTACCAATGTGGATCATATCGACCAATTCAGTGTCACGTTTGCACATCGCAAATCGGTTTTCTGATCAGATGTTTAGTTGAACCAGAACGGGTGAAACAGGAGCGTAAAAAGGAAGGAAATGATCCAGATTTTCGTAATTTATTATGGTCCCCGTTTAATGCAGAAATTCAGGGTCTTCTTGATATTAACAACGCGATTACAATTCTTAAATCAATTTCAAAGTAACACAGGCGTAACATACGATAGCACCCCACTGCTCCTCGGCCATTATTTATCTTGTTATCTCTACCTACACAACCTGTAATGCGATTACCTGTATCAAGTCGATCCAGATACCGATATTTCAGTGTTTCTGGATTGTCTCACACAGTCCAGGGTTCTGTAGAGACACTTTTAACCTATTGAAGCTACGACGACGCCAGTCCAGTCTAATTACGGGGAATTTAGAGGTGGCCACAGGGCTAGCGGTTCTAGTTTGGGTGGGGAGGGGGTTAAGTAGCGGCTAGGAGTCGTGGGACAGTTGGCTATAACACCCCGGGCGGGACATTCGTGGGCGTGGCCTGTAAACACAATTATCATCATCATCAGTATCATCATAATTTATTGGGAATCGCCTTGCGCCTTAATGAACAGTGTCCTTCCGCCAGCCAGTATATTCGGGGGTTGTGGTTTGAAGGGATGGCGCGGGGTGGGATGGAGGAGGGGGAGGGGAATCTGACGGGAGCCCCCTAGAGCGACGCAATATTTCATATTCCGTTGCGTGCCTTTTGAGTGTGGGAAAGCGGGGGAGAGAGGGGGCGCAAAAAAGGCGAAGATTTATGCACAAATCAGACTGTCGCGACGCTTTGAGATGCCCCCAGGAGAATACCCCACTAAAAGGACTTGCGGAACACATTGTTTCGACGACGACAAAAACAGACGATCTAGGGATTGGGGGGGGAGGTGTCATCCAACGCCAGCCTCTTGAATCTTAAGACCTGCTTTACCAGGGCCAAGTTTATTTAAACAAACACAATTGCGTCAGCTCAGTAGCCGTATTATTGCACTTGTATGTTTCTATAGGCCGGACCAAACGTAATCGCACGTCATTTACGCGGATTCTCGGAAATCAGCAACACGCCAGTCTCCCTGAATAATGTATCCACATAAAATAATCGCTCACCATCTCTCATCTCTATGCACCGGAAGGAAGTGTCGCATCACAAAATCTCCATCCTCGTCAACACGGAGAACGCCCCCCAACTCCCCACCACCTCCTCCTAACCCTGCTCCACCTCCTCTGCTCAGAGTTCCCGATTGGCAGAAGAAGGTGGACATGTGGTTGCCGTGGAAACCATCGGGTCCTCCATTGCAATGGAGGCTTAACGGCGGTTCGTCTTCGCTGACACCCCGACCAGAGTCCGCTGATCCGCCCTCGAATTGCTCCGAGCAGGAGGGGGCGCCGTGGAGAGGGTTGTGGGTACCAGTGTAGCGTACGGCGAGACCACCACTCATGGCTTCTGGCAGCTCGAAGATTTCCTCTCCGTTACCGCGTCCAGAATAACGGTACTGCGGAGATCCAGAGGTCTAGAGGAGGATGGAAAGAAAAATAAGTAACATCTACTGTCGGAGAACTTGATCGCCCAGACCCCCCCCGCATGCGTCGATCGTCATAATATAATTTGTGTTTTATTAATTTAAAAATTAAGGGAAATCACCGCCCCCGGCTGTGCTGCAACCTCTTCAGGATACAGGGGATTCTGGTCTCAAGGCTCGCGGAAGGAGACACTCAAAAGAGACGTCCGTGTCCACCAGAGGACTCAGTAACAACATCAGTGACTGCGAGTCGTGTCGGTAAGGCTGGAGATAGAATTGGCGCAGTCGGGGATTGGCGAATTTCCCTCATACGGAGGATGAAGTTCGCGCACTACCTAAGCCAGGTACTCGAGTGCCATTGATTCAGTTTGCTCGTTTACATACCCACTTCGCGCCTGCTGGGATCATTCAACTCGGCCCAGAAAAAAACACTACGAAGCTTCGGCGACGCTGTAGTAGGTTTTTTTTATTTTTTAAATCTCGTATCTGCCAATGCAGTCTTCGTTCGGTAATTAGTGAAAGCATTCACCAAAATACATCCGCCAGTGAGACGGGTTGGAGTCAATCGGATTAATCGACAGCCGCATGAACTCGCAGATAATTCGCATCGCTGTACAAACCCAGTGCCCGCAAACCCTAACGCTGGGTTGCTTCTTTCGAGCGTCCTGGGCCGAGGAGAAGATCCATACCAGGCTCAAACGACGAGGAAGGCGGTATCTATTCCATCACACAGATCCCTGCTGCCTTGCGGGATGCACGTGACTAGAGTCGACCCTCGAACAAAGCCGATGACGATGGGAACGCCACCTGTAATAAATTCTAAAGAAACGTCACGAATTTGCATTCATGAACCCGGCTCATCTTATCAAGTGCTAGCCTCAAAAATAAGAGGAAGGCCTTAAACAATAGTAATTAAAGCCACAAATAATTGGTATTGATGTAACGTTTTGAACACACACACCCCCCACCCCCACCTTGCACTCGATACGAGGACATCCATCTGGGAACAGGGTATAACAGACTTTCCGTGAAAATCGCCCGAGTTTTACTGGCAGATAGGAAGTTTCCGGATTTCGGACATTTCATGTGCGCGGGCGTCATTTTGAGACGACAAGTTACAGTGCACGGTCGAAGTCTGGGTTAAATATCGCAAAAAACGCATAAATGTCAATTATTGCATTTTTCCGACGCCGGGCCTTGCGCTCAACCACCAACTATACCTCGCAGCTCAGCTCACCGCCCATATTCGATACCCACATCAGAAAACCGCTCTTACTTGTCTGAACTTGAGCATTCCCGTGGCGGACGTCGTGGGCACCAGCATGGTGGAAGCAGCGGACACAGCATCGCAGGTGTTGTATCCCGTGGGGTAGGCGCTCACCAGTCTCACGCTGGGCGACCCGGGGGCCACCGACTCCCCGGGAGCAAAGGACAGGTACGCCGGTCCACCCGACGCCGTGTCCACTTCGAGGAATCGCACAGCCTCTTCGCCCCCACCGCCGACTGCCAAACCATAGGGCGCGTAAAACTCGGTCACCCCCATCTCTGTGAGTGGACACCCCACGGACGTCGGTCCACCGTCACCGTGGTCGCTGGAGGCGACGCTTCCGGGTGTTGTCTTCGCCAGGACGTAGGCAGCCGACCCTGCGCCGTGTTTGAGGAAGGTGGGGTAGTCTGCGTGTTGGTGGTGCACCGGGGAGAGGATGTAGCTGGGGGTGTGGCCGGGCGTGGAGGGGATAGGATGGTGGGATTTGCCGGCACAGCATCCGGTGGTTCCGGAAGAGGTGAGTTGGCCATTGGTGGGCGATTTCCACGCGAGGGTCTGGCGGCGGATGCAGACGATTGCGGCAACTAGGCATATTGCGATTATGAAGGTCACGAGAACCAGAAGAATTAAGAGACCTGTCTGAATCCCGAAGATGCCTGTGTTGGCGCCGACAACTCGGATCTAATCAAAGTGAAAACCAATTGAAGGTTCAGAAAAAATACATGGAACTCGGGAGCTGATTCTTCTGGACTGAACAGCCCTCTTCTTGAAATGAAATACCCTTTTAATTTTATGGTGAACCACTTGCATATTTGTATCGATTGGGAGTGTAGGTTATGATTACAACTCGTTAGTGATGCAGATTTATTTGAAAAATCCAACAGACAAAAATCGGATTACTGAATATTCTATTTCAAAATGAGTTACTAATACCCCCTTACGCGGAGTTATAATAAATGCTTAATTACGCCCGATAATTAACCGCTTATTTCGAATTATAATGGAATTAGTGACTGACGTACTGTAAGCCACGTGTCAGAGTACAGCGGTGGGTGACCCATATCGGAGGCGCGTATTCTCAGTCGGTAAACGCCGGGCTGTAGAGATGCCTGCTGCTGGACCTCTGTCGTCCCTCCACTGGCCGAGTAATATCGATTGGCTACCGTCACCTGCCCGGTTGTGGCATTCACGGCGAAGGCCACTTGACTGTGTGGATCGTGAAGGGCGTAGCGAACGCGCCCATTTTGTCCGGCGTCTCTGTCATGAGCCACGAGCTGTGCTACCACCTGATTGGCCGAAGCGTCTGACGTTACGTTTACCGACTCCTCAGGAATCTCCTCGTTGCTCACGGGGTAGAGCCATTCGGGAGAGTTGTCGTTGACGTCCACCACGGACACGGTGACGTTGACACGACTGCAGCGACTGTCTCTCGGGGCCATGTCGCAGGCCACGATCCTCAGAGTGTACTCTGTGGTCTGTTCGCGGTCAAGGGGTTCCAGAGCTCGAAGTGTGGCCGTTGCCTCGTCAAGCTGGAACAGGTTGTGCTTCCGCATATGCGTGTTGGAATCCCAGACGTCCTGAAGGGTGTACTTTACCTGAAATGCAGTGTAATAGGGTTGGACAGTTTGCCTAAACTCCGATACCCAAAATCCAGTTACGCAACAAACATATTCTCAGAACGATAAGTAAGGATTACAAGTTTAAACCAGACGGAAGTAATTTAAAATATCACGAATGAAGGAGGTAGATTACTTCTAAAAGCGTTGGAAATCGGCATAGCGCTGTCCTGTGATCGCGGTTAAGATATGTAATCGCCAGCGATGCACCTGAACTGCCCAATAGTCTATAAAGTAATCGGCTGAAATGTTTGATACGGCTCATTCCGCGCAGGCTTAGAAAAGGTCAACTGCCATAAAAATCCAACGTCACGACAATTTTTTATAATACTCCGTACGCGCGCGCTCCGTTTTATTACCGTCACCGTCACAACCACCTCCCCCACCCCTACAGCCTCCTGCCCTCACCAGCCGAGGACGGTATGACTCAGAACCGGGTCACCAGCGTACCAGCCGCCGTGTCACCCATTTTATGCAACATCCATGCCCCCAACCCAACCCTCACCGCCGTTCCCTTCACGGTTCAATAAACGAAATAAATTCAGGATGTAATTTAATGCGCACTATTCCGGTTGGCCGCTATTATGTGCTAATCACCGTGGTTCCCGTGTAACTGATAGGTCTAGATTCCAGACAGAGTATATATTCGGGCGAATTCGTGGTAGTTATGGTAGCAACCACGGTGGTCTGTCATTTTGAGGGCCTTCACGACTGCCATAGTTACTTTTAAATTTAAAGTGGTTTTTAGCAATGCGTGAAACATTACGCGTGTAAGCAGGCTGAAACGTGGATTGAGAAAGGAAATTTCGGGATGGGAGATGTAATCACCCCCTTGTGAGCTGGGATTCTGGTACTTTTGATAGCTATTAATCGAGATTGATATGGGAGACTCCACCGTTATGAGGGATGGGTTAGTAAAGACATTTTCGTATTTCGCATATATCCCAGACCTTTAAAACAAATCAACTTAGGAAATGTTTTTAATTTCAATTCGGGTGCATCTACAAACCAAATATGTAACATTTCGTACGAAGATGGTCAGTCCAAGTTTTATTGTTGCCAAGGGCAACACAAATTCCACTTATAACGTCCGAAAAGTAATAAATATACCAGTGGGAAAGACAATTACTAATGACAGCCCAGATTGAGTTGGTTTTCGGTATCTGGATAAGTAATAACTGTTAGCACCCGTTATCCCAAGAAGATCAACTGACAAGAGAAAGAGAGATATAGACAGAGGTTATCTGTGAGTTATTTATCGTTGTTTTCTAAGTCAATTAGCACTTTTTTTTTAGCATCTCCTGTTAGAGGATAAAATTTACATGAAGATTCTCTGGATTATTGTCGTCGTCCCCAGTGCCACCAGAACATGTGGAAGTGTTCGCTGCATCACCCAACACATGGGGGGGGCACGTGACACTGGGGCTGGCTACATTGTGGGTGATATAGCAGCCCGCGGCTGTCACCAACCATCCCCAAGCCCACGCAACTACGCCAAGCCTCTATCTACGTCTTTCGTAAAAAAACACTCATGGGGTCTCCATTTTTGACAACCTCCACCCCCCACAGCTGCCAGTATTGTTCCTACCTCGTTGAGCTACTGTAGAGACCCAGAAATTGATACAACCAACAACCGCAGTCGCCGAAGTATCCATCAAGAAATTGAGGGTTAAAGGCTCTCCCGTCTCCGACATCCGCACTCCCGATTATCATGCAACACCTTGAACTGCTGCAACTACATCGAAACCCCGTGGCCACCCATGACTCCTGCTAACCATTTGGGCACGTGATGGCAGATTACCACGAATCGCACAATTCAGCGAAACGGACAAGAGACGGATGCGATAGATTCGCACAACTGGACATCAGGACAATTAATACACGCATTACTCATATCCCGAAAATCAAGCTGATACGCAATCTGCAAATCACATTGAGTGGGGGGTGGGTCCGGTCGCGGTGTGTGGGGTGGGAGTCATCGAAGCGACGCTTGATGTTGTCCAATCAGCGGTTCTACGACAAATGACAGTGTATGCGAGGCGTGCCATCTGCTACCTCTTTCTTCAAAACATCTAAAATGATTTGTTTAATCAAGGAACACAACTCCAGTCCGCCCTCTCAACACAATTGTCTGATGGAAGGGAGGTTGACTTCGAATAAAATGCGCTCCTCTGCAACCCCACGCAAGATGCAGAGCTGGAGGAGGCCAGTTAGGCAGTCCTTTATTGCGTCGGTTGCAGTGATGACAGAGGAGATAGAGAGAGAGGGAGGGAGAGAAAGTGGGGTGATGGACGCATCATAGATTCCGGACACGCAAACCGCCTGACCCCATTCGCGTACCACTTTCCGGCGGGGGGGGGGGCCATCAAGACTCCTCCATCCCACCTGCCTTTAATTCACTAACTCTGTGTTTTTTGGGGTCTCCGTCACCATTTTTAGTGCGACGGGAAGGGACTATAGACAAGATGTCCCGCACGCGACACAACCTCAGAAACCTACCCACGTTAACGAGGGGACGAACCACGGAGGTGCGTGCGGTTGATTAATAACCGTTATTTACTTATTTTTCCAGTTGCAAGGTCGGCCAATTCCTGGGGATCCCCCAAGTCGCGTTCCGAGCAGCGCGATTTCGCACAACCTGCACCCCCATGACTCATATGCAGGAAATGTAATTCAATCATCTCATTACTTTGACACTTGGATGAAATATTGTCAAGAGTCCCGATTCGACAAAAAAAGTCCAGTCACTACCCGAATAGACACCCTGTGGACGTCAGACACTAGACGGGCGCGCGTGGCCCAATTAGCGGCAGGAATTGGCAGACGTGCACATGTAGACAGTGGGTATTAGAAACACGCACACACACACACACCCGTTTGCTTTAGGGCTGCCGACAGATTAGGGGATATTTAGGGCGTGATGTGTCGCGACAGTTGCCAACACATGAAGCCGACGCCCAATCTATTGTGTCGCCCAAATCCCACTGTATATTGAAGACATTTCGTTTCATCTAATCGAAGCCAGACACCATTAGGAAGACCAACACCGACACACCAAAAATTGGCTAGACAAAAAACCCTACGCGAGGTTCGCCGAATTATCGTGAATACGAATTAATAAAGTTATACGCCTTAAATAATCCAGCCCGTCGTAATCCCCAACTCAGAGACTTTGGGCATGACAGGGGCGATTCAAGAAGCCAAGGGATTAGGATTCCTGAAATAAATATATATGCGCCTTAAATTTAACCATTCCAAGATGAAAGAGACATAAATACCTCCCGTGGAACAAGTAATGTTAGTATCATCTGATCTCAGCGTAGAAGGAAACTATCATATTTAATTACAACTAACGTTTTTAGTAAGCTTTTACATACTTTCCAATAGCTTTTCTAGTTCTTGTCTCGATTAAGAGTTTTGTTTTAAACGTCACCGCAGCCGTGCTGAAGCGCGGACTTTTTGGGACGGTCGATCACGCTAACGTGAGCACAGCACGCTGTTTTTACTTTCTATCGAGGAAAAACTGCGAAGCTAATCAAGCAGACTAACCGAAATATCCACCCAGAGATGCCAGTATCTACGAGAACGTTGACGACTGCTCGTAGTCCAGTTTATTATTTGCTCGTCAAGCCGGCCAAAGAACTGACGTCAACGGCGGTGCGGATCCGCGAGCTGATGATCAAAATGGCGAATCTGATGACGGAGCGCTCGAAAAGGAGGCATAACAAGGCCCAGACGTCGCTCATCCCTGCACCGGCTATGGAACGAGAGCCGATGCCCCGTACCACGGCTATAGAATCAGAGCCGTTGCCCGTTATCCCTGGTCCTTCCCCACGACAGTACAATCCAAACCCCGTTACAGTCTGTCCTTCCATGGTCAATGAAATCCCTCTTAACCCTGCAGTATACTCTTATTTCTACACTCAGGATTATTGAAGCACCCTATTCGTTTATAGACGCTGATTGGCGAGCTCGGTATTAGAGGCGTCCCCACTGGCAGAAAACAACAACATTTGGGTGTTTACCAAAACTACTCATAAATTATGCTGCAACCGTAGGGGTGTACTTGAATGCCTCTTGATGCTGTACCCCTTCCCCCACCCACAGACTTTCTAAAATGCTAATCAGTTCCGTAAATTTTTGTGGCGCTTTCGGTGTGGAATTAGTTGGCGTAGCAGCCAAAGGCATCAGCAGCAGAAACGCTGCGAAAGATGCACGCGTCAAACCGCCTAATAAGCAATGCAAATTAGCATGACACACGGGAGCGTTACGTGGCCTGCAACCACCATGTGAGGTGAGGGGTGCGTGTATTCAGTGGAATAGGATGCCAGAGTGATTCGGGATCCCGGAAGAGCACACCTTCGCAGCCTCCTTTAGCGCCAAAACGGATCGAGGTAAACATTGTGCCCCATAATCTCGCAGCAGTTGTTGTTACTGCGGAGCCTTTGCGTCGATTCTTTCGTCGAATCGTCTCGGAAAAGTTAAGTGAAGACTCCTCGGTGAAGATCAGAGAAGATCCCCAACACACCACAGTAACCATCAGGACGAAAATTCCCACATTCAAATTTGTGACCAATTAGCTAATGACATTGCCCCAGCTCAGGCGATTAGAAGCATATGTGTAGGGGAGAGATATAACGAACCTTTCCGTTGAGTCCTTCATCGGGATCCTGCGCATTGAGATGCCCGTTCACCTTGGTGTGCTTCGGCTGGTTTTCCGACAGATAAAATGGTCCGATTTCAGTGAAGGAGGGGGAATTGTCATTTTCGTCGATGAGCTTGACCGTCACTGTGGTTTGCGCGGTGTGGACGACGGCGGAGGTCGGGGTGATGGGATCCGGCTTGGCGTCGCGGACAAGAACGAAGAAGGTCAGCTCTGGGGTCATCTCGCGGTCCAAGAGGCCAGAGCCGTAGACGTCCCTCTCCTGGGAGGTGATTTTGCCTGTTGACGGATCGATTCGGAAGTAGCGCTCACCATCTCCCATCAAGCTGTACTCTAACTGGGCCGAATGGTCTTTATCCTGCGCGAGGACCTGATTGGAGGAGATCAAGAAAAGGGCATTTGGAAGCTAACCGCAAATACCGTGTTCAGGGTTTGGAAAAAATCAATGAAAAAAACTCCACGAGGCCACTAAAGCGCTGGAAGATAAAAGAGGCGATTCCGGTTAGCAGATCTCAGGGTTAGTCCCGTAATCTCGGTCTTCACAGTCCAAGACCCTTAAGGATGCATTTCAACTTTTCATACATTTACTACATACTTAATTTCACCCAAAGTAAATTAATTGCAAATTTTATGCATAATTGGCGAGAGAATGACCTCCCACGGTCAACAATTTCTTTCACATTATCGCGTCATGTGCAAGAATAAAGCGAAGGTTTTCCTGATTTTTCTAACTCGCTGCAGCCATCTGTTCGAGGATAAATCATAATGCAATCAGACGCTAATTTATGTAGCGATTCGCTTGACTGAGGCGGCAGTGGGATTCATGACACTCGGGTTTTTTGTAATTGCAGAGATGGAAGCAGATAACCGGTGTCCTATTGGCTCCTGTATTCATCCACTTATTTTTTAAAGAAATAAGACGCGAGGTATGAAAATACCGCAGACATGACCCCACATTTGACTCTGACCCCTGTGTTTACTCAAAAAACCGCACGCACGCACGCACGACGCCTGGTTTGTTTATCTGAACTCACGGGGGTCGCGTCTGACGTGAAATGGCATGCGGTGGCCGGTAGCCCTGGATGTACGTGAATGACGAATCGCACCCATCTGCCGTCCGGAAGCGAGAGTAAATGACAAACACCCCTGAACACCTGGACAAATCCCAAGGTCGTGGTTCCCCCATGATGGGCAACGACTGCAACACCCTTTATCACATTTTCAGGAGTATTCGCCTAGTCGGTAGAGTTTGTGTGTGGTCCGAAGCCAATTATAGCGAAAAATATCGATGCTGATCTCATGGGTTTGCAGGCTGTATTTGTCGAGGCAAAAATGCAGCACGAATTGGTTATTCTGCTATATGCCACAGGGGGTCTAACCTAGCTGGGTATACGAAAGTGGATATCAACAAAATGTATTCGGGTGAAACAACTGCGTGCTATGGCATCTCAAACCTCGTAAATCGCTTTACATACGGGTGAATCTCCCGTAAATTCGACCAGGTGACCCGATGGTATAGCGGTCATCGTCCGCGTTCTCTGGGTTCGACTCCCGGGTCAGGCCACCTATCAGGGATACACTGGGGACCCACCTGTACAAATATATCTGACAATCTTCATAGGATACCCCCATGAAACCGGGTTATCCTCTAGTGAGAGATCGTTTTAATCGATTTATTATTATTTTGAATTCAAACATCTGCGGGCTGATCCCGGCGACAGATTAGGTGGATGAGGAGGAGGAGGAAACCTAATGTGAGATTCAGCGGTTCACTTCCAACGTCCGATCCCGGCCGCCTTGTGGGACGCAAAGGCCATTGGTGCCAACTCCTCGTTCAAAGGCGGCTGGCAATAAACGAATAAACGCGAAGAAACTGTCCCACGCTGTCAGCCAGAAAGCCACCCTAGCCGGGAGAGGCACTGACAACAACAAACTATTCGTGGTGACTTGTGGTCCGATTGAACACGCTCTTTTTTCTCACCCTGCACCCAAATGAGTGATATATTGTCCCGAGGAAAAGAGGCGAGGACTCTCACATCTTAAAAAGAATATACGCACAGAAGACAAACAAAGGTGCATCAGGCTATGCGACGCGCGTGTCGAGTGCTAAACGGCGCAGATCACGTGCAACTGCGTTGCCTTTGAAGTGGTCTTGACTACCTCCTGGTGGTATCAGGGTGCGCTGCGGCCATTGGTTGGCTTCATGGTCGTCTTCACACACAATTTATGCGACCCTCCGCGACGGGGTACTAATATTTAGATGGCTATTATACCCGGGTAACTCAAAGGGCCAAACCTCCGTTAAAATGTCTCCGATGAATCCATTCGCACTCGTAGTTGTCCGAAGGTCGAAGCTACTGTCACTCTCGGTCGGAAAAAACCCGAGAAAGCATCTAGGCCGGTCCGCTACACTCACAGAAGAATTTGCTTGATCCCATTAATGTACCATTGGAAATCGCACGAAACGCGTGGAGGTATTTTCAAACAAGGCATACTTTCTACGTGCTACTACCGCGATTGTGTGACACCTTGGTTTTAAGCGATGCGGTTCGCTCGCCTTCTAATTTGAATCGGACAAACGACTGTGTGTAGTAAATAAACACACCCTTAAGAAATATAGATGTGATACTGCTGCATGTGCGTTTTTCAAACACCCACTTGGGCCAAAACGTGCCCAGCACACTTGTGAAAGCGAAACAGTCGTGTCGCCTACCTGTAGTACGAAGGTGTTGTTCGCCGCGTTCTCTGTAATCCTTGCCGAATATTCCTTTTTGGTAAATATAGGCTCATACTCGTTGATGTCCTCGATACGAACAAGGATTTGTGTTTCAGTGGTCTTGGCCACTGGGGACCCTCTGTCGGAGCAAGTGATGTTGACAAATATCAGAGGCTCCGTTTCGGCATCGAAGACACGAAGACTGTGCAGTCTGTAGAAGGAATCGGAGACGCGTCGTAGGTCGAAGGCGTCCTTGCCACCGCCCAGGCGACATGTGACCAACCCATTGTCGCCCAGATCTCGGTCCTCAACTCGCAGGTTTACGATTTGCCTGGGCGGCGAATTTTCCGTCAACCAGATCTCTGAACTCCCGGAGGGACTCATAATATGGATGGAGGGGGCGAAATTGTTTATGTCTAGAACATGAATGTTTATATTGGCCAAGTCTTTGTGGTGGTCGGTGAAGGAGTAGACTCGGTCGACCTCTCCAACCGTCGCCGAATTTGAGATTTCCCTAACGCGGACCTGGAAATTGTAATTCAACTGGACGTTTGCTTGTAGTTCACGGGCAAGTGAGATCACGCCGGTGTTGGGATCCAGATGAAAAGTAGATGGAACAGAGGAGTCCTTCGGATTGACAAACTCAAAGCGCATCCGCGCGTTCGGCGGTGAATCCAGATCCGTAGCGTTGAGGCGAAGGATCACCTTGCCCACTGGAGTATCCTCTGAAAGGGTCAGGTTGTGCTCGAGTGGTGGACGAAAAAACGGACGATTGTCGTTTACGTCAACCACGTTGACTGTGAGCGGAGCTGTCGTGCAATTTCTATTGTCACATGCTTCCAGAAATCCCGTGAACACCGACTGCTTCTCGTAATCCAACGTCTCCCGTAGTTTGACTCTCACGTGGGGCAGATCGGAGTTGTCGATCTCGAAGAAATTTAACAAATCAGATCCATGGAGGGAATATTTTTGTATTTTATTCTCAATAGACCAGTCCCCATCAATGGCCTCCTCAATATCAAGCTCGGAACCAATTGGAGCCTTTTCCGATATCTGGACAACTTGGCCGGCCGTCTGTCGAAACCGGGGGGCGTGATCGTTGACGTCCATGATCCGAATATTAAGCCTGATTTGATCCGTGTCACCTGACTGTCCTCCACCCTCAACCATCACGTCGAACGAAATTTGACAGGACTGAGAGAAACGACAACACAATTGTCGCTCAACGCACAGCATTTCCAAGTCAATCGCCCTGTTGACAACCACCTTGCCATTCGTCTCGATCCGAAAGAGCGAATTAGGGTCAGTTAATCCGAAGAAGGAGACGGCATGCCCTCCCCCGGGCGATGAGAGAGTTCCAATTGTGGAATTAATTTCGATTCCCTCGGCCGCGTTCATGAGAACTTCACTTCGCTTTTGGCCATAGTTGGGTCTGACGGAGATCAGTAGGAGGGTAAGAATTGCGAGCCTGGTGACATGGTTGACTTTCAGACGATTCCACCTCATTTTCTGGGTTAGCACGCTGGCTGCGAAACGCTAATAGAGGTTAATGTCGCGACACTGGGTGCCATCAGTTACCATTCCAGTCAACCATGCATTACGCGCCATGTGCGTGCAGCTGGTCAGCCGTGATTGGTGCGTGAGGAAGCCCATCTCACGCACGCGCGCATACACGCCGCGTGATATCACTGACGCACTGAAGCACGCGCGCAGCACGTCGAGGACAACCAAAAAATTATACCGAACGCGACAGCTGTTGAAAAGAATCAAGTGTACCGATGTTTTCTATATCCCAGCCACCGCAGAACCATTTTTACCACCCAACTCGGTGCCATAATGCTCGCGCTCCACAGTGTTTTCGTCTTGCGGGACAGTTTTTGAAGGCAGTCCAGAAACGTGGTCGCTGTTCATCCCACACGGCCGGGTGAAAGACGCTAAACAGGAGATCCTTGTCTGGATACGATAGGAGACCATCGGGTAGCGTCCACGCATCACGGAATCCCATACACTTGAATCATTCCCCGAACCGTTTTTTCTATCGACGTAATCCCTCTAATTTGATAAGTTGCACACCATGTTGACAACGTAAATTAAGAATAAAGCAGAATGAAGCAATAATAATTGTAATTGTAAGCGCGTTATTGACGTCACGTTGACCAAAATAATAAAATATAATTAATGATTATGAATACGAAAACGGTGTTTTTTTCCTGCTTCATCTGTTCGTGACAAATAAGGAATGACAGAATTGCGATGTGCCGCCGTTCTTGTATGTAGTGAACGGTATTTCCTACGCATTAGTCGAAAAGATTTACATTTAGGCAAACTTGAATCGAGGGGATGGGAGGGGTCCTCTAATGTACGCGCAGACATTAGTTTAAAACAAGTTAAATGGCGTTGAATTATGGTATCTTTGACGGAGGGCTTATTTTTTAATGTCTATGGAGGGTTAAAAAGTCGGAACATTTGAGTCCATGGAAAAACCGCGGAGGAATAGTTTACACTCAGGGGAATTATGCAGACATGGACGAAGGTCTTGATGAGGTTTTAAACGGCGAACTGAGAAACACAATCGAGAGCATTTACCGAACACGGCATCCACACGATCGCTCCAAGATAATCGACTGTTGAAAATAACTCCGATTTATTTTGATTTTGAGCTCGAGGCGAAACTATGGAGTGAATTGATCACCGACGTATCAACATATTTTTTTTGGCGCGCGTTTTGGATAGGGCTGTCTTTCAATGGCCGCCATTTCCCGTTTGGTAAACTTTATATACATCGTGGGTTAAATTGGCCTTTCTTGCAAATTTACCTTGATGTTACTTCTTTTATTCTTCTTAACTTATTCTGCATTTTCTACGTGTATAATCGTCACGTCCGGTAACATTTTAGTTTATTGTAAATTTTAATGCTGAACGTTTTGGTCCTCGTGACCTTAATGAAGCGATAATTATTATAATTATTATCTGTTCTCAAATAACAATGTTGGAGACGCATTTTGATTCGTTAAGCAGAAGGACACTAGACTGCCTGCTGGGAATCCGCATATGTATTACAGGTATGTGGAGACTTAGTGGTCCGTTCAAAGGCGACGCATTTCCAGTGACCAGTCAGTTTACTGGAAATTTGAACAAAGCGCGAACAAATAGAGAGCCTTACGATTGGTTAGTTCAATATGTCGTCCCCCCGTTGACACCTTCTTGATAATCCTTGCTCCTTCTAGGCTGGATTCCGCTTGAATACACTGAATATCCAAATTAAAAGCTACCGATAAAACGAATGAGATTTTTATCCGAAATGCATCGACGATACACACCAGTTGGAAGCGCCTTTATGCAGGATTCACAGTTTCGGATGTGACGCTGTATAGATATTAACGAGAAGCCCCCAACTGCTTACTTCTTTCGTGTTGATTTAAATAATTTAGTGAACGCAAGAGAGATGTCCACTTTCGTTCCCAATTAGGTCACGAATTTCAGCCTTTCGCTGCGTACAAAGATACTTCTGGAGTGAGAATGTTGAGGAGGAGGAGGAGGAGGAGGGTAATGTTGTTGTCATGAAAGATTTTTTGTGTGACAATAGGTGGCTGTTTTCAGGGAAGATAAAGTGAAGTCCAGGATCATCATGTCACAAAGAAACAAAGTTCTCGTCCGTTCACCGAAGTTATTGGCTACGTTGAGTCGGCTTGGCGCCTGCATGATTGAGCTCCTCGGAATACCTGGCAACACCCATGACGCCGGCTAATCCTCTACTTTGAAGAATTAAACACAAAAACGTGGTTTGACTTGGTGGAGGGCTGGTGGTGAATTGAGTGGTTAATATCTCTTACAGACAGATTCCTTCTATAACAGTAATTCTTCTCTCGCCGGCCGACTTACCAAAGTGTTTCATGGCACGACCACAATCTCTCTCTCTCAGAAAAAAACTTACCAAAATACCAGGTGACCAGAGGGGAAAATACACGATTTGTCTTCTTGGGAGATAATATTCTGGGGATATTTCTTCTCAACATTGTTCTTCTTTCTGCTATATTGGTCGTAGCAAAGCCGACGGATTACAGTTTAAGCCGAGACAACAGGTACCTTGTTGACTTATAGATTTGACCCACGAAACAAGCATAAGCGTGGATTTAAACAAACAGAATTCAGGTCATGGCGACCAAAACTTTCAACACTAAACCACATCGGATTTCATGCTTCACGTCTTCTGGTATAACATAAAATCGAGCAAACGGAGAATTGCCGAAATGCTGCCGTTCTTATCTGAATATAGCCGGCGCATTGGTTGTAGAGTCTACAATGTAGACATTGACATCGAGATGGATATGGATTTAGGGGCGGGAGGGGGAGAAGGTAGGTGACAACTAGTGTATCCACTCTGACAGAAAGACCGAACCTCCCATCAATAACCACCCCACCTGCACCCGCGAAAAACACCCCCCCTCTTAGACAGCTGCACCTCCAGATGCCAAAACCCTCCCCAAAGAAAAAAAGGAACGTTGAAAAATTGACATGCTCGTGATGCCCAAAACGATGTCTCATCACGCAGTCTGACGAATTTGCGATGCACAGCATGGCCCAATAGGTGGAGGCAGCAACCTGGTCTTTCTCTCTTTCGATGGCTCGGAATCCCCTATGATGGTGTGACGTTCCTCTTGTTCATTCAGGGTTGGGAAAACCACCCTCTCCCCATCGCCACAGTTCACGTTGGCCGATGCGACTCTAAAGCGACATCCGCCTCCCTTCAACGCAATTGATCAGTCCGTAGTCGTCTGTAGTACGGAATCGTTCCATTTTCCACATGCCCAGTTAATCCGTCGTATCTGCCATACTATTACGGTCGTTTGGGGACACCTTCTAAATAAATTATTTTGGTGGATCGCTCACCCCCCAAAAATGTTTTGGATAGGGTCTTTCGATGGCCGCCATTTCCCGTTTGCCAAACGTTATATACTTCGTGGGTTAAATTGGCCTTTCTTGCAAATTTACCACGATGTTACTTCTTTTATTCTTCTTAACTTATTGTGCATTTTCTACGTATAATCGTGACGTCCTGTAACATTTTTTGTTTATTGTACATTTTAATGCTGAAAGTTTTGGTCCTCGTGACCTTAATAAAGCGAATATTATTATTATTATTATTATTATTATATTATATATTATTATTATTAACAAACAACAAAGACGTTCTAGTCATTATTCTAATCAATCCAATGCCATAGAACGAGTTGGGAATTCACAGAGGCGCATTGGGAAACTGAAACGCAAAATGAATTTGATTGGTTTATCCAGGTACACATGAAATCATAACGATAAGAAACATTTGTATCGACTATTCCTCCTCCAGGAAACTTTCACCAATTTGTTTTAAGTACCGCGATTTCCCAATGTCTAATTGTAATTACAGAGACCATTGTTCTACAATAACGACGTATACTTCGTGAGATACAATCAACCAAAAAACTTTTCACCGGGATGAATTCAGATTAAAAATAAACGGAAAGGTATGACAGGTCATCACGCTTGATACCATCAAGGACAAAATTGGAAGTTGCGCCACCTGAGTTGCCTTTATATGGCGGTTGTGTAGGCTGCGGTGTTGCAATCGTGTGCCAGCTCAGTCAAAAGATTCCTTTTGATCAATTGGAATGTTTTTCGGAGGCAGAGAAACGGACGACTCAAGGTTGCTCTTTTTCAGTGAGAATGTATGAATTATATTGAAGCCGGTGAATTCCCGAAGAAGAAGAAGACTGCTCTATCAGGCCGATACAGCGTGTCAGTTGGAGAACTGCACACGTCTTCGTGGGTTTCAAATGCCGCAATTGTTTTTTTTACATTCTCTGTGTCACAAAGGCAGCTTCTTCCATTGGTCCGTCCCGGCGGTAGCAATGATTGTTACCGTTTTACCGCCAACCCTCCAGGGTCTACCGTTGGCAGTTTAAGGCCGCCAAGGTCTGTTTGAATGCAAAACAGATCGGAGAGCTTTATTTGTGGTCATCGCCGAAGACGGGTTTGAGTTTTCTCGTTGCAATTTTGCATACGTCGTCCTTCGACAGTCCGTTTCGTCTCCGGGGTAACTGTTTAGTTTCTGACATTGACTTCGTATAAACCACCAGACGAGTAATTGGATAAAATTTATCTACCGTTCCTCCTGTCACTTGATATGGATGCTTCCAAGAGGACTATTTAGCATATTGCACAGGTCTTGTCGTCCCCATTGTCACCTGAAGCGGTGCACATCGCAAACACAGAGGGGCCACCCGCTGAACGGAGGCTGGTTAAACCCCAGTTTCAGCCTCCAAGTCGCCCAGCATTTCTTTGGCGAATTCATCCGCAACTGAAACCCTGGGTCTCTCGAGAAAACAACGAGGTTGGTGACAGATAAACCATCGTGGAGATTGCCTCAGGATCAATTGTGTAGTAATAATGGTAATTGCCACGGCGCATGATCTAGTATTGACAATTTTCATTGGTTATTGGTGCTACTGTGAATGTTGCTTTTGTTGTTGAGGAATGCGCAGTGAACTTGGGCTGATCCCGATAATGTTGTCTCCAAGATCGTCAATACCGTGCGATGTGGAGACGAAATCTGGAATAGCCCGACAGCGAAACCAAAACGTACAAACTGTCTATATCCTGAATTCTGCAAAAAACAGGCTTTCTGGAATTTCGGTTGACAGAGCGCATGACGCAGTTAAGCATAGATACAACAACGAATCGTTCCATTTCGACCATAAAAAAGAAAAAATATAATATTTGATTGAGATGGTTCTAATTTACTCCTGTTACCATGGGGAACCCTTTGGACAATACACTTGTATCGCTGTGCTCCACACATCCGACGGTTATGTCAGCCCACATGGAGAGCCCATAATATCTTAACGATAACGAAGCACTTCTCAGCGGCAACATATGAATGCTTCTATTTTCATCTCTTATTTATTTCGGCACGTTTTTGCAAAAACACCAATCACTGAAAGACCAAGAGATGCTATCGGATTAGGGTATATTTCGCCGATCTCGTGTATATGTCGGGCGAAATTAATGCCCATCAGCCCACTAATCCTTTATATGCCAACCCCCCGCTCACGAATGTCAGAAAGCGACGTATAATACCCGTAATTTGAGAACAAGGACGTCGGAATCCCACACCACCGCACAATCAAAGAGCCCGGGCCCTCGTGGCAACCCAGATTTGGAACTGGGTCGCCCGATCTCTGCCAATTGCCAGAGAAATGCGATACCTCAAGCACTGACTGGGCGACCACCAAGGGAATTGGTATGCAGAAATGGACGTGACTGTGTTAGTGTCCAAAATGAAAACTTACAGTAGCCGTTTTTTATTAGGAAGTTAATCAAACGTTGGCTTTCTTCAAATTCCGAGCGGGCATTGGGTTTTGGGATGTGTCCAATCACAGAGGTGACTCTGCATCAATGCTACCGGATCCGTAATTCCTTGACGTAGTCGGAGAAATAACTGTAGACCGACTCAAACAAGTTATTTAGTTAATTAGACCAATTACTCCACACAGTCAGCCTTGACAGCATTTGAATTACGCGGTCTGATAATGAGGCATACACAATTAGCTGGAAGGTGATCTCTAAATATTTGACAACGGTCCATGACGACTGGAGATGCTCTACGATGTGCACAAGTTACCGTAACTTTGGAGGTTTCCTTATGTACAACATATAAGAAATTGTGGTCTGAATTCAACTCCGTGTCGCCAAGACAACAAACCCATCATCATTAAGAAAAAAACAGTAAGTGCCGAGACTCTTCCTTTCTTTCATAAACCGTGGACAGCGAAATGCTTGGCTGCCCTTTTTTTACGATTGCACGGTTTTCGCGTTCTTCTGGTGGATTTTAATGATCTTAAGAACCGGAGAAATCAAAATTTATGGAATTCACGAACAAAATTTCTGAATTTTGAAATAAAAATTAATACAAAGACAAAATAAATGTCAATTTAATGTTGGGAATGGCGAATTAGTCATATTTTCAGATAGACTTGAGCGGACAATCCATCTAAAAGCAAATATTAAATACTTTTCATTGGGAGTTAAATGCCTCAGATGAATAGCCATTCTTATCGTCTGCTGTCAACTGAAAATGGCTATAAATAAGTCCACCAGAAATCAACGTCTCGGCAAAAATCTTGCGACGCCAAATTTTGAGATTCAAATGTAATTGGAATAAATCCATTAAGGAGGCTCCATGGGTCGTTACTCCAGGCATCCCAACAGTTCAGTAACGAAAGATTGTTCTCGATTGTCTTCGATTTCTTCCACAATGGCGACGCTGCACGCTGTCAAGGTTTACTCGAATAAAGGCTGCCCAGTTGATCGATTGCTCTTTGCACCACGTGGGTGCATAATCCGGGAGCATTCACCGCCGGAGATTGCACCAACCTCGTCGAGGCTCTGGGCATCCTGGCTCGACCTTCTCGGGAAGAGTCTACAGAAGGAGCAATTAAATCAATTAAAAATATCCCCAGTCGGTTGTAATAATCTAATAATCCGATGCGACTTCCAAATCCGAACTGTACGCACCACCGTGTCGGTTGTTGCCGAGAGTATCGCGAGATGCTCGAAATTTATGCTGCTAGTTGATGGGAATTTCCGAATACCGTGGGTGATTATCAGCACCTGGCTAATGGTCTGAGTTTTTTGGTTTCACTTCATTTAACGACCGGACCGAATTTTCCAAAGTAAACCACCCCTTAGGCTGCTATTCCAGAACAACAACCGCCCCCCATCGCGAACGCTATTGATTGAAAGCCGGCCTATTAAATGAATGAATTTTATGCCAGTCGTTGTTTGCTAAGGTGGCGGCGGCATGCTGTCTGCCTCCTAGGACTTCTGGAATCACAGCTACCAAAGCGTTCATGAGAAAACAGGAAGCGGCCTTAAATAACCTTTGATGACCCGAGAATCTGACTAAACTGAGAATGCAGTCGCAATTCTGAGCTTTAATGGACTGCAGACAAGTTTGTCAACGTTGTGGAAGGAGTTTTCGTGCTGGGTGTTTTTGTCGTCCACCTATCTCCCACGAGAGGATGCACCGACTTCATGGATGTTTTGCTCGAATACTCTTGGAAATATTGTACCGATAGCAGCGTCCCCATTAGCACCCGATGTGAGCGATTAAATTAACATCAGATTGACGCTCTCTGTTTCGAGCAAATCCCGTGGTACAACGACCAGAAATTGTATCCCATCATTGGTGCATTGATATTGTGAGTTGCTAGACGGGTTGCACCGGAAATGTTAAACTTTGGAAGCGAAATATCTTCTTGTTTTTGACGATTTGGGTGGTCAGATAAAAAGGAATCTCTCTGAAAACAGCGTTACACATCAACTTTCAGTGACATTTTAAAATCCCCATTAAGCACCGGACTAAATTATGATAAGATAACTTAAGCTGGCGAAGACAGCTTTTCGCAAACAAAGGTCAAGTTCGCAATTTTTCGAATACGCAGCGCCACTTGTAAAGTACCACGAAACGACCGAACAGGTTGCTGAAATGTCACCTCAGGCATAGACTCGACATCAAAGAACAATGTCTAGCAATTCCCCATTAAATAACACAGAAGAAATAAATGATTTAAAAAAATTAGAACACAAACGGTATGGAACAGTTCAACACAGGAAGGTTTTCACCCCAATAACTGTCTATTGTCTTCCAGTTCGGTCAGAGCAATTATAAGACGCGAATATTCGGGAATCAAAACCGCTCCACGGCGACGGACATGTACATGTACATTGTTATTTGGCGCGTATTATGGATATGGCCACCATTAAGCGTTTGTCAAATATTATTTTCTTCGAGGGTTTAATTGGGCTTTCTTGCTACTTTACCTCGCTGTTATTTCGCTTATTACTGATAAATTATTCGGCGAGATAGAATTATAGACCAACAAGGAAAAGCATTTTAATTTATTGAAAAACGAATAGAGAAAACGAATGTCGCGCGTCGCACATTAACCAATGGTAAAATTTCTAACGATCTGGACAGACAATCCAAACACATTGGATTTAATGGTCTGCCAATCAACACATGCTTTGCTGTCAATAGTCCGAGATTCCCATAAAACGTCCACTGTGTTAACTAGGGGTTGTGTTGGGGTGGGGGGGGTGGTTTCCACTCCTCAATTGTTGTCAAAATCATCAACCGTCAAGGCATGTTGATTGACAAATATGACACCCCTGAAACCGTCGACCATTATAGGTGACAGTTCTGCAGCCACTTCGTTTAGTTATGCGGTAAGCAGAACCGAAATTGGTCCAAAACGTCAAGAATGATTTTCTCAATGTGTGATGAAATCGTGCTATTTTGCAGAAACGGCAGAAATCCACAGATTTAGCAAAACGGAGAGATGTGGTGGTTGGTTATTGTGACGAAGAAAAGCAGACACCCGAAAACGCACCGTCGAATGAGTAAATGAGAGTGAAGAACATCCTTCCGACTTGTTCATTTCCTCCTGCTCCACCTGCCACAACTGCATAAGACGATGGCTATTACCAATAAGCTTTAAAGATCACTGGACTGTAATTAAAAATGATTAAAGTACTCGTATAATTAAACATATTTCCACACAACGCTATATTACTCAATTTAACTTTACAAAGAAAATTTTCTCAAAGATACACGTTCAAAGGCTACCATTTTTTTCAAATCTAACACAAAGATGCGCAGAATAGTCACCCATGAATAACAGGCTTCACAAAATCATGGCCATATCGAAAACAAACACAACAAAGACAACCGAAACCACTACAATTAATGCTACTGCTACTACTTCTTCTATCCATGAATGCACCACAATTATTCCAGTCATTCCTTATTTCGTAAATGCAAAATTTGCGCCCCCATGCGTCTCTGTTCAAGTGGAACATTTACGGGCGGGCTGTACCAAAACTGGACCCACAAAAAAGTCAGTGCATTCAGCGAAAACGCAACATTTCTCGCAACTACCGGAAATTCTTCATAGAAGGGTCGGCGCACGTGTTAAACTACCATTAGTCTGAGTGAAAAGCCGGCAATGTTTTTCTCATCTCAAACGCAGGCCTCACACAATGATCAGAGCGTGTGGGCGGGGTTGGACCATCTGCTTTGACCAATAAACGGCAATCTGCACCCGGGTGGTTCAAATTGAAACGGCCACGTTTATTTTGTCTGTCCATTCATCTAAAATCCACATACAAATTAAGCGGCTATATCCTAGTAGATTTTAAATCGACTTCGTGGGGGTTTGCAATGCAGTTTCTCGGGAATTTGTTTACAACCCCGAGTTGGTGTGACCTGGCAGTCAAAACCGGGTACCTCGCGTAACAGAGTGAGGATTCTGACCAATGGAACATCGAAACGAATCAGTCGCTGGCAGATTAACGGACGATGTGAAGTGGAGTTGATCATCTCTCGCACCCGAAACCCAATACATGATCCAATTTTGTGTTGGATTAACGACAACACAAGATCTTGCACCAAGCATATACTTGCTGTGAATGATTGTAAATTTATAAATCAAAACTTGCCACGCCTTGATAGTTTGGTACTTGATTTTTTGCTATTTCCATTTGTCATTTGTTTACTCCATAAACTGCCAGAGAATCATATGTTCGCAGAGATGCGCCGCACATCGTTTCGCCGATTCCCGACATTGATACAAAAAATAGTAAATAGAAGAAAAGAGAATAACAGAATGACTTACCGAAACGAAACGCTTACACTCCTCTATTCTAAATCGGAACCCAGGCCGCACAGCCTATATCCGCTTTATACTTTGCTAACTGTAATCATGAACGTTAGTGGTCCCCGTGTATTCAATTCAGCAATTAAACACAGCTTGCATATATTTGGCCCACGGAGGCTGAACTGCATTCGCAGGTTTTTGCTTTCGACAAAAGGTTATCGTTTGCTCAGCATTATATATTTTAGTGGATTGAAATAATAAACGGACTCCTCTCCCCCACTCGGCCTCCTAATGCTACAGCACCACCTGGTACTGCTTCTAAACGGTTACTCCTCCTCCTCCTCCTCCTCCTCCTCCTCCTCCTCCTCCTCCCTCCTCCTCCTCCTCCTCCTCCTCCTCCTCCTCCTCCTCCTCCTCCTCCTCCTCCTCCTCCTCCTCCTCCTCCTCCTCCTCCTCCTCCCTCCTCCTCCTCCTCCTCCTCCTCCACCTCCTCCTCCTCCTCCTCCTCCTCCTCCTCCTCCTCCTCTTCCTCCACCCCTCATCGTGCTCCGCCAACTGCTCCTCTTCCTCCTACTCATCCACCTCTCCTCCTGCTACAGCACATCCTGCACCTCCAGGTCCTGCTCCTAGTGCTGCTCCTCCCGTGAGTGGTTCCGGGCTGATCTTTTGTTCGACCCCTCCCTAGAGATCTGAGCCCAGGATCCCCAGTCACTCGAAGATTAACAAGAAGAAGCAGTTCTGCTTTGCCACACTTCTTCAAAGATTCTCAAAAGTAAATTAATGACACTTGATAAAGTTGAAAGGACACCTGGGCGTCAACTTGCAGCATATCATTTTACGTGAAGGGTTTTCAAAAATCTCATATAATTTTTAGCTGCATATGAAGGAATCCTTTGTGACACGAAACTATCTAGACGTTTCAAATAGTGATAATACAATCTTCGATATTCAGTATGGTGTCTGGCAATATTGCACCATATATATTCTCTTAGAAATGGATGCCTAACACAACTGAAGTAATACTGTTGATTGGACAGTTGGATGCATCTTCACGGCGGTGATCCGATTGCATCGTCGATGCCGCGAGCGCTTCCGTTAATACAGGCCCAGAGGGGTCATTAGAATACACGCCAGGTCACGCCATGAAACTGCCTATTGTCTCACAAACAGCGCTCACCTATACGCCTTAAAAGGCCGAACAAATAGCTGCCATTAAGGTCCAGGTGACTAATCACAGAAAAAATGGGAAACGTACACATTTCCCAGTCTCTCGGTCTGTCCTTTCAATAACTTCATTCTGATTTGTCAGCTGTAGATAAACTTTCATGACTTCAATTGTCGGCTGCAGCTGTCAGAGACGAGTCACTCAATTAGTTGAAAGCGGCAAAGTTGCAGCTGTCAGCAAGCATATAATTGCACCGGAAAAGGCCCCGGAAGCTGCCTAGAAAGAGACCGGACACGACAAACAAAGCCAGAAAGGGAGCTGGGGGACGATTGTCGGGGGTGGGTGGTGCAAGGTTGGAGGGTCATTTTGCCCGCTGGTTGTACTTCTAAAGACTAACGACTTCCGGGGGATGTTTGGCTTTAAATTTGTGCGTTTCGTAAGAGCAACTGGAGATTATAGCAGTTGCGTCCGGCTTGTGTCATGACCAAAGGTAGTTGCGAAGGCTGTAGAAATCGGATCACAATAACCCCGCGATTGCATCAGACAGTCATTGACTAAGACGCCAAATCTAATGCTTAATCATACATACCAGGCTTTTTAATAGATAGTGTGAGAAAAATAAATTTCACTCCAAAAATATCATCCAGATGGAGATTAACGTCTCTTGGAGTCATATTGGCATATGGGCTGAGATTTCATAATTAATTAACAGCATATAATAAGTTTAATAGAAAATTCCAAATTGCTACCTTTCTGAAAATTCACTCACTAATGCACGCATTTTTCCATCGCCAAAGTGAAAACATTGCTCCAAATATTACAGCATTTTCCAGTGATCGCGCGAATAAGGATAACAGTTAATTGGCTAATGGTTGTATCAACAATGTCTTCTTTCCTGGAGAATCAAGCGATAATACGCCGAGCTTGTAAACAGCCGCGCCAACGAGACTTTAAACGCCCAGAAAATGTGAGTAGATTCACTCGGAGATGGTAGTTCGGTGTTCACAACGAATTTTGGTTTCGCACGAATTGTCGGTTGTCTTATATTAAACATTGACGCGTGTGAGCATATTTGTACAAAAAAACAGATGAATGGATTTAATGTCACAAAGAAACGTCTCTGCGAGATAGATGCTAAAAATGTAAACATGTTTTGACTCTTGCATCTATCACCATCGTTTTTATCGCTTTCTTGGAAAACCTTTTTTTGTGGGGGAGAATCGGAGATACATAAGAATGATTATGCGACGCAGGTTTTAGAAGACCGCTGTCCACATTATCCCATGCGTGCACACGGAGATGGTAATAAAGATTGGCGTGTTTTATTATTGACCAAGGCGATTCTCGATACCTGAATCTATACGTTCTAACTACCCGGTGATTAACATAGTGGCAGCCCTCCCAGTTACTGGTTCTGGTGGCGATGAACACGGAAGCTGGCGACCTGACAGGATTTTGATACGTCGGCAATCGCTCTTCCGATTTGCGCAAATAATTGAGGGAATTTTCTGAATTTGTCCTTTTTACTGCCCTGTCCCCTTCATAACCCTTTTTGATAATTCTTTTTTTTCCGGATGGACTTCGAATTCCAAAAAACCGCCCATACCGCCACAGTTGCTAAATAATTGGCTTGAATGATTGTTGTACGAACTAGTGTAAATATATATTCCATTTGTCATACGCCTGACAAGTCTGTGTGTTCGAAATAGCTGGGCATTATGACAACCTTTAACTCCGACAAAAAAAACGAACGTCCTCCAAAATCGATACTTTATACAAAATCGTTTTTCGCTACTCTATTCTTCAACCAAAATTTAAATTCCTAAAATTTACCGAAAATACAAGACAGCTTGAAATCGCGTGGAGAGATTGAGCTGTGCACCACTTTATGGAAGGGGGTTGGGGTTAAATGGCATGATAAGGTTTGCGTAAAAATGTTTGTGATCAACTGGTTTTTACCAGGAGGTTGGAAACTGCGGTTTTTTGCACGGAATTAAAAGCGGCAGCCATGCCATTCTTCACACGACGAGGACCATAAATTTCCAACAGCCATGAAGCTGGGCGACCAAAAAACCTTCTCCCAGCCCATAGCAAAAGGAATCGCTCATTCATTCAGACGAGGAGGGGAGAATGTCTTCTCTTCCACACTGATCCAGAGCAAAGCCGACAACATGCACTTTTGTTTTAAATTAACGTTTCAATAGAGATCAGATGGCTCATTAATGAACCCGGTAATTCGTTTGAACAAATTTTAGCATTCGGATGTGCTAGGCCAACCATAAATAAACTCTTTGTTGTAGAAAAGCAATTAAGCTTATAGATGAGCTAATGACGGGAATGCTAAATTCAATGCATGTTTAAATTTATATTTTTCGTCATCTAGCTTTCGGATCTAGAGTATCGGCAACCAGACAGCGTTATATTCGTTAGTATAAAACATGTTTAGGGTATTTGGACGATTGAATGAACCCGGTATTGATTGGGGAATATTTGGAAATAAGGTCAGACGTAAGTTTAATAAATTATTGATTATGTGAGCATAAAATAGTGCAATTTTGAATCAAATCAGACACATGATAAATCGTTTTGTTAAAGGTTTAGAGTAAGAATTCAGAAAATAGCAGGGGCTATGGTGAACGGTTTCTCATTCTTAAGCTTTCGAAAACTATCGCGATGGTTTAAATGCGACAACTTGATCGACATTCAAAAAGATCACTTTGAAATAGGGATGAAAACAGTCGAAGTCAGTCATTCGTGATGATTAAAAAGTCAGATTTCATTATTGTTTCAATGGACGACCAATGGTGTAACTCTGCATCAGAAGCTGCCCAATTTTGACCGTAGATTCCCACTTAAAATGATTTTACACTTCCACTTTTCAGATACATTTCGATTGGTGAAATCATTAATTTGGATGACGAATATCTATATATGCAGACTATAAACAGACTAGATTAATAATAATGGCAGTTAGGTATTGAACGCTATTGCCTTCGCTTTAATCGAACAGATTTGCATTTCGACAATCGTGAATAGATGGGTTTGGAGTGGTCATCTAATATACAAGAAGCGATTAATGTGCAACAATTGAAGTGGCGTTGAATTATGGTCTCTTGGATAGAGAGAATAGATAATCCACTAGAAAACGTGATTATTTAAAAAAAACTTGGTCATTCGTAAACTATCCATTCTACTTTGTTCATAACGAAAGTTCAGTTATACGATTAAATTGGGCTTTTAGTATTCTGATAGGCATTTAATTGTTTCATAAAATCCACGAGGACCAAATATGTACTTTATTCTTCCAACTCCCTCTTTTAATTAAACTGTGGTTCTGCTAAGTTTAAGATTGCGGGAAAATAATTATCTCACAGGGGATAAGTTCAGAGTTATATTGAATAACAAGTTAAATGCACGAAAACGCCTAAAAGGCGCCGGTGTTGACGACCCTCTGTCCCAATAGATTGAGGCGATGCGCTCACTACCCACAAACGGGATTCACTTCCCCCTTCCGACACTTCGCAGTCACAGCCGCTCAGCCTCCTGAATGTCAAACAAGCCGCCGAGACCCTACGGTGACAACCCCCTGCTACGCAATGAATCTGCAGGTTAGTAAACCTTGGTAAGGAGCGGTCCCTTTTTGACACGAAGCTCCCACTTTATTCCAACTTCTTCGTCAATCAATTCAGCATTAAGTGAACCTGCACGATGTCGTACCTTTTGACAACCTTCCTTCGTAAGTTAAGGCCATTAGTCTTACTTACCGAGCTGTGACAGTCGTTTGGGGACAGCCCCTAATGGTTTATAGGTACCCAGCTCATAAACCCTCTTTTTACAAGAGCAATGACCTCCAAGGTCCAATTTAAATACACACATCTACGCGTATTTATGGAAATCTGGTGGAACCTAATCAGAATTATTGCCAGGTATGGATAAAGAACTTACATAAAATCAAACAAATTCTATAACTGTACAACCCGTTTATGAACCAAGAATGTCCTGTCGGCCTCTTAGGATGCTGAAATAGGATTTTTGATTGAACTTTCAATTCCCAAAGCAGAGCTCCGGTTTACGACATTTAAGTATCCACTTTGATGTTAACAAGACAATTCTGACCAACAAACATTGCCTTCGGCGCGAAGAGCCATTATTTTCACAACCATCTCGTCCATGCGAATAGATATTCCAGGGTTATTGGCTCATTTCATCGGCCGGGTTTTGCAAAAAACGACTACCGGAGTCGGGTTTCGGGGAAGCCGATGCCAATTCGCTTTATCAACGTACACATCAGACTCCGCGCATCGCGAATTTGCAACTTCTGCCTCGACCTAGGCAAATCTCAGCATGATAAAACACGGGAGAAATATTCACCGACAGTCCAAATATGTTGAAAACCCGGAAGCATAGAAGCGAAAAAAGAAGTTGATTAATTTTCAGCGGGAAAAAGTCCCGAATTTCGGACACCCAAACGCCACCCTATTCGTGTCACAAAAGAGCGCCTGTTTCCTACGAAGCGAAATTGTTACATTTAGCAACAGTTAAACCAATCTTCTTTCCCAAATATTAGCTGTTTGAGTGGATATTAAAGGGAATAACTTCCAGACGCATGATTTATTACAATAATTAGGTAATAAACCGACTCAAACCCCTGAAGGTGTAATTAACCAACGACATAGTGACGATTATCAAGATATCCTATCCACAATCACACTAATTAAATATTTTGTGCATCTGAATTCCATTAGCCATCAAAAGGTATATTGGAAGATGACAATCTTTACCATAACAGGAGGATCTAAGAGGATCTCTAAGGCTTGGCTGCAACTGGCCACTGCGAGTCGAAGACACAAGCATTCGGTCACTGCTTACTGCGATGTTATCTCAAGAACAAACTGGTGCGACCGGCTCTCCAACGACGAAATAAGACTTCGCAGCGCGACCACGGTGATCCTGTCAACCGTCTACTACCGTGCCATCGACTAAGGCGGTTATGGCACGTTTTGATCGGAGTTTTCAAGTCTCTGACTTTCGCCGCCATCATGCCGCACAAGGAGCTTACAGAACGGTGGTTACTCAAAACGTATGTTGGTCTGTGGACGTGAAGCGAATGGGCCTTCAGTTCGTCAAGGGAGTGAGTCGCTGCAACCAGAATGGGAGTGCTATCTGTTGCGACCTGGCTTTCGAACACCGTGGGCCTACGCCTACTGTCCGCGAAATACATTGAGCTAGTTCATTCACAAGCAGCAGAGTAAGTAAGAAAGCATGGAAACCACCCCGATTACCTTGGCGCTGATGCATTTCTTGCACGTAGAATTCGTGGAATTACATAGCACTAGTTAAAAAAGTTATCGTGTTTTTTTTCTTCTGAAAAGTCGAAATGTTCGGAGAGTGCGATGTGCTCGCTATTCGCCAGACACGACTGCAGCCTTTGAGTTAAGGCTGGTTTCCGGTTTGGCCTGATTATACCGCCCTTTTATCTTCATAAAGCAAGCACTTACACTCCTGCCAGACGTCGAGTGAATGCAGCAAAATATATTTGTTTTTATAAGCGTCGAAATTCCCGCCCCGGGTTACACGATTTCCTGCACGCTACTATGTGGAGGCGGCAAAACCGGTCCAACTGTTGTCAGCGGATTGGAATGATTCGAATCCGCGATATTTTCTTGCGAAAACCAAACGCATTAGGCACAGAAGCATAGTCGGCAAATTCGGCTTTAAAAAAGGTTTTTTAGTGCCTTCACACGAAAAAACAAAACAGGTATATTCGTGAACATCTTTTCGTCAGTCGAATTTCTTTTAAACGCTCTTTTCATGTTTGTTTAAAGTGACTGGTGATCGCGTTCCCTGTTGCGATTGATCCCACCCTTACTTTAAAGCAACTATTTTTCAAATCGATTTTACACAAAAAGCTTATAGTACTGTGGAATTTAAGGATACTTCATTCTGCAATTTCGGTCAAATCAAATAAAATGTAACCTTGCAATATATAATTTTGACGTGTTTATTTAACAGCTTTTGGACACTCCGTCTCTTATAGGGCTTGCGTTCATATATCAACTCGATTATTACAAATAAATATGCATATATTTCTGCTTCTATTTCCCAAACCTGGTCGTAGTCCAAAAAAGATCCACGGATAGAGGTTCGAAGGACAGCTTCTAATTTTCAAAATTAATTATCCGTTAAGAAGGCGCACTGTGAGTAAATGAACCATTATATGATGTCCGATTGATATTAATCTTATTTGTGCATCGGCAAATAATTAGGCTGCTAAGGAAACCAAATGTATATTTCAAGGTCAAACTTTAAAAAAAATTAAGGTGAACGTTTTCCTGGTCGATTGGAGTACAATCAATATACTTGGCCGCATCAGCTTCAATTGATGTCTGTGCTTTCCTTCCTCCCTCAGGTTAGACGATGATATCGGTTTAGTTGCAAGTGGTCCCTTTCTGAGGCTCGGCTTACGAAGTTTTACCTCAGGATACCCAGTATTTCGAGGGGCTGTAAAGATACGCATGCCGAAGAGGGTTGTTGCGTCTTCCACACTTTTGAAGGGAAATACTCCATTAATATGACCGTGACATACAATAATATTCATAATATTGAGTTCATGTTCATGTCTTTCACAAGCCAATCAGCTGATTACAAATTAAATCAATTGATTGGTCATTTTCTTTATTGCTTAAGGTTTTTGGTTACGGGGTTGGCTGTCGTCACCTGCCGGGTGAAAAAGAGTCATTTTAAGAGCCCGCTTACTACCCGCTCTTTGGTACCCGCTCTGCGTACCCAACGGTGTACTGCGATGTCGCGCAGCTCCTCTGAACATCAGAACCGGGAGATTACTACGACAAGATTGACACGACAGCTGCGTCCATGACAACCAGAGGTACTACGCTTACGCTTGGAGACCCCACAGGGATGCGAAAAAGTATGATAACACAGAAGGAATCACCTGGGACGAGGCCGCGTTTTGCTAAAACCGCGTCTATCTCAAAGCTATATTAATTGATGAAATGTTTGAGATGGAGCCTTCAATAGATAGGGGAATTCGTGGAGTGCGAATGTCGTCGAGCAAGCCGTCTTCAATAATTTCAAACGAATGCAACGCCTTGTGGTTTATCACGACACCCCCCTGCGACAATCAACTAACAATCAACATCTAACCATGCGCCAACAGAAAGCCGCTATCCTTCGCCAATCTCCTCTGTGGTGGTAATAATTGCTATCTCGGCCACCTATTCTCTCTCGTAACGCAGCATGTTTCACCCAATGTACCACATTGTTCCACCTGTCTTCCGCTCCAGTTGACATCCTACCTTGTTCCAGCACATGGAAATTGCCCGTTATAAGGACCCGGATCATTTTTTCCCATGGCTTATCGTATTCAGATTCATTCACTATTAATTATAATATATCAATGCATCTAAAAATATAACACATCCATTCAATACCACGCGTCCTCGGGGTGGTTTTTTATACGGGTTTGCCATAGACCCCCACCCATCGAAGGCGTTACTGTACTCAGACCGGAATCATCCCCCGGCAAAAGCGTCGCACAGCCCATTGATCTTAGACCCAATAGATCTCCCAGTCTTCCAAGAATTTAGTGTTTTTGTGTTGCAGAGACTCCGCGCGACCCTCGATGCACATTTCGGGATCTCATCATGTGATGGTCGAGTCTGGGAGAAGCGGGAGATAGACACCGGAGTCGAGTGCGGTGTTTCCGAATCGTAAGGAGGGTCTTCTTTTTACGTGATGAAGTAGCTTGCTACCTCTCCCTCCTTACCGTCGTCATTGTGCCGGTATATTGTGTGTATTGAATGCGAATAACTCGTTTATGAAACGCCATTCAGTCACGACACTTGCTGGAAATTATTATCAATTTGTATTCAGTAGAAGGCTAAGTGAACCCCCAATGCGTAATTTGGCCAAAAAATGGTCGTATTTTGATGCATGCGCGTAACAATAAATCAAAACCAAAAATAGTTTTTTGCATGTTCAGCCGAATTCTAGTTTTTGGTGTATTGGCAGTCAAATTTCCGTTTCCGCTGCCGTCACCGTGTCGCCCTTGCTTCTTGCAGTCGGCGAAAGCCGCGATTGTCTCTTTTTTTTCATTCTGAGTTGCGATTTCTCAGTCTCTAGCGATTCTTCTTCAATTTCTCGAGAACTGCTAAACGAATAGTCCGAGGCTCGAATTGCCTCAACACAAGGCGGGCAAATTCTTCGAATTTTGATCTTTGTTAGGGAAATTACGAGCATATTTGGCACACCACATAGATCACATTTACGGTTGCACTTTTACTCTTCTTTGCGCTGCGTTATATAGTCGGTGTCCCGGAATGAACTTGTAGAATGTCGGCCTTGTTAAATCACCGTAAATGTTTATTATACTCTGTTGTCTTCAGCACGCCTGTGTCGGCTCCCACAATTTAACTCCACTCATTCGTGTATCATGGATCCGGAGTCGTTTTTGCCTTTTTTGATATCCTTCAGTGTTATAGTAAAATCATTGCGACCGTCTTCTCAAGCAAGAGGATGAGCCAGCTTAATGAATGACTGTAGGATGACGATTCTGAGGAAGGTTGGCGACCTCCACAAAGCTACCCGAATAGGAGGAGGAAGTGGCCGCTGCAGCATCATCCAAACCTTAACCGCCACAGCGGCAGCCACTCGTTGGACCCAGGCCTGTTGGCAGGATCGGGCAGCCTCATGCATTATCGATCGATCGGCGTCTTCAATTCGTCCACATTAACATCCGCCATCATTTATCTAGTCGCTCCGCGATGCTTCACTGTGTTTGGCTGTCTATATTGAAATTTCTTAGAGATCGACGACTGTTGTGGTGTTTGGTTCCACCAGAACGTAAGCAGATGATCCCATTAGAATACGTCCCATTTCTCTCTCCATATAAGCCAAACGGGAAGCCCGCTTCAGCCAAAATGGGGTCAAGGATTGCTATAAACACAGACCCGGATCAAGGCTCATTCGCGCGTGAAAATAATGAATCAGTAGTGTAGCAACAGAGCATTCACTTCTCCGACGTCAACTGGTGTTTCTCCCCCAACCCCCGCCAGCGTGCTGTGATTCAATTTTTCTGTGCTTAGCATTTAGTATGATTAAATAGGAATACTAAGCGACTCCAAATGTACAAAAGGCTGTCATTAGAAACTGACACACCAAGCTGGACCCTATTGTGCCTTCTGTGACTAACAGGCACTTGGGATCCTTTGTTCGAAAAACAAAACCATATCAAACTAGAACGAGGCTGAAATTTCGGTCTGAACACGATTGGCTGTGTGGGCGTCATAAGGGGTAAACTACCAGACGTGTTGGGACAAGGTAGGATTCATGCCGACTGGAGAGGAAGACAGCCAGAGCTGCGTGGGATTATGCGAGGAACATCCTGTATTGAGGGGGAAGGGTTCTGACCCAAGAAATGGCAGACCTTCGCTGGGGTATCGCATCGGTAAACGTAGAACACAGGCGCACGTCCCAGACAGTCATAATGAGATGAAGGCGCATTGAATGGAGGGAGTGTGTGTATAATAGGATGCATAGATATATGATAACGAATATGCATGAATGATGAGGTTATAAAGCCTTTGGGTAAAACGCGGACAGGTACGTATAATTTGATAACTTCAATGCTGGTCTACGAGGTTGGAAAGGGAAGGAAGTTGACCGAGTCGTGTCGACTGTCGATGAAGGCAGCTGTGTCCTTGTGTGATCCAGTATGAGGCATCCTGTATTGAAGGAGAGAGTGTTTGGCTTAACTCAAGATGAACCAGATAACAGTCTTCGCCGTCATAGAAAACAACCATCCCGCGCAATGTGTAGGTTGACTTCAATAAGCGGCACATTGGCGAATGGTTGATATTGTGTATCATTGAAATCACGCGCGATGTCCTGGTGAAACAAGAGCAAACAACCCCACTCTTGGTTGTTGATGGGTTAATTATTAACCATCATGGGGATTACCGTTCTCCTATTGGCTAATTCTGGGTATTGTGTAAGCTTGAAAGACGCTGGTTGCCGCGACAAAACAAGGGAAGTGAACAAATTAACCGTTTAATTATTCTCTTTATAATCATCACCGTCTTCATTACGAATAAAATTTGGCTGTTCCTCAACTTGCATAAGGACGAGAACGCCTCTGGAACCAACCGCGTTGGGACCCAGATGTGTCAAAGAATCTATTTCAATTGTCGATTTGTGCATGCGCATATGAAAATAATACTCTTGACAGGATGTCAATTGTGACGTATGAATGGAGGGAAACCCATTTGGCGTGCATAAAATACCAAATTTTCTGAATATTATCGGGATTTTTTCTCGCCAGGTCCCAGTTCCATCGATGTAGCAGATTTTGTGGTTGTCAGGGGAATCTGCGTGGGCCTACCAGAAACCGGACACTAAATAGTTAATCACGCAAGGCTTCTGGCCAACCCTGCCCAACAATCCTCATTCCTGGAACAAATGTAGATCCCCAAATTGATTTATGCTGTCGTGTACCAACAGCCGTGGTAACCACATAACTTGTAGCTAATTTGAATGTTTAACAGTATCAACAATCGGGAATGCAATACAGATGGCTGTCACTATGATTACATTTCGATCAAGTGAAAACGTTAAATCGGTGGTCTATTTCACATATTCCGGTTTAAAATCGCACCCCGATTTGCAAATATTGGGATTAGATGCAAGGAAAATATAATCTTTATCCGGTTTGCCAGGTTATTAAGGTTAATTTCCGGGATCACGGGTGGCTAGATTAACTGGCGAAATTTTGGTTTTCGGAAGGGTAAAAAACCAGCCTCATGCGCTATTGATTTGCAAAACATTTTAGCCAATCTCCAAACTGCTTCGAAAGTACCCAAAAAATGCTTTTTTTCGCGAAGGGAATCAAAAACCCACATTCTGCCGATCTTTCTTCTTCTTACACTCTCAACGATAAGAATAATTGGTATCGTTTTATTCACGCCACGAAGACTAAAAGCGTTCAGCACTTCTATCACGAAAAGCGTCCCTGACTTCTTGGATCTGGGTAAAATAAAAAATCGGAATGACCGAGTTGAAACGATTTGAAAATGAAACGGTAGAGCCTTCGTATTGGTCGAAGGGATTTGCATTTACATCAAATAGCGTCGATAGGAGGGTGGTTAGAGGGGTAACAAAGTAGGCATCAGCCAGATAAATGGAGATGAACATGGCGTCCAGGATAGAGTGCACAGATAGATGACTGGAAACGAAAATTATATTAAAAAATGTCTTCGGAGCGTCAAAGAATCCGAAAATTGGAAGCAGGGGACGCTACGGGGAACCGGTTATTATTTGGCGAATTATACAGGCATCCGCGGCAACATTGATACTGTTTGAGCATTTTAATTTCTTTGCTAACTTCGGGTGCTCCTTTTAACATGCATATTCGGCGAAAAATGAAAAGGCTTGAGTATATTTCTCCCGTTGTTTGAGATAATGTTGTGAAGATAATCGGAGACTTGGAAGTGTGCTAAACATCGAGCCCCGTCATCAAATGGGCATTTACAGATGCGCTGACCTCTTCCCGACGAACAAGACCTCATTGCACTCCTGCAGCTTTTATCTTTGATTTAACTTCGATAAGCCAGATTTTAAATTCCATCAGAACAACAATTAGATCGTCGAGCTGTTTTCATCAATAAACAGTAGCATCTGACGGAGCTGAGGTTTCTCGGCTCGATCGTCGAGCAAAACCGCAAAAACGACCCCAATCAACTCCTACACCCTCCGCGTGCTAAGAACCGTTATATAATCACCCAATTCGTGATAAGAACAGAGGATTTGTAGAAAAAAAATGTCTAGTGTCGCCCAGTATAGAGTAAGTGAGGCGAATGACTGTCTCCACGCATTCAGATCACATTAGGATCACGCCATCGTGCCGTGTGTGTGTGTGTAAAGTTTTCCCAAAGCCGAGACCAAGTTTTTTTAAAGGGTGACTGTTTTGATTTGAAGGGAAACTGGGGGTAGTAAAGGTCACAAGCAAATTTATTCGAAACCGACAAGACATTTGGCCTAAATTAGGCGATAAGAAAGGGGAACCAAAATGGTGTGGGTTTAATTTCGCCGGAATAGACACGGCATGACGCAATAGGCGGTGGCCACCTTTTCTTTCAAACCTTCGATGGTACGGAATCCCTCAATGGTGGGATTGATGGTCCTCTGGTCCATTTAGAGTGAGTCAACGCACTCTCTCCTGATCCTTCGTCACAACCCTCCCGCATCTGACGTCAGGCTACTGGACTCTTCAGCGACATCCTGCCTTATGCAGCGCAACGGATCAGCCTGGTAGTCACACGTAGTAAGGAGCCGTCCAACTCCTCTCATATCCCAAACTCTTTCTTAAGTGCACTTGAACGATGTGTGTAGCTTTCTACAATGTTCATTCGCAAGTAAAGGTCACGCGTCCAGTTAATCCGACTTTTTGTCGCGTTCTGACAGTTGTAATGCCATACAAGTACCCAGTTCAGAACACCTTTTTTAGATCACTGAACTCCAGCAAAATTACAGGTTGTAGCAAAGCAGAACCAACCGGGTTATTTACAAAACATTTTATCAGGATATGGCGACCAACTCTTCGGGACCTAAAACCCACTGGATGCGTAATATTAAAGAGACATCTAGAGTCGCACAGCGACTCAGAACCAACATCAAACAATCCCCGAAGCTTGACGTTGTTGGATGAAGCTGAGCCATCAATTTATGTTGTTCCTGACAGATTGTACATCAATCGATAAAGATAAATTGCAAAACGTTGCTTTTCTTATCGAGCAGCCAATGTAAACCGACCTTTGGTCTCTGAAATAGATCAATATGTTACCAAAACGGATGTATATTTCATTTACCTTCCACCTTATCTTAATTAATTGAATATGCCATGGATCATCAATTGTGACATTTAGAAATTGTCTGCAAGATTGTTTCCCGTAATGGTCCTGGCAATACAAGCAATTCATTTCAACTTTGACATTTCCTATTTTAATTACCGGCCTACATCCAGCTTCTTACTGGTATAAACATACCGTCTAGCAATGAAAATATGATGAAATAGCCGGTGACTATATCAGGATGTTGGTGATAATCCTGCTCGTTAGATTTTGGAATTATCATTTTTCAATAGAAAACTCCACAAGAATTCAATAAATTCACGGAACCTTGAGGTCAACTGGTCATGCAAGATAATTGGGACAAAAGACAGATAATTCACTGAGTTTCCTGGGTTCATATTATGCGATTGGTTAATCGTTTTTTTCGATGAATTCCGATGCTTCAAACGGAGGAGCCAATCTCAAAATTCTTTGAAACAGTAAATATTGCTTTCCGAGTTCTATTTTGAGATTTTTAACCGTGAGGGGAGAAGTTCTAATTTGACTTGTTGAGTTTGACTGACAAATTAATGCTCTGTGTGTGATTTAAGGTATGAGTACTGATTTATGTGATTACAGAATTAAAAATATGTGTTATGCATTTAAAATCGGTAATCTATAATGGAGTTGACAGGTTTGTAGTTCCCAAGAGATTTGCATAACGGATAGTTTAATTATTCAACATTAAATTATTCGCATATTAAAACAAACTCGTTTAAGGGTGGCAGCTTTAAGGCAACAAATAAGAACATTCAGCAGCTATTTCGGCGGCAACGGCTTTTATTCTCGCGGTTTAGATCTTCTTTTCTTCACACAATACCTCTAACATTTATATAGTCCTGAAATGAATGGTTGTCAACCACTTTGTACCTACTAATAGGCTTTATGCTCCGCACAGGGTACTTTTAAGTTGTAGCGATTGCAGTCCTCACATACCTTAAAACAATACAGTTTGCCTGGCCAGCCTCATCTATTGTTGTGTCTCTTTTAGAAGACCCCCCCCCCACCCGCTCACGAAACACCGGAGGAAGTCCTGGCGGCATTTTCTAATTATCGCGCGCAGTGTGATGGTTTTTTGATTAATCTGAGTGGCTTCGTCTGTTACTATAGCAATTATCGCCAAGGCATTATTTTCAAGTTCCACCTGACTAAGACCGCCAATGGGAGGGGGTTAAGGGCGTCACTGGGCGGTTAGCCTGTTTGCCAGGGTGTGGACCTAGGGGGGGATGTGGGAACTGGTTTTTGGTTTTGTCTAGGCTGTAGTGCTTTCATGACAAAAAAACGACAACTGGCGTCTGCGAAGATCATAGAAATTATAAGAAGTGGTTTTTTTTTAATATTAATTAATTTTTCCATTTACGGTTTTTGCAACAAACAGGGGATTTTAATTTGCGCGGGGAAAAACTTTGCAACTCATTTCAATTGCCATCACTCCTCCCAGGCACCGACGCTGTCTAAGCGCAGTGAGCTAAAATCTCCTGGGGCAATAAAACCTCGGGTTGAATTAATAATATTCCGACTTTTCTAATTAATTGTACAATGACCGTACCCGACTCTGACATTTCCTATTTTCGCGCATTCACCTATTAATTGACCCGTTTTTGCCCAATAGAATGAAATTTAACGCGTAATTTGAGATTCCTGATATATCTGGGGTCTTTTTCCACACACCAAACCCAGCACCTGATAAACTGTGGTGAAGCATAGTTAATTAATTAATAAAAATGCGCCATGCCTCAACAGCTTTGTAGCGAGGACACAAATACAGTGCAACTGAAGCAATGTCAGAGAAGAATCATACGCCGTTTCGTCAATTTCGGCGACTGATTAGGAAAAGACGGATGTTTTAAAAGGAGCATATTGATAGGGCATTTGATTGCCTCCTTTCTATATGTGATCTTCAGCCTAACACTCAGTGACAAATATCCGTCTTATCTTTATCCACATTTGAATCCTAACACTTCTGATCCTCCAAGTTGCCTATAAAACAATTAAATCAATTCTTTCTGATTGCTTTAATCGATCCCAGGGACTCTGGGAATCATTACAGAACGGGAGGAGGAATAACACGATCCACAAACGGTGACTGTCCATACCTTTGATGTCCGTTTTATCGTTTGCATATTTTAATCCTGACCATTCTGTTCCTCTAAATGGCCTCACAAAGTCAATTCCGTTGCATAAATATCTGTGCCTACAGAGACTGAACCAACGTACTTATTGTAGTGCTTATAACGAAAAGAGAAAGATGTTTTTCGGAGGATTGAACGAGTAAATGACCTCCACCTCCCCTCTACCGTCTTCGAATCGTCCAATTGGCCCAGATCTGGAATTTCGATTTGGTTGTTTGAAAACGGTCCAAGTGAATGTTTATTTGTTATGGTTAATACGAAATTGCTTAGAATTTGCACGACACATCAGATAAATCGCCAGGATTTTATATACTAGTCTTACACTCACTAGAACAGAAAGCAACGATCCGAAGTAATTTTCAGACAACCTTGGTTCGTCGCATGCCCTTAACACGCGAAGACCTCCTAAATTCCACGTCCCTGAATAGCTTGAAAGTACCCTAGTAAAAGAGTTTGATAAGAAGGCCTTCCTGTGCTGGTCGACCAAAAACAACGTTTTATATATTATCCCACTTCTCTTCCTCCGCAGGTCCACCTGGTTGTACTATCAGATTTCTTTAAGGGTATCCTATCTTGATGTCAAGCTGCTATAGCAGATGCCAATTGGGTGGTTTTTTACATAAGACCCCAGCAGAGTGACTAACTGCAACAACCCACGCGTACACACAACGGCAGAACTTTTTTGTGGGGACCATGACTCAGACCTGCTATGTTGTGATGGCAACTAGTCTTATCTGCGGCAGTAATGAGACCAATATATATTTATGGAAAGACTAGCTGAAACCGACCACGCGTTCTTGGGGTTCATTCTACGACAACACTGTGGCTCATAAACTGATTTGATTGATGATGATTACTAAACCCAACATCTATAGGCTCAAAAAAACGCCAACTATGCAAAAGAGAATATGTTTATATAACAGCTTCAGTTCTGCACTTCAATAATCCTTCGTTTTTTGGTTGATGTGACCTTCGTGGTTGATTATTTCAGCGGCCGCACTTTCACAGTCATGTGACCTTAGCGTGGGGCAATTTAGCCCACACGGTGAACGCGTTGTTCTTGGTTGCGTTCAATGTTTCCGTCTGTCTCCACGTGTCGCCAGAACGCCGAATGTTTCGTGCAAGCGGTTTTAATCGATACGGGGTCAAGGAAGATTGAACCACGGGCACATCACGCGCACAGAGGGCAACAGCGACGTGACAATTAGCCGGGATGCCATTGAACATGTTTTCCGTCACCGGTGGGTTCGTTGAAAACGGTTGCATCCCGTATTTAACGTAGCCCCACCAACCGGAAGACATTGAATAGAAAGAAGACGCCGACGGAGTTCTAGAGAGTTGATCTGAACAGCCTCCTCTCACAATAACAGGCGTGATACCTGGGTTGGGGGCAAAGAGGGAGTTTGAGGAATGGTTCACTGAATCGTTTCGACGGTGACACGACAGACTGTTCACTGAAGGGGTGTGACAAGCGATGTGATGACCTTTTAACGCGGCGTGGTTGTCTACACGTCACGCTAATTAATTGAATTAATAATAATAATAACATTCGCATTATTTAGGTCACGAGGACCAAAAATGTCGACATTTAAATTTAAAATAAACAAAAATGCTACAGAAAGTGACGATTATACGTAGAAAATGCAGAATAAGTTAAGAAGAATAAAAGAAGTAACATCAAGGTAAATTTGCAAGAAAGGCCAATTTAACCCACGATGTATATTTATATGTCTACGGAATTCTCGTACCTCTGGTTAATCCAATAAGGAATTGTTTTAAAAATAGAGATGACCAAAACTCCCGGCAATAAAAAGTACAACATCTTCCGTTGATGGCTTTCAATTTCTACTTCCGTTGAATACGTTCAGGCCATTGAAGAAGCGTCCAGAAGCCTTCCGTGGGGCTGACGTCTTGGTTACACGAGGATAGGGTTAAAGAAATATATGACGACGGGGGTAAAATTGTCAGAAACTTAAATAACAGCCTCGCGAGCGCTTAAAGCCAGCCATCGATGCAACTTGTCCATAAAATTCGACATCATACACTTCACGGAAATGGCCTTAAAAGGGATGTCAATAGATGAGTGCCAACTTAATTTTTAAGGGGGTTTTATTTGCCTTTCTGTCACTTTTACATTGTTATGACAAGTTTATTGCTACCAATAATGGGTCCAAGAGTGGGTTCGCGAAATAGTGGCACCCTAGCAGCGTAGTAGCGATTTTTGGCCCGCGATATTGAAATGGAGGCCTCGCAACGGCCGCTGTTACACGTCCACCAAAATGCACATACTTCGAGGGTTTAATTTGCCTTTCTTGCAAATTTACCTCCTCGCAGTTATTTCGTGCATTCGTGCTAAATAATTCTGAATTATGGGCGTCGTCAGAAAGTTTTATGCCCAAGAATTTCACAAATTTGAAAGTATAAAAGAAGACAGTCGATAGAATCAACCAATGAATGGCCTGCAAATACATGTCCCCTGTTCTATGTATAATCGCCACTGTCCGTATCCATTTTTGTAGAAAAATTTAATGCTGAAATGTTTGGTCCTCGCGACCTCAATTAAGCGAATCCCGTAAATAATATTATTAATTTCATTAGAAAAAGGAGAAAACAGTAAGTTATGGCTAGACCAGTCTTTCCAATTTTGCCACTCCCTATATTTTTTCACTCTTAAATGTTCAGGCCATCGAGAAATCTATTTCACTGCATACGCATATTTAGCAAGAAGAGACTGGACCTATTTTAGCCACGTCATTTTTTTTCCTGTTTATAGCATTAAATGTTTCATTTACTCAGAATAATGTTTCCAGAACATTGAACCGGTAGACGGACTCTGCCACATCCCCTCCTTCTCCTTCTCCTTCTCCTTCTCCTTCTCCTTCTCCTTCTCCTTCAACTTCTCCTTCTCCTTCGTCCAAATGATATTTATCGTGTCTTATTTTAGATTTGGGCGGGCAGTCTTAATAGCTCCCGTCGAAACCTAACTTTATTAATTGCAAATAAAACCTTGGGAATATTCTACTCGCTACGTGCCACCGTGCCGCACACACACACATGTTGCCTACGGGGGTTGAACTGATTTTAACGACTGTCAATAAACCAATAACGTCCCATCACGTCGGCACCGTTTCCCATGTCTGTATTATGCTTGACTGTACCAATGGCAACACGACAGGGCTGCGTGTCATGCTCCCAAATAAGGCGAAAACATAATACCAAATGTCTTTTCCAACTTTTTTAAAACCACTTAGCACATTTCCGCGCTATTGTGTTATTCAATTTATACTTCGTGATATTCTCGCCGTTAGATTAGATTGAATCGGGGAACTCATTTGTTGAGGGTGTCATGGAATGAATGTCGGTTTGGGTGTAAGGAAACGCGTAGTACAAACTCATATACTAATAATATAAAATGTGGCCCGAGTCCCACACAAGCGACACGTCGACACAGGGAGCAATAGGAGAATCGTTTTCGTGTTTGGGGTGACACGAATTCTCTCACCTAACTTACTATTCCTTAAAAGTTCCCACCAGTGTCACTCAACACGATTCTGCGTGAAAATCCGCAAATATCCACCCCTTCACCCCTCTACCCGAAGCGCTCCAATTTACACCGTTGTTAATGTCGTGATGTTGTTTGGGAAAATACGGTGGCGTAGCAAACATCAACGTGTTTTTCGTGTATGTTCTTATCCCTCACGTTTTTACGGAATTAACGCAACAGTTTTTGGAGATTAAAAATTATAATTTTCAGAAATTCTTTGAAAATATGCGATATTTTACAGTACCCCTGTTTACCAAATGCAATGAGTCTCGAAAGACAATTGTGCTATTTTTCGTGCCTAATAAGTGAGCTGCCGATAAATAGTTTGATTTATTGGTTAATCAAAACAGCAAAAACTAACAATTAACGACCAACCAATGACTTCCGCGATAATATAATCACCGGAATTTGTCCTATAGGAACCAATAAATGTAGTACTACTGTCATCTGGCGTTTTTAGAGCTCGTGGGTATCGATGGCTCCTTTTTCAGACGAACTGAAAATGCGTCCCATCACCAATTCTGTCCATTGCGTCTATTCCGCACCCGGTCACTTCGCCTAATTGATTAATTAGATTGAAAAAATCCGTTTTTCGTAGAATTTCCAGCTTAAATAGTAAACCTTGAACTTGGACGTATTCCCGCTTTTTCTTAGAAAAAAACCTCTCATTCCATGGCGTTTCTGAATCATAGCAAAAAATTGCATTTTGGGATCCCATGCTTTAATTTAAGAAATGGGTTTGTGATTTTATTATCATTGGCAATGCTCTGCAAAAGGTCATTTCAACCTTTACGAAGTTCTTGCCAAGACCTAGCCCACGGTGACGGCTGCAAGAATATTGCAATTCTGTCGTTATCTTATCAGCTGTTCCAGAACACGGTCTTCGTGTTTAAATACCTGGAGGGTTTGTCATCGTGACCTCAACACAGTTCCAAAAATCCTTCACTCGCGAAATTGGCTGGTTGACATGGAGATCAACGAGTGACCTTGAAACGCATAAGTAGGGATCAAAGTTCAAATCCATTCGTTGAACAAGGTTAAGCGTTATTAGTGCAACCGTTGACGCCTTTAATGCAATGCTTACTGCGTAAATCCGGCAGCAAAATCCTTTAATTTCGAAATGACTAAATGAATTTCTGCCCAAGTAGGACTCCTAATTGATGGGAAGAGATTTTGAGATATGTAAAATCAATTTCCCGAAGATTTATGGAATGCAGCCAGGTGGTTTATTGTTCATATGAACATTGCTCTGATGATGCCAGGATAAAATGGATTTGTAATGCTTTGAAATAACCACATTGTTTTTATCTGCTGGAATTTAAAAATATCGAATTCGACACTAATCATTGCTATTACGGTCTTTACGTTTACCTGACGGCTTACATCGAACGTTAGTTGATTACACGAGATCGGGCATTTGTGTTACTAAATGTTATTATTAATTAAATGAGCAGTAGTAGTACCATTAAAATGATTTGAAGTATTATTTTGCGAAATCATCGTAGAATTCGTAATAATAATAATAATAATAATAATATTCTCCTTATCACGGTGACGAGGACCAAACCGTTCGACATAAAAATGTACAACAAACAAAAAAACTGATAACAAGGTATTAATGGTAGTAGTAGCAGCAGTATTCGTTGTAAGGGTAACAGTAGTAGCCGGGTGTTTGCTTACAGTCCTAGTAGTCCCATTGTCTTTTATGAGCAAATACGGTCGAAACATCTCTTGAGAATTTGACTTTCTCCCAAGAGGATCCTTAATTAGAATGGGCAAAGACTTATAAATTATTCATTTAAGGTGACAGACGATTTTTTTTCTATTTTTTAAAATCGACATGGACACAACCCAGACACAGGCCAGACAGTCGGCCATATTACCATTAATTAAGGCATGCCAATTAATCAATTCATCCAGCGTCGAGCGTCACCAGACAGCGAGTAGCCGTCTATTTTTGTTCAACCTGGTTTAAATATTGCATATATTATGTTTCGTTTGTGGACCATATACAGAGAAATTTAAGTTTCAGTTCATTTTTCAAATTAAAATTAAACACAAATTTTGAACGGTAAAGCATCATCTGTTTATTGATATACACAGTAAGACGCCTACAAGATATGATGAATTATATAATGCAAATTTCCCCCCAGGCTAACGAAACAATGGATATATGTTACCAACGAAATTCTGGAGAGATTTCGCCACCATGATCGCCGGATTTAATGCCTTAGGACGATTGTCTGCAGGTTAATCTCAAAGACAGAGTTTAAGCAAATAAACCAAAAACAATTGAAGCCTTAAAGGAAAACATTCGACACGCAATTGTAGAGATAGATACCCAATAATTTCGAAAAATCGGTTAATATTTCACCAAACGAATCCACATTTGTAAGCGTGCTCGGTGCGTGCGAAATTTGCAAAATTTCATTTATCAATCATAAATAAAAGATACTCTAGTATTTATATCAATAAACAGATGATAGTTTTTCATTCAAAAAATGTGTTTAATTTCAATTTTAAACAGAAACCCGAACTTGAAAGAAGCCAAAGACGTCTTTTGGGGTCAATTCAAATGGAACGATCAGGGATTTCGACTGGTAAACAAAACGAATAATTATAAATATAGCAATCCCTTGATTCGGTTAAGGAGTACGAAAACTCTCCACAGTAAAATGTTACAATACTACACACGAAAATCCCCGTATATTGCTGCTTCTTCGCCTTTATTTATTAATCTCAAATTGGGATAAATAAGTAATTACGATTTGAACCGATTTGCGGCCTTTCTTATGGCATAAACCGGTACAGCCTATCGTCTAGAATCGAGAGGGTGGTGAACTAAATTGTAATTAATAATGGTGTCTTCTATAGAGAGCATGAATAATCCGCCTGAAAATGAGATTATTTTAAAAGCTTCGATACGGTTTGGGCAAACACCGCTCTATTCTAAATTAACGTTCGCTTAAATGTGTAAAAAAGAGCATTAGAACAAATATTATCGATAGGATCTCATTATAGAGTAAAAGACATTATATTCCATTAAGGTTAATTAATTTACGTTCCGTCAAGGCCCCAGATAACAGTGGCTTTTCTAAACGTGCAATTAAGCCTCTTATTGCGTGACGTCTATCTTTATAAGTTTCAATTAGCGTAGATGGTTATAATGCCCCCTTCGTCGATTTTTTCATTCACGTTTCTGAAACAGATTACTGTCGCATGCATTAATTATTATTCTTACAAAAAAAATTGGTCTTACAATAAGAATCTTGCTTTCGCTAAAAAAATAAACCTAATTAAGAGTTCTGGCTTTTTGGTGAAAGTTTCCGCGTCTAAGTAACTCTCTATAACGCTCTCTAGTATCAGATAGTTTAAATAAATTATTAAGACGGTAGTCCAGTACATCATGTGATGAAAGCCGTTTATGTTTTCATCGAAATATAATGGTCAGATGCAGAACCAAATATACTATTGCCATTCCTCAACCAATCGAATTCCAGCAACCTTAAACTTAGAATTTTGTGTAATTGGAATATTCCAGAAACCGAAATGGGTAATGCACCTTACTGGTGGACACAGATCATAACAACGGTTATCTACTATCTCCATCCTACAAAAATCGGCGGTGTGTAACAACTTATTTGCCGGTTGAAGAAACCTTCTCGCTACATTAAATGAACAATCTCGTTGAGCAATAGATAATCCACGAGGTTGATTGATTCCGATTTTAAATTCGACTTTAGCTCCCAAAATTGGACCCACCTTTACAACTGTCGAATTTGATTTTTTCACAGGATTATTAAGAATGGTTTTATTTTTCATTAAGTCGCATTTTATCCAGGGAGGAGTAATTAATCGGCTACTAACTACTACTGCTACTACAACAACTAGCACGACTACTTATGGTACTACTACTACTACTACTACTACTACTACTACTACTAAAATAACTGACGAAACCCAAATGGAAGATGAAGAAGACCTAGTTAAGATCGGGGAATCGATCCCCATTTCATCATTGCCGCGTGTGACTATCGATTGGGATACTAGACTGGATTTATTCGAGCCATTAATACCGATAATTGGAATTGTTTTACTAAGGCCACCAGGAATATAACGTGCATCCCTAAACTGCCACAGTGTTGAGTTAATTTCTGCTGTTTCAAAATCAAAATAATTTTCCACTTTGAATTCCCAAGCCAGATTCGTAAATGGGGTGTCTGTCTAGACAATACAGAGGATTAGAAACATTTTAATAAAAGGGGATGTAATCATTTATTTAAAAAGCCTACGAAGGGTCAAAAAGACAGACGATCAGACACCAGCGAAATCAAAGGATGAGCGGCCTGATTTCATCGAATTTTTACTACTACTATTTTCCAGCATGCCTGGATAACATATTGATTTTTATCATCTGTTATTTGACTTCAAAATGCCGTTTTTCAAATTCGGTGACAAATTTGAGACGAGAAAAATGTACTTTTAAGCCCCTTCCGTGACAAATGAACGTGCCAACAGAAAGGCATGGCTCTAATGCGTGATTGCCTGAGGATAGGAGTATCAAAGGAATTCGGAACAGCTGTCGCCGGGGAAATATTCGTCCACGCCGCCTTCCCGACTTCCCGCTTGTGACATGCAACAATTGTTGATAGTTGGAATTGCTCGGAGGAATTAATTGTGGGCACGCGGGTTAAAATTGACCACTTATGCGATATAGCATATAATAATAATAATTGTAGTCGCTTTATTGAGGTAACGAGGACCAAAACTTTCAGCATAAAACAAGACAGTATAACGAGTGCTAGATACGGAAATTGTCTTTTATTTCCTGCTTCACCTGCTCCGGTGAAACTAAAAATCGGGACAAATAAGGAATGACCAAATTGTGATATGCCGCCTTTCTTGTGGGTATTGGACGGTAAAGCTTACGCATTGGTGGAAGAGATTTACAGCTGGATAAACTTGAAATGAGGGAACGGGGGGTCACTTAAAATACGAGAAGCAAGTAGTGAACAACTAATTAAGTGGCGTTGAACGATGATCTTTTATTGGGGAGCATAGGCAGGCCACAAGAAAACGAGATTATTTTAAAAAGCCTTCGGAGGGTTAAACACTCAGAACATTTACAGCCGGGGACAATTACTGGGGAACAATGTACAATAAGGGAAATTATACAGGCTCGGACAAAGGTTTTTATGCGGCTAGACCTTAAACCAAGTCTCCTGAACCGACGAACTACAAAAACAGAGACGACGAAATTTACCGAAGACGGCACTCACTCCATGATATTTCGATTTTGAGCACTTCCGACCACGTTCTCCAATAGTTCCACGAATCGGTAATAAAGAAGTGACTGCCCGCTAAAATAAATCAAGTTCCCAATCCTTTCTGGACACAATAGCTTTATTTTATTATAGGGCCTTTCAATGACCGCCATTTCCCGTTTGTCAAACTTTATATACTTTGTGGGTTAAATTGACCTTTCTAGCAATTTTACCTTGATGTTACTTATTTTATTCTTCTTAACTTATTCTGCATTTTCTACATATGATCGTTACGTCCTGTAACATGTTTGTTCATTGTAAATTTTAATGCTGAAAGTTTTGGTCCTCGTGACCTGAATAAAGCGAATATTATTATTATTATTATCCATATGATCATTCCATGATAACCGACTGTTAAAAATAACGCCGGGGAATTTAAATTTAGACCTCGAAAGTATGAAGAGATTTTCGGAGTGTCACAATCGGCTCTCATGGAAAATTTAATGAGAAGCATTTTGATGCATTCAATAGAAGACCATTATTCGAAGAACACTCGATAATCTCAGTGACTGATAGAAACCATAAATAATATAGTGCCTTGAATAACGGTTCCCAAATATGAATTAAAAATGCAACTTTCAATTTTTTTCGAACACCCCGGAGTACTTGGGCACCACAAAAATGAAAAGCAGCTTTACCAGAGATTCAAGCCCACTTGGTTCTACCGAGTCACGCATGATTGGAGTCGAAACGGGCAATCACTTTCTTATCTACGTTTTATGCAACCTATTCGCCATACAAGACAGAAATTTTGAATGAAAAATCATCATCTGTTTCTTTAAATATATATTAAAGAAGGTCTACAATTTATGGATGCTAAATGATGCAAACTTACATAAGTGGATTCCTTTGGTGCCTGAGTTTACTTCCATTAACTCTTCAATAAGACCATCAGTTTTCATGCCAATGGTGTTCTATTCGTTCGAAACATTCTGTTCAAATCAGCACTGGGATAACAACACTCATTGTTGAAATCGATCGTGGTACAACAACGGACCGGACGGTGTTTTGCGCAGAAAAACCTCAAATCTAGCCGATCTTTCATGATTATGGCGTCAGAAACAGTGTCCAGACCTTGCGAAGCAACGTGATTTATGGAATTAATATTCAAACCAGTGTTTTTTCGAATGATTCCATGGATTACAGAAGATGATTTCGACGGAATTGTATTTTTAAGACGGTGGATATGTACGCAGACATCACATACCTCGCTCAGGAAAGACATTTCAAGTACACACCTACGAGCGAAATAGTGGTTTAATTTAAATCAAATTTTAATCGTGAATACAAGCGAACCATCGTATTCGATTACACGATTGTCTGGCAACACCTCACATATCCACGCTTGATTGACGTTAATATAAACGGTTGGAAAACTGCGGAAATCGGTGCCAATAGATGTGGTAAGAGATATTATGTTTTTCCATTCCCCTAGCTATTGTTAAATGCCCATCCATCCGTGAAAAAAACAATAATTTAACAATAGGCAATAATGAACGCTGCTTGTGCCCCCAATAAGTTCCCATTGTCTGCTAGCGACCACAAATGAGACAAAACTAAATTGTTGTGTCGCCGCTCGACTGAGCGTTGGGATTTTCACATTCATGAATCCGTGAGTTTGATGCCTCAGTTGGAAGCCTCTTATTAAAGACAAAATATTGGTTTCATTCAGGTGGCCCAAAAGACTCATCTGTTTATTGATATAAATAGTAGAGTATCTTTTATTTATGATGGATAAATGAAATTTTGCAAATGTCGCACGCAGCGGGCACGCTTACAAATGTGGATTCGTTTGGTGAAATATTAACCGATTTTTCGAAATTATTGGGGATCTATCTCTACAATTGCGCGTCGAATGTTTTCCTTGAAGGCTTCAATTGTTTTTGGTTCATTTGCTTGAACTCTGTCTTTGAGATTAACCTGCAGACAATCGTCCTAAGGCATTTAATCCGGCGATCATGGTGGCCAACTCTCTCCAGTATTTCGTTGGTAACATATATCCATTGTTTCGTTAGCAGTGTCGCACGCCTGGGGAACATTTGCATTATATACTTAATCAAAACTTGTGGGCGTTTTACTGTGTATATCAATAAACAGATGATGCTTTACCGTTCAAAAATTGTGTTTAATTTTAATTTGAAAAATTGGTCCATTTTCTTCAAACAAACGCCATCCTGAATCCCGGTGAATATTTGTCGAATACAAATATACAAATTCTCATACAATCGGGAATCACATCAAGTAATCATTTAAACCGCAATTTCGTGCCCTCGGGGTTTTAAGCAGCTGATAATAAACTCTTTCTTCAGAATGATCGACGCGTTTGACAGAAATGATTTTTCATACGAGTCCTGTGGAATCGCATGACTGTTTCTGTCAATTTAGTTGCGCCATTGATGTTAATTGTATTTGGTTTGGCATGCTCGGGTTCAATATATTTATATATATTAATGAGCAATTTAATCAAATCCCATCTGCCGCCAATTATAAATTTCGAAATATTTGATTAAAAAACCACTTTTCCAGTGACAGATCTTAAGCAAAGTTATCCTCCACGAAATGTTATCAGCCTGTTACGGAAGGTCCATCTGCTCGGTGAACACGCTCCCCTCATGATCCCTACCTATTTGTCTTTTTTCGGATTTATGTTCCTTGAAGGTTAAGGAAACGGAGAATTTAAGCGAAAGAAGTTACATAAATATCATCTACCATATGCCGACCCACCTGCTACAATAAGCTGTTATCCGACAGAACTTTCTATGACGCCTGATTGATTCAGTTGTTCGGGAAAGATATATGATAAAGGGGAGATTTGCGTCACTAATTTTTGTTAGATTTCGAAGAAATTTTTTATTGTGTGACCAGGAATCCTGACTCCGAAAAACAGTAACATTGTGGTGCTATTTTATATCTTGTGACACTACTAAAAAAATTAAAACTCTTTCCAACACCAAAGAAGGCTTTAAAGATGTTAAACATATGTTTAGCTTAAAACGAGGAGTTGATTATTCGTCTCCTATTGTTTCCTTTTACTTGAGATTTTGTTTATTGGAAACTGGAATTCATTTTTAATTTCAACTAGGAGCAGTTACGCACAATCCAGAAATTAAATCTTAGTAACTTGTTTGGTTAATTTAATAAAATGGTTTCGTACGATTATAACTCCAGAAAATATAATTAGCTGATGGCAGCCTTATTCCCAAATTTGGTGGAATTCGCAAACTCCGGAAATCTCAAGCCGTAACACTGTTTCCATTCGACATACTCCAATTGCTTCCGGTTCTAAATTACAATGATTGTCCACCAAATGGGTGTCCACAACCATTGTTACCCAGAATTAAAAGTTTAAAGGACACACAGCGAGCGAAAAGTTGAAAGATCAGATGAAAATATATGTTTAATAAAGCTTATTTTTTTGAATAATTTCCCATGTTTTGTTCAAGAGGCACCCGCGTAATCAGCGTGCGTTGACAGAATTAAGTATAAATGCGGAAATTCGCGCTCGGCCATTTAGCCCAAGCGTGCCCAAGATAACCCGAGTAATCATTCGATGAGATGTATTTTTTCTTCACTGGCCGACCACTCCCACCTGTCTGTGGTTCTCAGACCTGGCAGTGAGAAACATGCCAGATGGCTCGAAACAGACGTGGGGAGGACATTGCATGGGGGTTGGTGGAGAACGCGATTCTGTTTTGCTGTTCATTTAGGAACTGCACAAGATGGACGCTGGAGATAACAAGAGACACTACAAAGCTCACAGATTAATTGACGTAAAATAGGAAAGAATAATGCGAGATCCGTACAAGCCATTAATTTAATATTTAACAGATTAAGTCCAAGTCTGGAGTGTGCTACTGCCATATTATAGGGTTATTTCGCAATGGGTACTTATTAGTGGGTTTTTTTTAATTCTTAAAGTTCAACAAGACAAAGATTTATTCGACAACGATCCGTTTTATTCTTTGATATTTCTGTTGATTATTCGCAGGTTGGCATCTTAATTTCACGGAATCTACGGAAACGAATCCCTGGCCTTCTAAACATCCTCGGTGTGACGATGCCGTTAATAAAATGCAATATATTCTATATGGATAAAAATGAAACTCGTGAAGGTTCCTAAGTATTTACAGACGAAAGTACTTGACCGGCTACCCAATGAAAATAGTTAAATGAAACTGTTTATTCGCGTCATTATTCTTCGAAAATCGATATTCCTAGTATTCGAAGGAGTTTCAGCCAATTGCAAGCAGGAATACTGTAAATATTCCGAAATTGATTTACCTTTACTCTGTCCAAAAGCCTTCAATTAGACAAATATGTGTGCTTCATGAGTGGTGTGACCTCGAACGTAAACCGCGGCTTGGAGATAAGGAGCTATTGGGTGTGGACGACCAGGGACACCCACCTTTCAACCACCACCCCTAACCTCTGACCCCTAAACGAAATCCATATGCTAATTTTATGCTCGGGTTGGGTTCAAAGGGGACAGACGGCAACGTGACCTAATGGTCGTCACAGCTATCGCTCGCACGTAGATCTGATAAGATTTTAATGGGTCTCCACAAATCATGTGGACTGCCTTCGGGTAATCGCAGTGTGTTGACAATATTATATTACCCATATGTTTTACTGTGAAGCCATTGCACGGCGTGGGGGCAAACATTGAATTTTATAGAACACAATGGCGATAAAACGTGTGGATTTGAGGTTTGAAAATAAACAAAATGAACATTAATGGCAATCACTTGATTCAGGCTACGAGGAAAAAAATGTTAAACACATTAAACGGTTACAAATATGCGTAAATTCAAAACGTGTCGGAGTTCCTGTTTCACCTTTTTTGTAAAAATTGTGAAAATCAGAACATCCGCATGAACACACCGAGATTTCCGACAGTTCAAAATATCACGCAGGAATATTGATGTTGAAGAGTGAAGTAATCAACTATGGTTCGAAATCTGCTTTCAGGAAAGACTTGATAGAAACGGGTTAAGATTGTGAGGATTTCGAAATTAGCTTATTTTGAATGACCTCACGAAAGTTGACACTCGTGAAAATGTGCTAAAATATGTCAGGAACATCCAAAGAAATGACCAAGGCTTGGTGAAATGTAGCGTAGTACACCGAAATTGGGCGACGTCGTTGCTATTATAAAAGCATCCATGTGATTGAGATTTGAATTTGTTTTAATCCGCAACAGTATTGTATCTAACAGACATTGACGCGTCAACGCTTTTCTCGTTGGTGTGACCCTTCACCCAGTCATCACTTCCAGCTGTTTAATTGACGTGATGTTTTGATACCCTCTCAAGGAAATGTTTTTTTAAATTTAAAATGTGTTATTTATTTAAATTGATTCACAGTGAACGTCAACATCTAGATAGAGTAGGGCATATTGCGTTAAGGCTTTTGCATTCAATGTAATAATAATGGTCATAGATTTATTCAGATCAAAAGGACCAAGCGTTCCACGTTAACCAGTCACAATGCTACACTCACGAAAAGTGTCTATGATTTTCCGATTCACCTTTTCTCGTGCAAGCAAGGAATGCCCGAATTAAAATGATGTGGGAATTGAACGATAAAGCCTTTGCATAAACTGAAGAGATTTATACTCAGGCAGACAAGGATCGAGCGGGTTGGTGGGGCCATTTAGTACGCGAGAGGCTATGAGCGAACAATTGGGGAAATGCCGTTGAAGAATGCTACCTCAAAGGGAAAAAGAGGTTCAAATGGTCAGCGGGGGGAGCTGACTACTGTGAAGGGAATTGTCGGCCTTGATCCGGTGTGCGTTAACAGTGAACAAAGGTGGCGGGATTTACCGATAACGACAGACAGCCGACTGTTGACAACAGCGCCAAGGAATTTCGATGTTTACCTGGAGCCGAAATTGTGAAGTGAAGCAACATATGCTCCCAGGGAAAACTTGATCGATACGCTATTTGATGCGTTCAGCAGAACATCATTCGACCACTGGAGAGCGGCAGTTTGGACGCATAAAGCGCAGCACCTCGAAGAACTCCACAGATAGCGGGCTTGGAGGAAGATCTTTCGTTTCCGAATCTAAGGTGCTGGTGACGATGAGATAAGACATTTCGAAGCAAGCTTATAAACTACCCGTAAACATCATCGTCACACAGTTGTGATTAGATACAAGAAAGAAAGACCATGTTTAAAGCCGAACTGAATTTCAAGAACGTTGGAAAAGTATTTATATCGGTCCCTAAATATCGATTTTTGATTTAAAATATATTCATGACTCTACATTCGTTACAAACTTTCTATATCTCTATTGAGGCTTTATTTGCGCACTCAAGCAATTAATTTGGCCACCTTGTATCGAGTGTATGCTCTAGATAGCTTCGTTAATTCGGGAGTGGTATCTCGTGGGATGTAGAAGGTGAAAGGGTTGCAGTTTGGAGAGGTGGGATTCAAATGGCGAAACAACCTGCTGATGTAACAAAACGAGAAGGTCTCTAGTGGCGATAAAAATGAAAACGTTTTGAATTAAAATTTCACCAAAAAACTGATTTCTTCAAACAGTTTCAGATGAAAAAAAACGGACTTCGTAGCTGACAGGTCTACACGCGACGGTTTGGTTATTTTTCGATGCAGAAAATAAGGAATTATGCAATTTCGAGGATTGATTAAGGTCATGAGGACAAAAAAGATCGCCACTGAAATGTAAATCCAAGGGAGGGGATGGGTGCTTTATACGCAGAATAGGAGACAGCGGCAATGTATTGATTTTTTAGATTTTTGAATTTAAAAAATAATTTCCAGGAGCAAATGTGAAATAAGAGATCGTCAAATGTAACTCCAAACCCCTGATGTTTGCTATACCCAGAAAGAATAAATAAATACCCGTGGTACTAGTGACAGACTTTCTGTCGACGTCATCGTATCTCGTTTTTGGTAGACATGTCTATCGTATTGGTAGGCGAAAGGTGGTTGGGATTACCGTCATTGAGCCTTGCCCATACTTTAATTTTGTCGTGGATTCTGTCTTCAAAAAAACAATAGATTAAAATTTGTGCGGCAATCTCCTACTGGATTATATACCGACTTCGTGTGTGTTTAGCATTAAGTTTCTCGAGAATTTGTTTATAGGTGGCATCCCCAGTGACTCCCGAGGTGACCTGACCCGGACTCGAACCTAGACAGCTTAGTAACGGAGTGAGGAGGCTAATTAAAAGACTATCGGTCATCAATGTGGATGCTATCTTGCTGTTATTCCTTATTTGTTTAAACATATTCTCCCGGAACTCAGAGACTGTCGCAAGATTCCTGTGGATATTTTTTGACAATTCCCGGGGCTTGTTTAAACGGCGTAAATATTAAAGGGGTGGGCAGAAGGGATATGTGGATGGAGATGAATTTTAAAAACCGTCTGTCTCTCAAAATGTGTACAGTTGGCATCCCATGTTGCATTGTTTAATGGTGGACGTTTTATTTCACTAGTATTGTTGATTTGACCGGAGTCACCGGTACAATCAAAGGTTGGATTCTTCTGATTAGTGTTCAGTAAACACAATGTAGTTATATTCCTTAAAACTGCGATCGATACGGATATTTTCAGCGCCATTATGCACCTTGGAGAACAATAACAGCAATTACACTGTCTGATAAAAGCTGCAAGAATTATAAAGCAAAAGGCTTTGAGGAACATGTAAGCCTTACACGTCTTTGAGGATCCAATCAATTTGACCCATATGTTTTATGGATCGTAGCGTTTTAGGTGCTCATTAAATTCATATCGATTGCACTGATCGATGCTCAGTCGAAAGTGAATAAAATAAGCGCGCTTTCTTAACAAGAACTTCTTTGGGTATCACCGATACAGCTTTTTGAAACCACATTCTTATTGTTGTCTTCCGTCAAAAGGCCACAAAATAGATCACAAACATAATCCACAAAGCCCACGTAAACCCCCAATCTATATACTATAATTGGTTTGTTAAGGTCACACAGAAAAAAACGTTCAGCACTTATATTCAGCACGAACCAATTACATAAAGTGGAGTCATCTGTTCGGCAAAAGTGAATTACCTATTTTCATGAGAAGGATTGTTATCGACGGCATGGATATTTCTAGTGTTTACGACTTACGCGTATTTTTGTCCGAAATGATATGAGTCATATTTGGGCAAATGCTTCCATTTAATCGGTAGCAAGAACCTACTGGGTCATGCAACAGGCCGCCACTGATTACGATTGAGTCCAATAAACTCTGGATTTTTATCAGCGGCCTTGAATTAGTAGACAACATCAATATCCTGGCAGATTTTCCAGCTGCCCCACAACCAGCGCTCAGTCGAATAAACCAATTTTCTAAGACAGCCGGGTTTAAGGTCCATGTATCAGCGTTCTCCGAACACCTCTGCCAGCCAGTCTACCTCAATGATGAAGCGGTGAAGTATGTTTCAGCTTCCAAATACGATGGCTCCAAAATCGCCCAAACTACCAAGCGAAGGATTGTCTTGAAATACGCGTTGATAACTCCATGAAGAAGTTCCAACAGCGAAATGAGAAGTATGAATGCACACAATGAGAAGCTGTCTATCTTCCTAAAACTCTGTTGACTGCTGTGGTTGTCCTAGTGCTGCTTTTACTACTGGAACTCTTACTACCACTACTACTAATAATAATAATGTAGTTTCATTTAACTATTTCGTATTTAACTTTCTTTTATTACTTGATTAGTAAATCATTCGTAACAATAATATAAGAGGTTCGTTGTTTATCCCCATAACCTAAGCCTTATCCACTTAATGTACTTTATGACAAAACAAATTCCATCTTCTACAATGATTAAGGAGACAACCATCAGATCTAGCCAATCGGATCATCTTGGGGGGACAAACTAGAAGCCTATTACCGCAAGGCTACCATGGAAATTGACGGTAGCAGATGGTATGGTTCTATTTATAACGATAAACGGCGACTAATTGCATCCCTGGCAAACATTTGCCGTACCACACCCATGTACCCTACATCTCATATATCAACGCTTAAAAAATAGCCTTATGCAGACATTAATCGATTGTCGTCTCTACGAAGACGGTTTTTTTTCAAAATCTACCTTCTTAGAATAAAGAACCCCGCTAATACGGAATGTTGCGCATTTTTGAAGAAGGGTAACTATCCTTTGCATGAGCATATCTAAATTTGGGTGTTATATAAAATAGCAGTTTGTATTGGCAACACACCTTTCAAAAAACCGGTCTCGATCAGCACATACGTCTCGAAGGGATGTCTAGTCGTCAAGGCGTGATGCTACATTTTATGAAACAATTTGAATTTTCGAATTGGGCGAGCTAATTAATCATCCTTAACCAAGTGTAGCGATTTATAATAAACTCTGTCATACCGGTTTCTTCTCATGGCATGACAGGGTGATGGTGATGTCAATGGGTTGTATATACTTCAAACGTTTTGTGCCAACATAATACCCTCAGGGCAATGAGATTCAACCGTTAAATCATCAGCCCCGTGTAGGCCACGCGAATAAAAATTATAATTAAGCTACTACCGCGCACCTTTAAAGACACACACACACACACACACACACACACACACACACACACACACACACACACACACACACACACACACACACACACACACAAGGAGTGTCAATGGGACACCTGTTTGGATAGAAGCGGGCAAGAAGCGACAAAAAACTTGGCAAAAAAGAGAGCAGGAGGGGCGGATCCCATGGTCCAGCGTCCCAGCAGCAAGATGGGTATTGGCATTGTTGAAACAATAGCATGCTCGCCATTACGCGCTTGCAAAATTGTATATACTTCGAGGGTTTCATTTGTCTTTATTGTGGACTTACCTCGATTTTATTTCGTCCATGCGCCCGCTCACTAATTCTACATCTTCCATGTACAATCGCCACTTCCTAGGCGTTCTTTTTAACAGTCGGTTATCATGGATTGATCATGTGGATGCCGTCTTCTGTCAATGTCGTCGCCTTTGCTTCTTTGTTCGTCGGTTCAGGAGACTTGTTTTAAGCTCTAGCCGTATAAAAAAATTTGTCCATGCCTTATAATTCCTCGTATTGTATAGTGTTCCCCGGTAATTTTACCCGGCCTTATATGTTCTGAATTTTTAACCATTCATAGGCTTTTTAAAATAATCTCGTTTTCTAGTGGTCTGCCTATTCTCTCCATTCAAGAAATCATCGTTCATCGCCACTTCAATAATTCTAAGTGTAAATCTCTTCGACCAATGCGTTGGCTATACCGTTCAATACCCACAAGAACGGCGGCATTTCACAAATCGGTAATTCCTTATTTGTGCCGATTTTTAGTTTTACCAGAGCAGGTGAAGCACGAACTAATAGACAATTTGCATATACCGTATTTGTTATACTGTATTGTTTTATGCTGAAAGATTTCGTCCTCGTGACTGAAATAAAGCGAATTCAATTATCATAGTTATTATTAATTTTTCTTCCCAATTGCATACATAATCGAATTCGGGAATATTTCGACAGCATGAACTTTTAGTTCACGGAGATGTACACTCTACTGACGACATATAAGTAGAAATTCAACGAAGTTCCGCCATATTGCAGTGCATTAAAACCTGCTGCACGATTACCGTTGCTACTACTAGCACTGCGATTTCGTCTACTTTTTTCGATTATAAGAGAGCATGAATGGAAAACGTCACCAACTCAGCGTGTATGGGGCGGGTGTGACAAATAGAATCCATCCGAGCAGCGTTTTGGATAGGGCTGCCTTTCAATGGCCGCCATTTCCCGTTTGCCAAACTTTATATACTTCGTGGGTTAAGTTGGTCTTTCTTGCTAATTTACCTTGATGTTACTTCTTTTATTCTTCTTAACTTATTCTGCATTTTCTACGTTTAATCGTTACGTCCTGTTACATGTTTGTTTATTGTAAATTTTAATGCTGAAAGTTTTGGTCCTCGTGACCTTAATAAAGCGAATATTATTATTATTATTATTATTATTAATATTCGTAAAGTAAAAATGACGGCGCGGCAATTTTTAGCGCGAATTTCGATTGAACCAGTCGCTTTATTAAAACCATTAATACGATTTGCAATTAATCTGAAGGAGATGTTTGGTTTAAATTCCGAAGCAGTTGGTTAATTTAAAACAAACGACCACGATTATAGGATTCCGAAAAAGAGCGAGAAAGAGACGATTGATAATTGTAATATTTGACCGATGGTAATGGTCTTAATATAAGATCTAAAATATACGTGGGTATTTCGAACATGCAATTATTTCACAAAAGAATTTTTTTCAATTTATGCCAATTTGCAGCGAGTTATTTGTGAAATAGTCCCTTTTTGTTAATGATGTTCCTCGAATCGTCTTATACAACCTTGAATCAACTATGTGGCGATAGATAATATCATTTTTGGAGCGTTTTATATTCAGCTGAGTCAGAAATTGTTAAAATCTGGGAAAACAGACAGACATAGGTGCATGGCTTGAATTTGGCAGTGGCGAAAGGAACATTAAATTTATTGCTTCAAACTTGGTTAGAAGTGAACTGTCGGAGGCTAGGCCTCATCAATAAAGGGTTCACGAGTATGGTCCATTAAACACCATTGACCTTCGTTGTTAATTTGCAGAATGACAACAAAAACCAACACAAGAAATTTATCAACCCCCCAGACAGTTTTTTGATCACATTCAAACATCGAAACAATCTGAATAAGTTGATATTGGAATAAAATAATAGTGGTAGTCACTTTATTCAGGTCACGAGGACCAAGATGTTCAACTTAAAAAACTAAAAAAGGACAAATAAGGAATGGCCTAGATGAAACGATTTGTAGAGAATTAAACGGCATAGCCTTCTCATTGGTCGAAGAGATTCACGGTGAGACAGACTAGAATAGATGGGAAGCCGATTAAGTGGTCGCCGAATATGCTCGCGACATGGGAGCATAGCCTGCAAAATGACGGTGAATAATGGTGTCTTGAATGGAGCGCATCGATAATTCGTCCGAAAGCGAGATTATTTAAAAGGCCTAGGAATAATCGAAAGGTCAGAACATCAGGAAACAAGGAAAACGTCTGGGAAAACGTTTACTCTAACGGGAATGAAGGCCTTCCCGAAAGCCTTGATGTGGTTTGATTTCACGTCAGTTCGCCTGCAATTACGAGCAAAATAATCCAGTCGCAGCCAATGTGATGTGCCAATCAATGGTACGTCCAGGTTTCCAGCCATTTGAAGTTAATCGAGGTAAACATATAATTATTTTATATTAAAACCTTCCACTTAGCAGGCTGAACCAGCCCTATTCGATTTTACCTCTAATTTGTGGTTCGGCGAATATTTCTAGTGGACAAAATACCTATAAACTCGGACTTTAACGGGACAGCGTGTAATTAAATTAATGCAATTCAACTCGAAAACCCGCCCGACTCAATCACAGTAGACGTCTTCGGGTATAATTTGTTCTGTCGACGTCGGTTGACCTCAAACGACACCAATGCCTTCGTGAAGCACTGAATCATTCCTCCAGTTGTTTGGCATTCTGTAGGCCTTTTCAAATAATCCGGCTTTTATTGGAATTTCGATACACTCTATTCAAGAGACCATTATTAATCGCCACTTTGCAAGCTGTTCCCTGCTTGCCTGCCATCGCACGTCAATTCTTATCTGTCTCAATGTAAATCTCGTCGGCCAATGCGAAGGCTGCAAATCGTCTCAACTCGCTATTCCTTATTTGTCCCGATTTTGTAGGTTCACTCGAAGTTGTGAAGCAGGAACTAGGTTACGATTTCCATGTGCGTTGTATTGTAAAGTTTTGGTCATCCTTACCTGAATCAAGCGATTAGCATTATTATTAATTAATGATTACGACAGTAACTCCATAATTTTGGTCCCTTGATAACCGACTTGAAACATTTGCGAAACAATTTTCGGGTTTCTATTTGCCAACAGATTTTCTTCTGCATTCATTTGAACATATGATATTAATTCATAAATTGACGGAGAAGAGAGTTTTTGCCTAAAGCTCATATGCCTCGTTTAATTATTACCACTAACATTATTATTGTTGGGATCATTCATTTCTTTGGTTTTATAGTTTAGTGCTCAAAGGCTTCAAAAAGAACAATAACATTAAATAAATAAAACAAACATAAAAGACAAAATGAATGAAACAGTTAACGAAATGAATGACCTAGAAAAAAGAGGTTTGGCAACAATGTAACCGTGCTTAAGAACGCGGTTTTGATATTTGTGTGCTGAACGTCTAGTTCCTGCTGCTATCATTTTCTCTTAAAAAGATCTCGAAATGGGTGGGTTCAACTTGCCCGACAAACAGGCAGTGCGATTTGACGTTTTCAGACACCCTTGTCTACCCCATAATAAAATGTTCATGTGGCCATTTTCACGAATGGAAACAATTCAATTAAAATTAACAGCTTTTCTCGCCCGTAACAGCGTCCACGCACTAAATGCATCATCGCAGCATTAACAATATCACCTTACGCGATCGATGGATCTGGACTCAACCAATGGCCTGCGCGCGCTGCTTCCCGTCTGAAATGCCTTGCCTCCAAGGCGCCATCTGATTGGTGTGTGGGTAGGCTCGCTTTAAATTCGCCTCTGCAAACAGGAAGAGTCAGTATATCTAAACACCGCGGCTGCCCGTTTACCGACAACAACTCTCGGAAGTACGGATATTACGACCGCTACCCGCTATCTCCCCTGACTGGTGCGTTTTTTTATATATTTTATTCTCTTCGGAGTTTAAGTTATTAAGTTACAGACAAATATTTGAATGAAGCATCATGAAAAGCTTCTCCGGCTATACAAGATGCGTTTATTCCGGGCAGTGGTAGTGTTTGTCTGAATTTGACTGCAACACAGGCTAGATTCGTTGGGAAATGTTCACAATTATTCCCGTGGAATCCTGTTGTCCTGTCGATTCGGATGTGTGTGGAGTTTTTACTGGATTGAATAGATCCACTTCTCTTTTCGAGTATCGGAAATAGTTGGGTCGTCTTCGGGCGTGTGTGCACGTGCCAATCTAATAGATGCATAATTTATTATATTTTACACCCCGTCGCTGTTGTTTGCGCGATTAAGTGACGGCGGTAACAGGGAAAATAGCATAACCGCCTTATTTTTGGCCGCGGATCTTGGAGCAGGCCTCATTGGCAGCTCAGTCTGGTTCCAGAATCTTCCAACACAAACCAAGGAGGCAGCAGAAGACATGAAACCAACCAATCACGCCGGCAACCTTGACTTCAACTTTAGGGCACTCAATATAACTTATTTATAAGCTCGAATTACACACACCCATCATTGACAGTGAATCCATAGCTCCTGGGAGTCATCGATACATATATGGTTGTCTCGTTGATAAAACGAAAGCCCATCTCTCGACCGGCCATATTGGATGCGTTTTCTCTTATTTCTGCACCCGGTATACGCGTTGCTGCCGAAAAAAATCCCAAATTCACAATGCACGTTTTCGACTAGCCGTCACGCAACCGAATTTCATCAGCGCGGCGACTTTTATGTAGAGTGGGGGGTGGCTTTACAGGGCGTTTCTCTCACGGCCAATCCTAGATCCTCTCAGAGGTGGACAATTCTGACTTTATTTGAGATCTCTGGGGTAATATCGCCACATAAACTATAATTATTGAGATGATAATTCTAATCGTTTCAAAAGTCCGCGAGAACCGTACCTTGCAGCTGGCAGGCCTAACCGTGCTAAGGGAGCATTCACGAACACGATCTCCGAGTTCCTATTCCCCTGATTGGGTGCAATTGAAATGAGCACAGACTAGGGTTGGCCAATCATACTGGCTGAGGCCGCCACAAACGAGGGGACACGACATACTTTGGGAGCTGCGATTGCATTACACACGGTCCCTTCAGGACACCTCAGCGTACTTGGATGGGAATATTCCGAGCGGAATATTCAGCGGTGTATAAGATCTGCTCGCCACTTTTAGGCTGTTGAAGACACATTACAATATACGCTTGTCAAATTAGACTGCTTCGATTCGTGTTAAGTGGTGGTATTGTTTTCGTTTGCAGAGTCGGGAGATGTGCAAAGTAATCTCTAAAGCTTCTTTAGGCAAAACACCGCCACACAAATAATCTCCGAAATCATCTACTGCTACCTTTGATTAAAAACGGGCTTCATATCTAAACTTATTAATTATTCACAGACTGTTACTCGGTTCAATTGGAAATGTTCTGGCCTTTCAAGACTAACTAATCTTGATTTTTTTGGATTCAAATAGTTCGACGTTAAAACATACAAGCGACATTTTCGATTGATGGGAGATTCGGGTGAAAGCAATACCGAATGAGAGATTGGTTTATGTTCATGCGCTGTTGGTGAAACCCTTGCTCGAAATAGAAAGTCAAAATATTAACAACAGCAACAACAATAATATTCGCTTTATTAAGGTCACGAGGACCAAAACTTTCAACATTTAAATTGACAATAAACAAAAATGTCACAGGAAATGACGATTATACGTAGAAAATGCAAACGCAAAATGGCGGCCATTGAAAGGCCCTATCAAAAACGCGAACGCGTTGTGATTGAGTTCTCAACAACAGACAGAGGGGTAGGATCTTACCCTCCTAAGACTTCTAGGTCTTTCGATTGAGAGGTCCACATCTTCCCCTGAGGTGCCCGCCTTCCAGTAGGAAATGATTATCGCACTGTGGTTCGATGAACCCATCAACTGGTGGATTTTGCCCACCCCCATTATTTCGCATGTTTTTTGTTTTAATTTGCAGCAGATTCATCAAATTATCACCAGGACCATGGCCTCCACGCAGGAACTGGAAACCCCCAGCGGAGCCACCACTTCCCCCACGACGCCCGCGTCTCATGACCCGGTGACGCCCACCCAGGCGGCTAAACTGCAGGAGCAGGTCAAAGAGGTCATCAATGACATTGCCAAGAAAATGCACGGTAAGCCAATCGCAGGGTTCCAGTCGTAAATTCTTCCGCGTCGAGGCGATTCCATACGCAATGGTAGTAGCATTAGTAGTTGTCGCCATCGTCTTTTAGTCTGCGGGTGACTCTGGTCCGCTCTTTCGTGGGTACGTCTTGACAAGGTTTAGTCCAGGATGCACGGAGCCTCGAAGGGTTCATTGAAAAACCGGTCGTCGAATTTCTGTCTGACTCTGGTAGTCTCTTTCACCTGACTCCAGGAACACTGCTTCCTCTTTCCAGAAGTTTGTATAGGAAAAACATTGAATCAAATAATTGTGAGGGGGGTGCTGTAGACTCTCTCTCTGTCTCTTTCACTCATGTGTTTGCGGCAAACGGAAAGTTAGTGTTTTTTCTCTCTCTCTCGATTCAGTTCCTCCGGCGGCAGTTATCGCCATGGTCGTGGGCATCATACTCTTCGTGCTGCTGATTCTGTTCTGCGTCTGCAAGCGCTGCATCTTCAAGCGGCGCAGGAAGGACAAGGGAGGCAAGAAGAAGGTGGACATGAAGAGTGTTCAACTTCTTGGCAAAATTGGTAAAAATCAGGTGAGCTGAGTTGCTAGCAAATAATCCCAATATGATGATTGGTTTAGTGGAGCAGTTTAATTGTAATTGTAACAGTTATGCGAGGTCACGATGACCGGACCTTCCAGCACTTATAAATGACAAAATCATTAATAAGTTGGTCTTCTTTTCCGACGAAAATGGACGTTGAGGTTGAAGGAGATAAGTCCGCAGTGACAATGAACGATGGATATCAACTGTGAGTTGATTCAAAATGTGCCCACGTGCAGTTATTTTGGCTGCGATCGTATAAATATCGTCCGCAAGAATTGAAAATTCCCTGTAAATCTAATTGGTCGATTCGAAGATTGTGGGGGTTGTAACTACGGTACCGGGACTTTAATTTAATACGCGTCGATGTAATAAAACACAGGAACTAAAACCCAAGGTAAAATACCGAGAAAACTACATGGAAATTCCAAAAATGGACGACGCACGTGGTGTACCAATTATTGAAAATCAATACAAATTAACAGTCCATGCATGTCGGCGTTGGACTTAGCGACCCTTGGAATGAAGGACTCTGATTCGTCCGATTTTGCCAGAAATTTCACCCAGTCGGGATATCTTCGAGATTATCGACGTTTCTACAGAAACCAATCGGATCTACAGGCCGTCTTCTGGGTTTAGAGTTGAGTGTAGAAATCGACTATCTAGAATGTTCTTTAAGGGTTCATGCAATGCACGCCATCTCTTGTGGCGGATTAATTGCGCAGATGTACAGCACGCTTCTCGAATTCTCGAAGCACGGGAGTCGAACCAAGGGTCACTCACGTGAAAAGCGTGAGCATAGTGTCAACGCCAGCTTGCTGCCACCCCATCACGTGTGTTTGACGAGAAACGGGTCAATTGTGGCATGCGTGAACAGTATCAAGATCGCCGCAGGGTTTAAACCACAATCAGCTGACGAGCGGGCTATTTTTAGCCGGTTGGGGGTAATTTGGGCCAATAATTAGGACCCACGATGTGAAGATTATGTGGGGTGTGTTGAATTTTCTCAAGAATTCAAATGTATCTGATCTCTTTGCCTCAGCCAGTATTTGGTTGTATAAAATGATTCTCATTTATACGTTTTTTTCACAAAAAAGGAATTGTTTCAGTGAAGTATATGCCCACGTGAAATATCGATGTTTCTAATAATACATAACTTTCATCGGCATTGCATTATACGTTGCACAATTCATTATAAAATTAAGGTACATTTGATTAGTTCTCGGTTATACAATATGGTTTATCGGTTGGAATCACGAGAGATTGGGTTCGACTCCCGGGTTCGACTCCCTCCAGCAATAAGCCACAAACCGGCGGTGGCAGACACGAGAACCACGTGCATCCCCTTGGTTGGTTCAGTGTAGGATGACAGGGCTGCGGCCACTTCCACCTTCCCAGTCATTAATGAGATACCCCTCGACTACAACTCCTCCTTCAGCTGATCAACCCGACTGAGTTGCTAGTCAATTTTCTGAGGAGGAAGAAATAAACGGACTTCAATGGCAATGGGCCAGGCAGCCATTAATGAGACATCCTTCAACTGCAACTACAATCGAAATGGGCATTGGAGTCATTAGCATTTTACGGTCAAGGTACCAATCGACTGTCCACTTGATGCCGAAAAGCGGCGATGTTACAGGCCTTGAAGACGACGGCATGAAATTCCCCTGCCTGTGACTGAGAGAAGCGGCGTTCCTACACATTTTTCGACGATAATCTACGCAAAATGTCATGGTTACTTGTGGCCATTGAAGAGAGGGAGTTGCCCCGGATCGACTCCCACCAAAACAAGCCGATCGTAGCGGCGTGCGTCTGCGATCCGCCGACTTGGATGCTGCCGGGAGGTTGCGAAAACCGGCTGCTTCCGCATCATCGACAATTTAATACCCAGTCCGAGTTTCACCTGCGGCCCCTTGAGTGGTTTTTTTAAGCAGTGGGGGCCACTTCCCTCCACCCCCTCATCCTCTTCGGGTGGCACTGGGGACGCCGCCAGCTGTAAAACATATCCAAGAAACCCCAAGTAAAGATCTCACATTTGCATCCGTAGGCGCTGCTTTCAAGCCCGCGATTCAACTGATTTAATCGCATTAAACGGTCGGGTTTAGATTAGATTAAAATGCGGCAGAATTCGCTACCTCCACTGAAACCGATGTGTCCCAGGAAGTTTACGATACCAGGATTGTTGGAAACGAAAATCACGTGGCTTCTGGATGGGGAGTAGGTAACCTGGTTCCTATGGTTTTTACTCGATATCAATAGATCTATAAGCGTCGTCAAGACATGCTCCAACCCAGTTGCTGGACCCTGCCAAGCGTTGTTATGACGCAGTTTACCGAACTCTCCCCTCTTTCGTATAAAGCTACACGTACCCCCCGTAACCCCAATCTATTTAATCCGTGCTATTTTCTGCGCGTTGCTGTCGCTCTGTTAAACTATTCATCTGATTATGTTTAAATCAGCAGTTAGAAACCAATATCAAGAACAATGCAATCAATTCGACCCAAATTTCTATTTTTTTTCCACTCTTCACAGCTACGAAGAAGTGATTGTTGATGGTTAACACTCCCCGATAGCTTTACGATCGGTCCATTAAGAGTCTGTATTTGCCTCCTCGAAGATGACTAACCGCGTCTAAACATGTGAATGTGCGTCTCTGCTTCCTTTTATCGATTTTCGAGGCACTTGGTGACATGAAGACGTAAAAATAGACCGTTTTTAAAAGGAGTGATTTTTGCGTTTTCAGGACGACCTGGATGCCCTGGAGGAGAACATGGAGGACAATGAGGGGGTGGACGAGAAGGAGAAGCAGAATCTGGGAAAATTGCAATTTTCTCTCGATTACGACTTCACCAAAGGCGAGGTGAGTCGTTGTCCTGTGCGTCGATTGGTCAAAAAGGTGCTATTGGTATAAAGAAGCAATCTGTAATGATCAATTTGCGGAGAGCAATGCGTAGCGTAGCGGTTTTGACGAAACCCGTCTGCTACCTCTGTTTCTGCTGCCACATCCTGAATTCAACAACCACGAGTTCAGCGTCTTGCAGCTTCCGAGTGCTGGATGATGCAGCGGTCGCGGCTGCATCAAGCCTCTATCAGGAAGAGATAGCCGGACGAAAATATACCAAGCCTAACCCCCTCCCCGGTCCATCTTGTTTGTTCGACTGTTACGACTAACGTGGCCGCGGTTCAATGCACGCTGTCACATGACACGTGGCATACCCCTGTTGATTTTCAAATCATTTTTCCAGCAAATTAACCTGGTGATCTTGGTGGGTGATCTTGTAGCTGACGGTCGGGGTGATCCAGGCCACGGATCTTCCTGGGATGGACATGTCTGGCACCTCAGACCCCTACGTGAAGGTCTACCTGATGCCAGAAAAGAAGAAGTATGAAACCAAAGTTCACCGAAAAACCCTGAACCCCGTCTTCAACGAAACATTTGTTTTCAAGGTAAGTGTGGTTTGATCCTAAAATTCCTTGAATTGGTCTAGAGTCTAGACCAACAACAAATTGATTCCCGATTAATACGGTGATATACTACTTATACCACCACCATGACGACGACGACCGCTTTTACTACTTATAATCATACTTCTGGAAGCATATTTCCTCAACGTTGTATTATGATTAAGAAGTAATTTCATTCCAGGATTAACACAATAACATATGAAAAGAACCGATATTTTCCCATGGACACAGGATATCTGAGCCAATCATATGCAGGAGTAATTACGGAGCCAATAAGGGCCCAAATCACGAAGAGGGCGTGGATGGGTTTACGCCCGAGTCTGGCGCGGCGTATCCTCTCCCAACCCACGTCGGGGCGGACGTCCGAGTTCACGGTGACCGGAGTTAACCCCCAGACGCGCTTGGGTTCTACAGACCATGGAATATTTGCGTAAATCAGCTTGGACGAAATTAATTCAATTAATTCACCTATCACAGAATATTCTTGGAGAATCAAACGGTTCCTCGACAGTTGGACATCAGCCGAAAGACCAACTTGTCCAGAGGAAACCATGGATATCCGTTAGTGCCTACCTGTCCAGCAGGGCTCGCCAGAAGAATGGCGGGCTTAGTCCCGAGCGTCCTGTCAGTGTTATCTCTCTTCTGTCATCTGCTCAATCGTTATGATCCTGTTGATAAAGTCGAAAAAATCGTATTGCCATAGAAGCGTGGGCGGTGGGAAATTCTTTTTTTTCAAGTATTACAGAGTCAGTGAGGGAATCCCGACATCTTTTCTTTTTGCGGGGACTTATCCGGTCGGGGTTGAAGCCAGGATCACCAGTTAAGATGGGCGGACAGCCACGGTGCTGTTAATTCGGCGCATATCCGGTTTATCGCCGACCATGAAGAAGATGTTAAAGCAGCGATTTATCGATTGTCTAATTCCGCGCCTTCTCTGGGTTCGGGGTGGATTGAAAAAAAATTAACGATGCTAGGATAGATCATAGGCGACCTTAAATTCCTCGGAAATAACATTCATAATTACCGACATCCGGTCTTGGAGCTAAGAGTTGGCTTTTGCAATCGTTGGATTTTGCCTCCGTTTCAAAATTTTGACGAAATCTGCTTCGCCGATATAAGCGCATTGTCACCTTGATCTGGCTAGAAGTGTACAGTTCAATGGATTTTAAACAGAACATTTAATTGATGGAATCACTCTGTTGATTGTCTTCTTTTACTACTTTCTTTATCGTTCTTTCTTTAGCATGTAAGTTATCCGTGCGTGGAAGGGAGTAGCTTTAATGTTGCCTTCGTTTGCACGATACATCTTCCGTATTTTAGATTTTTCGTTGCATTTTTTATGCATTTTTTATTCACTGTAGTTTATCGAAACCCTATATCCTCATTTAGTTTGCATGTGTGAGATTTGGCACAAAAAACGGACATTCTTCTTTCAAAAAAGACGCCCATTGTTTTTCCCTGTGCATTTGCTTCATTAGGTCCCCTATGCCGAAGTTGCTGGAAAGACGATTCGCTTCAACGTCTTCGATTTTGATCGATTTTCAAAACACGATCAGATTGGACAGATTCTGGTTCCGCTGGGATCTGTTGATTTAGCTCGTGTTATTGAAGAATGGCGTGACCTACTGCCTCCCGATGATGAAAAGGTAAGCAGTCATTTCTAAACAGCGATTTGTTAAAGGAAAACAAACTGGGAGATATTTGCTTCTCGTTGCGTTACGTCCCAACCGCGGGAAAGCTAACAGTCAACATTCTCGAAGCAAAGAACCTGAAAAAGATGGATGTCGGCGGTCTATCGGGTAAGCTTGCATGCTTACTTAGAACATTTGAGTAACACTTAATGTTCAATTTCTTTCAAGATCCCTATGTGAAATTATCCCTAATGCTTGCGGGTAAACGAATAAAAAAGAAGAAGACGACAATCAAGAAGTGTACCCTTAATCCCTACTACAACGAGTCCTTCGCATTCGAGATTCCCTTCGAACATATTCAGAAGGTGACCCTGATTGTGACCGTAGTGGATTACGATCGTATCGGTACATCTGAGGCGATTGGCCGTGTCGTGCTGGGATGCAACGCCCAAGGCGCTGGATTACGCCATTGGTCAGATATGCTTGCGAATCCGCGTAGACCGATCGCTCAATGGCACACTCTCCAAGAAATGCCCGAAAAGGGCTAGCGAGAACAAACCCCGAAGGCCAATGAAAGCAGTTTCTCAGCCCCTGGTACACAGTTCCCTTGGTTTCTCACTTCCACGTTTGTGGCGCCATTCATGACTAACCTCGCGAGCCATGTGTCTTCGTAGTCTTGGTCGTCTCGTTTGATTTATAGTACTCTAGTGGACCCCTACTACTATCACTGCTACTTCCTCAAATATCACCCACCCCCTCATAGTTATACGTGTCCTAATCTAGTACAAAAGGTGCGTGAACTCAATAGCTCCAACTCTGTCTCCTCTTTAAACTCCTTCAGCCCATCCCAACTTATATATCCCACTAAATATTGCTTACATGATTGTGTCGTGTCGGCCTTTTGTATGATTGAAGCTATCCCCTCTATCCAAATGCACGAATTGTTATCATTTAACCAATCATTCCGTGAATAAAGTGGCACCTTGTCTGCCACCCTATCTTTGAACCAATGAACAGCATTTTTTCGGTGATGCATGATAAAGTTGATACAGTGTTGGCCGCTAATTGTTTGTTTATTGGCACTGTCAGGTGTACCATAGGGGAGTATGACCTCTCGCCCTGGAGTTCATCGAACAATTGCGATAGAATTTCCGCTGTCTTGTGTCTACACCTGACACTTCTGTCAAAACATCGATAAACCGTTTTTCAGGCTGGTTAAACCAGGTGCGGGTCATACGGTCCTGTGTAGGCATAACTGTTGTAAACACTCGTGGGCCAATGGTATTGTGAGAGCGTTCAATATAAGGCATCCCATTGGTCAGAACAGCAACCAATAGAAATGCACTGCAAAAGAGTAGGATTGAGGGTTGTCATCGAAGATTCTTAAAAAAAAGTGGCAAGCTGTACGCAATTTATCCATAACTTAAGCGTGTCAAAGATATACTCAAAAGTAAACATAGACGATTTTATAATTTTAAGAGTTTTGCAATAAAGACAGTTTTGGTATGGAGATGGTGTATTTTGTGTGGAAATCGCCATCCACGCAAAGAAAGAGCACCTAGGGCCATCCCTAAACCCAACAAAATTAAACCAAGTAACAGTGGGGACGTAATATAGACTGTCTCTAAGATCCTTCATGGAAATGTCATTCATGGAAGCAGCGACTCCACAAATAGGCGATAAACGCTCGAAAGACGACGTGGTCTTTGTTGGTTGGGTTTATCGTATATTAGTACTTACAAACGGTACTTTCGCAAAATAAAGACCAATATTGGGTCTAGTAAGTTTAATTACCTCTTCGGATACCCGCTTCGAGACCAGCCCAAATATTTTAAAAGAAAAGGTTTTCTTTTTAATGAGACAGTAGCCGAAAGCCATCAGCGCATCTTCGAGTGAAACAGCCGTTCAACCAATCATTTGGCCTCACCGTAGCCATGTTTGCCATTCTAACAAGCTGATTTACTCGGAAGTCGGACATGAAATCGTAATTAATAAATCACTTCATGATTAGTATTTAAAGGATATAACGATGCAAACAAATTTTAGACTTAGTCCGTTTTCATCTCCAAATACCGAAAAAGTACATTTTTTCATCTTCACAATCCCGCAGGGGCTGACTGGCGTCCCGAGTACAATTTTCCAGTTCCTAAGGGCATCATAAACAAAGTCACTATGTGCACAGACAGTACAACGGCTTAATCACGTGACCTTGTGCCTATTCGCAATCGAAGAAACGTTGGTAGGAGCCTACGCTCGCGCCTGTACTTACTGATTAACGCACATCTGCACCACCAGATATCTCGTTAGTGCAGAGCATCAAGGTTCCCCTAAACGTGTGCTCACGCTGAGAAGATTGACTGCAGTATTCAATCACCTCAAAGAAGTGGGAGAAATCGCGGGCCCAGGGATAGAATGACCTTGACACCTTTGTTAATAACGCGGAAATTCATTCATTCGATGAGTTTCGACCTTTCGAATGGAATCAAGGCAGGAATTTGACGGCGAATGTCTCGTTAAACTTCTTTATATTCACTAAAATCCATCGGTAGCCTAGGTTGCCAAGAATTTAGATGGTCGCCTGTAAACACGGACTTGGGATCCCGACATGAGTGGACCCAGTTGCTGCGTGATGATTGGACTATCGAGAGGGTAATTCGTGTGGCGGTCGCTTTGAAAGACTACCAAGTAGACACTCATGGTGGCTGACTATTTAATGGTTTTCAACGTGCTTAGCATGAACCTGGGTTTTAGCGATGATGGATTGGAATATATATTAAATGATTTCTGAAACTGTTTATTTCCAATCAAATTCCGTTTCTGTGCAATTCTATAACCGTTGAAATGTGTGTAGGAAGAGGTCCAAGTGTGAACAGGACAAATATCACATCAAGATCCATGGATGTCGTCGTCTTCAAGCTTAAAACTAATCGGTTCCAATAAACTGTGATTTTGATTTTTTGCATAAACGACAACAAAACTTTGCCTTGCACCAAATACGAGATTCTCAAATGCGCAGCAAAGATTCTTTACCACAAAAAATCGGTTATCCGGCTACGACGGCATCTGTCTTTATAATCGATGTAAGCAGCCTCACTGTTAGTAGTCGGGTATTCCATTTCTATTGCTATGGCATCGTGGCCTCAATACTTTATTGTCTGGCGAACGAAAAGGGGCGGCCAGTTTCACGTGAAGTAGGTCCTTCCAAGCTTCGCTGGGAGGGGCAATCGACGAACGATCAACACCAGCCTGCTCGTATCAACGGTTCAAAGAGTTTGCGAGAAGTTAATAAAATTTAAAATAAATTCCCAAAAAATGAGCGATAAATAGCTAAACTGGGTTCCAGAATTCGGGAAAAGGAACGACAAAACATGGAAATGGGTGTGTTCAAATCCCGTGTGGAAGCGTAGCAATTTTATAGTATATCCACGATAAGTATTCATCTACGCGTATGCCATGCATTATTAAACTAATATAGGAAGATCTCCTCAGTGTGCAACGATTTGGCTTAGAGAAGTTTAGGCACAAGGCCATCGTGCGACTTAATGTCCTCCCTCACCAACCCAAGATCAGCATGTTGTTATTGAACCAAGATCTGCGATCCTGCTGCTCCTATAGGCTCGTGGGATGGACCAAAATGAGCCGCATTAGTTGAGTTAAAGATGTGCTGCTAAAGTGATCGCACGAACAACGCAGTGTGTCTTCGCGAGAGCGCCAAACGCACCGATTCATTGACCTTCCGTGGGTGGTCGTATTTGTGTGGATTTAGAAACAGGCTGTTATGTGCCGGATTCTTCGGCACTGTTTGGTGCACTGGAAAGTTACTGCCGATATGTGCGAGTGCAATGATTACTTCGTGGGTTAGACACCAGATTGACCAATGCCATACACACAGGCGAACAGTTGACAACATTGAAAATAAACCGGTTTTTGACTTCATGAGCCCAAATGATGGCTGCATTGCAACAACAAAACACAATTCCCAACTTCATTGCTAGCAAGTTAGACACGGCGTTTTGCCAACCGTGGTCACGACAACAATGGAGACGAACAATTAAAAGCGCTTAAAATGCCACCACGTCTCCATGGATTCCGCAATGAAGTATAATTGTATGGAGAAAAGGTGTTACGAAAAGTAGCAAAAATGCCATCTACTCGCGACATCCCAAGAGAAAAGCCTCCGTTGTGGATGCCGCCAGCCACCCCCCCCTCACACACACACGGGATTAGTCCCAACACCTTTGAGGGGATAGAGTTAACTTCGTCAACGTAGACCACAAAATAACCGCATAAGAGGAGTCGGTTGAGACAAACACATGCATTCAAAATATCAACACGTATCGATGGATTGCACAGTGAACTTGTTCGATGAGTTATATAGAGAAGACGCTCAGGTGACTGTTGGGGGACCAGGGTAGGTGGGGAGGGAGATTGCAGCTTGTGGGTGTCAGTAAAACATGCGGCGTAGAGAACAAAAGACACAGTCCAGGTCGCATAATGTACAATGAGCTGATCGCATCGCCTAGTTTATCTCCTGAATCTTCCATTACGTCCACCACGACCTCCATTTCGGCCGCGAGCGGGAGAATCGACGTAAAACCTTCCGCTTCCTCCCTCGTTCTGGGCTCGAATAAGCGCGCGAGCCTGCAGAATGTACTGGTGGTAGCGCTGACCCCCACCAATGTTGTTGTCGTTGTTAGTCTGGACGGGTCGCTGAATTCGGTTCCGGAATCCAACTTGCACCTGGCGCCGTGAAAGCCCTCCTGATTGAAAATAATAATAAAAACCATCAGTATTAAAATCACACAGAAGCATCTAACACTAAAATGGACAGTGACGTACTTGTATTATTATTACCATTGAATCTTTGCTGTTGAATGGGTCGCTGTCGGTCGACGAGTTGGTTATTACGGTTGCCAAATTGGCGTTGCTGGGTTTGGAACTGGTTGCGTTGGCGATTGATGAAACCTCCTTGTGCACTAATTTGTCGATTGTTTTGCATAGCCTGTTGACGTTGGCGCTGGAAGATGCGACGATTAACGTCCATAATTTTTCGGTTGACGCCAACTCCGCGGTTAGTGGGGCGTTGATCGCGTCGGTTTCCGGCAGCTGAATGGGGGTTTATGCATAAATTTTGATAGCGCCTCGCTTTTCTGATGGGATGTTGGGAACTTGGCCATTGGAGAAACGTCCAATCGTTTAAAACCGGTAGGCACCATGTTGGACACTTGGGCGGCGTCAATACGACGCCAAAGTGTGGCCGCGCCTGTATAGCTTATTTGTAACAGGGATTGAATCTTGAAAGCGCCTTCTTTTCGAGGTGGCGTTTCGAGCAGACAGAACATGGGCACGGTGGATACGTGAGCCAATTTAAAATTGGTAGACACCCCTAGACAGCTGCGATATGGCGCCAGTATGGTCGCGACTGGATTCTTTATTCTCGACATCCAGGGGAGCACAGTAGGTCACCAATAGACGTTAAGATTGTCAAACGGGAGGTGGAGAAGAGCATAAGCGTTGGACTGGACGTGGGCAATTGCATTGAACAAATCGATATGGCGGACACCGAGATTTTGGGCATGATAACTTGATCGATATTCATGAACTTTGCGACACCACCCAGAATTCCATATGCAAAAATGGCCCATTCATATTCCTGGCTTCGAGGAACGTTGTGTGGTGCATGTTTTGCACGGCCAATAATTTGCGACTACTTTGCAATAAACAATATTTATGGCAACGGGCTAACGGCTTTCAGCTTCGAAGGAATCTACAGATAAGGACCACATACTCCTGCCTGCCAAATGAAAACAGGGAAGGTTATGCAGCGGACAGTAAAATAGCGAAGCTAGGCCAATTAATACAATAGAAGAACAACCGGCGATATGCAATTAGCGGACACAGTATACAACATACCTCTAAGAATATTTCGAGCATCCTGGGGGAAATTGTTTGACGGGGAAACAAACGCGGCAGCGTCGGCAGCAACTCTTGCAGCAATTGCCGCTGTTCGTCGCGCTCTTTGGAAGATCGCCAAAGCCGCAGACGCCTGGCGGGACTTCATTTGTCTACCCAAATGCGGACGAAGAGCTGTAGCTTTAACGCCGCGTTTTAGTGAGGCACTCAATGCCGGACCACGACCGAGAGCCCGTCCTCTTGAGGCGACAGCAGATTTCGACTTCCGTTGAAGTTTAATGATATCATCTAAACAGGAAAACGAACAGAAAAGTACTCCGATAAGCCCTGGCTTCATCCAAAAATCGCCAAATTATTTAAAACCACAAATAATGTTTCACTTTACCAAGACTCATATCAATTTTGTTGACAGCCTCCATCTTGTACAGCACGGCAGACAAATTACTAAAGGTTTAATTACACCAAAACAAACAAATATTCAGATACGCAATTGGTCACTTTAAGCCAATCATCGATTGGTATTTTAGGGTTTCGTGGGGCAATTCGTTTAAACAATCATTGATTAACTATAGAAAAAATGTGAAATAATTTAAAGGTTTCGGGCAACTGAATTTCTTGTAAATACACAATAGACAGATGGTGTGGGATATTTTGACTGCCACCACCATTAAAAAGAAATCATTTTGCTTTTTTTGGAAAATTTGTTTTTTTCAAAACATCTTCATAATAATAATAATAATAATAATAATAATAATAATTGTAGTGGCTTCATTGAGGTCACGAAGCCCAAAGCTTTCGGCATTAAAAAAGGCAGGATACACAAATATTAGATGCGAAAATTGTCATTGTAGTTCCTGTTTAACCTGGTCTGGTGAGACTAAAAATCGGGACAGATAGGGAATGACCGAATTGCGATGTGCCGCCGTTCTTGTTGGAATTGAACGGTATAGACGGCGCATTGGTCGAAGAGATTTACATTCGGATAAACTGGAATAGAGGGGGATGGGAGGGGTCGTTTAAAATTCTGGCAGCGATTAATGAGCAGTTATTTTAAGTGGCGTTCAACGATGATTTCTTTGAGTAGAGAGAATAGGCAGACCGCTAGAAAACGAGCCTATTTTTAAAAAGTCGAT